>SJXQ01001458.1:444338-485988 GCA_006408695.1 Aepyceros melampus
TCTTGGATATTGGGAAAGGTGAGAGGAGGGGTCCAGGGTGCCCCCTGGGGCTGTTAACAGTGGGAGGGAAGGTAGAACTGGAGTCTGCAGATAGAAAGATTCTTATCAGCAAACTTAAAAGAGCCGCACTCCTGGTCAGAAGCTAGTGGACGGTGCTGGTCCCCGGGAAGCCTCAGTCTTAAAATTGTCCATCTGGCTCTGCAGTCCCTGACCTTTGCAGATGATGCTTCCTGGCCCCTTTGGTGTTAGTGGTGATCACACTGTTCGATGGAGCCCTTGTGTGGTGCGTGTATGTGTGTTGCTTTGAGGAGTAAGGGAACAGGACAATCCCCCCTCCACAGCTGGCTGCACCTGGGGTAGCTCAGGTCACTTTTCCATACGCGGGAGACGCAGGTGAGGACAGACCCTATGCTTCTTTCTGTCTCCCACTGGCCCAGCCCTGCAGGGGACGTGAGCTCTGTTGCTGGTCGGGTAACAGGTCCACGCTCCGCAACTACTGAAGGCCACTTGCCCTAGAGCTGGCGTGCCGCAACAGGAGAAGCCACCGCAAAGAAGCCATGCACCGAAACTAGAGAGGAGCCCCGGCTTCCACAACTAGAGAAAGACTGCACGCAGCGACAGACCCAGTATGGCCAAAAAACAAACAGTTAAAAAAAAGAGTGGGTAGATGTGCTCTTTCCTGTTTGAAAAATATGAAGAAGAACCCTCTCGAGCTCTGTGGGTGGTGATGTCAGCCTGGTGGCCCCTCCCCGGGAGGGCAGCAGGTGCCGGAGTGGGGGGAGGAAGGCGGGAGGGGAAAGCGGACCAGTGAGGATGAAACAATGGACAGGAAAAACGGCCGGAGCCGCCCTCCATCCACCACCGCCCTTTTTTCCCCCACTCCCTTTCAGAATAGTAATTTTTTTTCCCAGATGGGGAACAAAGTTCTCCCAAGACACACCTTTGCCCTGCTTACAAATGGGGCTCAGGTCTCTCTGAAATATAAGCTCTGGAGCCACTGATTAAATAGCCTGTGTCTGCCCGCCTGCAGGCCAGTGCCCACAGCGGAGCTGGGGATCCTATGGGGTCGGGGGTGCTAAGCATGCCTCTGCCCTGGGGAGGCTGCTTCATGTTGGGGCAGGACCTGGGTGGGGGAGGGCATCCGTCAGCACAGGAGCAGGGGAGGCCTCAGAGTCCAGCCCTGAGAAATCAAGGCAGACTTGGCAAACCTGCATCCCCTGTGGGGACTCTGTCCACCAACACTCTGGCTCCTACGTGGCTTTCTGCTGTCAGAGTGGAGGGAGCCGGCTCTGGCTTACCTAGGGCTTGGTTGATCCCGTGATGCTTTGAGAGGGCCACAAGGAAGCCGTAGAAGGTCAGTCTCTGAACGTTGCTGAGGACCTCTTTGACCAGCGCCGGGGGTGGGCAGCTAGAGGAGAGAACACAGATTCAAACACTAGTTAAGTCTGACGTCATCTTCTCACCCAGACCTTCAGGCTTAGGAGGGTGCTGAGTCAGGTCAGACTCTGGGACCCTGTGGACTGTAGCCCGCCAGGCTCCTCTGTCCATGGGATTCTCCAGGCAGGAATACTGGAGTGGGTTGCCATTTCCTCCTCCAGGGGATATTCCCAACCTGGGGATCGAACCTGCATCTCTTGAGTCTCCTGCCTTGGCAGGCAGATTCTTTACCACTAGTACCACCTGGGAAGCCCTCAGGAGGGCGAAAACCAAGGGACCTGCCTGCCCTGGGAACCCTAAGGCCCTGGGGAGCCGGGCAGAACTCTTGGAGCAAGGCCTTGACTGTGGACAGAAAGGCTGGCTCGGTGCTTCACTGGCAGGGGTGGGGGACGGGGAAGGGTGCTGGGCGATGCCTCCTCTTGGAGGAGACACAAGCTGGCTTCTCTGTCCCCAAGGGGACTTTGTGCTACACAGGACAGCTACCCTCTTTTTCTGGAGGGTGAATTCTGCGCCCGGTGGATATTTTTTTCCTTCTCTCTAAAAAGTCAAGACCAATCTCTCTCCTGGCAAGAAGCAGGGGCCCAAGCTGGTCATTAACAGCTGCTGCGCTCAGCCGCTTCAGTCACGTGTGACTCTCAGCGACCCCATGGACTGCAGCCCACCAGGCTCCTCTGTCCCTGGCGTTCTCCAGGCAAGAGTGCTGGAGTGGGGTGCCATTGCCTTCTCCCATTAACAGCTGGTCTTGCCCAAATGGAAGCAACCTGGGCCCCGTGAGCTGCCTGGGAAGCCTGTCAATCATCAGCCTGGACTAGGGGCAAATGGCGCTGATTCATATTCAATACGAGACCGTCAAGGGCCTTGGAGCCCCGGCCGTCAGGAGAGCCTGCCCGGTCGAGCCAGCACCGCGCCCGTGGCCCTGGGGGCTGGGCGGGCGCTCACCTGTACCTGTGCCGGTCACACAGGTTCTCCAGGCACTGGTAGAACAGCGAGGCCTCCACGCCCTCCAGCGTGCCCGCCTCGCCCGCGGAAGGCCGCTGGCGGTGCTGCCCACTGGACGACGTGGGCACAATCACCGTGTTGGGGTTCTTGCCCGACAGCAGGTCCTGGTAGATGGCGGCCACGCTCTCCAGGAACTCTGTGTACAGGGTGGAGGGGCGCGGGTCAGGCGGGGAGGACGCCTTGGGTCCCCTCACCACGCGCCCCCTTCTCTCTGTGGGTCGGCTCAGCTCCCCAGCGAGTCCTCAATGCACAGCATCCAGGGAGCAGGGGCCCTCATGGCCCACGCTTGTGAGATGACACTCGCGTGTCTCAGCTCGAACGTCCCCTCCTCTCGCAGTTCCTCCTAGACCAGGCGAGACCCCGTTACATACTTTCAGGCACCCTGGACTCCTCTGGGGCGCTTATCCAGTGAGGGTGTCTCTGTGCGGCTGGTTTGCTTTGTCTCCTGGCTGGAATGGCAGATCTTGCCCCCAGGCCTGAATCGTGCCGTGTCCGCCTTCCCCACCCCCAGCACCCAGCACGGTGCCTGGTGCATAGAAAATGCATTCCTGCTGGCAAAGCCCTCTTGTGAGGCCACCTGCCTCTCTGACTGAGGGAAGCAGGTTGGAGATACCCATGCAGGAGAGAAAGTTACGAGCTGCTGATTTATTAAACAGCTGAACTAGTTTTCAGGTGTTAGTTGCCAAGCCCTCGTGGCTGAGCCAAGACTTACGGCTCACCTCCCCATGGCTGTCCTTTCTGGGGGGGCGCTGTGAGGAGAGAGCTCGTTCACATGGTGAGGGGAATGGGGTCTCCACACGCGGCTGCTCCTTTTCCAGGGCGCAGGAGCTTCAGAGAAATGGGACGTGGACGCCTGGAGCTGCTGTGAGCAGGAGGCCAGACCCCAGACTGCGGCCCCTGCCTGACGAGAGGACACGAGGCGGCGCCTGAGTGAGGCCGGGCCGGCCGCTGGCGGAAGGCCACGGGCAGGCTCCAGGGACAGCCAGCCCTGTTTACTGGAAGAGCCTGTTTGAAACAAGTTTGCTGAAGGACACAGTCAGCAGTTTCAGGGCCCAGCCTTCCATCAGACGCTGCCGTGTGTGAGCCGGTGTGCGCTGGCATCCAGCCAGCCATCTTTGTTCCACCTGGGGTTTCGGGGTGCAGCTGGTGCTTGCTGGGGAGCAGGGGGGCGAGGGGGGCGTGTGAGAGAGGACTGGCGTTCGCTGATGGGGAGCTGTGTGCTCACGCGTCTGCGTCGGGCCCAGGGAGAGACCTCCGACCCCACTGACACGGCCGAGGGGCTGAGCGCGCGGGCGGTGGGGCGGGCCCCGTGGTCAGCCCGGCGCGTTGGCAGCTCCCCTTGTCCCCTTCGCCCTTAAAAGGCCGCCTGCCGCTCAGGGCTGCGGTGAGGACGAAGGCGCCCAGCGCTGGGCCCGCACGCAGCCTCGGGGAGCGCCCGCAGGAGCCTGTATTGGTGGTGGTGTGACCGTGGTTATCACTTAAACTGATGTGTGTGCCCCTGCTGGCGGGAAGCACCGTGGCTCTCTGTTGTGAGGAGGCTGAGCGAGTCGGCCCTGCAGGCCGAGTCTTGTGACCACATCCTGCGGGGAAGCCCGCCACGAAGGGAGGCGGCGCAGGAAGCGCGGGCCAGACGCGCAGACGGAGGGGCCACAGGCGGGACGGGGAGTGGGGGGCTGTGGTCCCGACAGGAGCCACGGGGGCCCGGAAGACTCTCACCTGAGTAGTAAAACTGGACCTGGAAGGCAAAAAGGAAATCTGAGAAAGACATCAAGCAGTCCATGGCGTCGTCCATGAGCACAATCCTGAGGGGCAGAGAGCGAGAGGATATGAGAGAGAGCGGGTGCGCGTGATGGAGGGGTGCTGCAGTGAGCCGGCCTGGGGCTCCAGTTCCCCTGGGACAGCAAGGAGAGATGGCTCCCCCAGACAAGCTCCTCCCTGTCACCGCTCTTCTCCGTTAACTGGGCTCTGCCACCAAACTGCACTGGTGTCGGGGGCAGGCTCCCACTTCAGTCCCCGTGGCACCAGCAAGGGGACGGAACATGGGCGAGCGGGGGGCGGCAAGGAGGGGCTGCAACTGTCATGCGGCCAGGATTTCTATTCATATCCTTCAGCAGTAACTCCTTTCATCCTGCAGCGAGGACCATTTTAGTTCAGAATAAATATAGCTGATCAGAAAAGGCAAAAAGAATAGCCAAGAGCTTTAAAGGGTCTTGGCAAGTGGCCCCGAGATTAAATGGGCGGCCAAGGGCCAGGTGGGCCACAGGCACCCCCTCCTGGGGCACAGGCGGCACAGAGGGCCGGGGGTGCGGCCTGGGGCCTGCCCTCAAGGGCGTCCAGTGACGCCAGGCGGCCGC
Organism: Aepyceros melampus; assembly: GCA_006408695.1. Classification (NCBI taxonomy): domain Eukaryota; kingdom Metazoa; phylum Chordata; class Mammalia; order Artiodactyla; family Bovidae; genus Aepyceros; species Aepyceros melampus. Next base: position 449,129 of record SJXQ01001458.1, read on the forward strand.
TGCTCTTCCACGCTGTCCACGCTCACAGGGTGGCCCCTCCCGGCTTCTCGCAGGAACCTAGAGGGAGGGAATCAAAGCCCCCTTGATGCCGCGCTCAGGGCCTCGCTGGAGAGAGGACAGGAAGAGAAGGAAGTGAGCACTTGCCGGGCTCCACTCTTGTGCCAGGCAGGGAGCCAGACTCACCTACTGACGGGCAGCTGGGCCCCCAGTCTGTTTCTTTTCTCTTTTTTTCCAGCCATGAGACATGTAGGAATCTTAGTTCCCCGACCAGGGATCGAACCTGTGCCTTCCTGTAGTGGAAGTGCAAAGTCCTAACCACCGACTGTCAGGGAAGTCCTACCCCCCTCGCCAATCTGTTTCTGACTGGGCCCTATCTTTCCTTAAACAAACAACCCCCCAAAAAACCAACTTATTTTGCTCGTTCATGGATTTTTCGAATTCTCTCTCCACCTCACTGGGTCAGAGTCCCCAGATTGGCAACTGGATCAGCTCCAGAGACTGCAGGCATTGCTCACCCCTGGGGAAGGGGCTCTAGAGAGACTATGACGTGGACAGCACCCCTGGGAGTGTGCAAGGCCTAGCTTCAGGTCTCCTCGAAGACAGAGATGTTTCCTACATCTAGTCTCCAGGTCTAATAACAATAACGATAATAGAAATAGGCAGTATTTACTGAGTCCTTACTTCATGGCAGGCGCCATACAAAGTATTTGGATGGACCTGTGGTGGTTTAGTCGCTAAGTCATATCCAACTCTTTGAGACCCCATGGAGGAGCCTGACAAGGCTCCTCTGTCCATGGGATTCTCCAGGCAAGAATACTGGAGTGGGTTGCCATTTCCTTCTCCAAGTGATTGTCCCAAACCAGGAATCAAACAGGGTCTCCTGCATTGCAGGCAGATTCTTTACCAACTGAGGCTAGAGGGAAGCCCTGAGTTACAAGGTATTTAACTTATGTTAATTAAAATTTGAGAGTCCCTTGAACAGCAGGGAGATCAAACCAGTCATTTCTAAAGGAAATCAACCCTGAACATTCATTGGAAGGGCTGATGTTGAAGCTACAGTCCTTTGGCCACCTGATGCAAAGAGCTGACTCATTGGAAAAGACCCTGATGCTGGGAAAGATTGAAGGCAGGAGGAGAAGGGGGTGACAGAGGATGAGATGGTTGGATGGCATCACTACTCAATGGACATGAGTTTGAGTAAACTCCGGGAGTTGGTGGTGGACAGGGAGGCTTGGCATGCTGCAGTCCATGGGGTCACAAAGAGTCGGACGCGACTGAGCGACTGAACTGAACTGAACTTCCGGAATTCAACATTAAAATTACCTCTAGAAAAAAAAAAAAATCAAGGCGAGTGGGAACAAGCAATGCTGCCAATGGCCACAAGAGGGCGGCCTAGTCTTTCTGGCAGAGGCTCCCGGGACCAAGAGCTGAGACAGGCCAGGTAGCTGTGGTTCGGTCACCCCGTCGCGTCTGACTCTTTCCGACCCCATGGACTGCAGCACGCCAGGCCTCCCTGTCCCTCACCATCTCCTGGAGTTTGCCCAAGTTCATGTCTGTTGCGTTGGTGATGCCAAGTATTTGAGTAGAATGGGCAGGCAAAAGGGATGAGAGAGGACACAAAGCCCAAACTGATATCTGGATGGGGACAGAGGGGCGAGAGAGGTAGAGAGAGGGCAGGGAGAGGGGGCTGGGGTAGCAAAGGCACCCCAAACTGCAGAGGGAGAGTGCATTTCTCCAAAGTCCCAGGGAGCACCTCAATGTCCTCCCTTCCCGGGCCCACAGCGGAGGGACAGGCCCCCCGAGGAGAGAAGGCAGTGCCCTCTCCTTCCTGCCCTACTCCCGGGACAGCCAGGAACCAGAATGGCTTGAAGTTAATTGCTAGGGATGAGCGCTGGTCTGAGAACATCCCCAAGCAGGAAACCACGAAGGGGAACCAAAGCCTTTGAAGATGTTACTTGGCTCCTCTTGTTTATCATCAACCTGGGACCTGGTGCTCCTGTTTATAGCAGTTACCTCCCTTTACTATTTCTCTCTCTCTCTCTCTTTTGGGCCATGCTATGGGCATGCAGTAGTGTCCGACTCTTTGCGACCCCAAGGACTGTAGCCTATCAGGCTCCTCCGTCAATGGGATTTTCCAGGCAAGAGTGCTGGAGTGGATTGCCATTTCCTTCTCCAGGAGATCTTCCCGACCCAGGGATCGAACCCGGGTCTCCCGCATTGCAGGTAGACGCTTTACCATCTGAGTCAGAGGATAAAACATCTGCCTCCAATGCGGGAGACCTGGGTTCGATCCCTGGGTGGGGAAGATCCACTGGAGAAGGAAATGGCAACCCACTCCAGTATTCCTGCCTGGAGAATCCCATGACAGAGGACCCTAGCGGGCTACAGTCCACGGGGTCGCAAAAAGTCGGACACGACCGAGCGAGTTCACTCACTCACGGGCATGCAGAACTTCCCTAACCAGGGATCGAACCCATGCCTTCCACAGTGGAAGCTCGGAGTTTTAACCCCTGGATCATCAGAGAAGTCTATTTCTCTCTTCACCTATTTATTCACTTATTTTATACAGACGGTGCCCAACTTGATGACAGGTAGGCTTAAGTTTTATGACTTAACCGATGATGGTGTGAAAGCGAGAAGAACTTTGAATTTTGACCTTTCCCTGTCCCAGCGATGGTACGTACTCTCCTGTGACGCTGGGCAGGGGCAGCTCCTAGTCGGCTGTGCAGTCACGAGGGTGGGACATGGACAACCATTCTGTTTTCACTTTGAGTACCGTGTTCAAATCAATTACATGTGAGATTCAACACTTTATGGAAAAACAGGCTTTGGGTTAGATGATGTTGTCCAACTGTGGGCTGATGCAAGTGTTCTGAGCACAGCTGAGGTAGGGCTGGGCTAAGATATGATCTCTGGTAGGTCGGGTGTAGTCAGTGTATTTTTGACTTGATATTTTTAACTTACAGCAGATTTTATCAGGACATAACCCCCTTGCAAGTTAAGAAAGAGCTGTATTGCAATGTAACTCCAATACCATAGGATTTATCCTTTCAGAGTGCATAGGGCAGTGTGTTCACAAAGCTGCACAGTCACCAGCCCCGTCTAATTCCAGAAGCGGTCATTCTTGCTGATCGGCCTGCTCCCGGCCATGCCAGGGTTGCTAGGCCAAGTGCCGTAAGCATCTCCCCTTCTCAGCCACAGCCAGGACTGTCGGCTGCAGAGGGCCCGCCCTTCCAGCCCCAGAACTGGCTGCTGCTCTCCGTCAGCAGCCAGCCTTGACTGTGAACTCCAGCTCCCTCTTTTGAGATGGGCAGCTGGGGAAGAGAAAGGGCACAGCCCTCGGAGGTGTCAGGGTGAAGCAGGGCAAGCCCAGCATGTGCTCTACTTGACCCCTGCTCCTCGGGGGGCTGACGCGTGGATGGGGCTAGCTGGGGGAGGCAGGCGGTGCAGGGGCTTTCTCTCTGAGGGACAGGTAGCTGGACCCTGTCCAGGTAGCTGGCAGCACATGCGCGTAGGACTGAAGTGTTTTCCTGACTGCAAGCAGTGGGCCTGGCTGCCAGAGAAGCCAGTTGGGTCTCAGCTGTCATTGTCAGCCACACTCCTCTGCTCAGCCAGAAGCCTGGGAGTCCTCCTGACATCCGGGGAACGCCCTCTCTTGCCCGCCACGTATCAACCAATCACCCGGTCCAATCAGTCCTGTTCCAGACATTTCTCTGGAATCCATCTACTCTTTTCCACTTCCACGGTCCCCACTGATGCCCATGTCCACCTCCTCTTCCAGGACAACTGGACGACCTGCTACCTGGTTTCCAGTAACACTTTTGCCTCCTCCTAATTGGGTATCCATACTGTGGTCAGAAAGACTTTTTTTTTTAAATTAAATTTATTTATTTTTAAATGGAGGATAATGGCTTTACAATATTGTGTTGGTTTCTGCCAAACATCAATATGAATCAGCCTTCAGTTCAGTTCAGCCGCTCAGTCGTGTCTGACACTTTGCAACCCATGGACTGCTGCACACCCAGCTTCCCTGTCCATCACTAACTCCCAGAGCTTACTCAAACTCATGTCCAGCACGTTGGTGATGGCAATCCAACCATCTCATCCTCTGTCGTCCCCTTCTCCTCCCGTCTTCAATCTTTTCCAACATCGGGGTTTTTCCAATCAGTTCTTCACATCAGGTGGTCAAAGTATTGGAGTTTCAGCTTCTGCATCAGTCCTTCCAATGAATATTCGGGACTGATTTCCTTTAGGATGGACTGGTCGGATCTCCTTGCAGTCCAAGGGACTCTCAAGAGTCTTCTCCAACTCCACAGCTAGGTTTACCTATGTTCCCTCCTTGAACTTTCCTCCTACCTCCTTGCCCATCCCACCTCTCTAGGTTGTCATAGAGCCCCGGTTTGAGTTTCTGAATCATACAGCAAATTCTCACTGGCAATTGGGCTTCCCTGGTGGCTCAGCTGGTAAAGAATCCGCCTGTAATGCGGGAGACCTGGATTCGGTCCCTGGGTCGGGAAGATCCCCTGGAGAAGGGAAAGGCTACTCACTCCAGTATTCTGGCCTGGAGAACTCCACAGATCATATAGTCCATGGGGTCGCAGAGTCGGACACAGCTGAACGCCGTTTGCTTTCCATCTGTTTTACATATGGCAGTGTACACGCTTCCATGCTGCTCTCTCCATTCATCTCACCCTCTCCTCCTTCCCAGAAAGACCTTTTTAAAAATGCGAATTGGACTGTTTTACAAGCCTGTTTTAAACACTTTATGGGCTTCCCCTTGTCCTAAGAGCAACGTCTCCCATCCTTATCCTGGCTTACGAGCCTGTATGCCCTGCCCTTGGCGCCCGCTCGCCTTTCTGGACTCACAGGAGGCCCCAGTCAGTGTCCCCCACTGTGCTCCAGCATGGAGGGGGAGGGCACACGGTAGGCCCTCAGCCAGTATTAGCTGAATGAGAGGGAAAGTGTGAACACATAACTAACAGCGGTCCGGCACCCTTTTCTTTTCTCCTGGCAAGGTGGCATCCGGGCACTACGTCCGGCTCTGGGCAGTTTATTTAAGAAGGACGAGCTAGAGTTACAGAACAGGGGGTTGGCGAGGCGGAGTCTGCAAACCAGGATGTCGGGCTGACAACTGCCTTCAGGTCCTTTAGTGGGAAGAGAGGATGAAGGGTAAGTGGCGCCGGGCCGTGGCTCTTGAAGGGCTGCCTCTGAGGGAGACGCCACAGGGTTCTGGGAGACTGGCTCCAGAAGACTGGAAGCCGCCCAGCTCTGGGATTATGGCTGCTTTGTGAGCGAGTGAGCTGCCTGCTGCTGGAGATATTCAAGCGGAATACTTCCCCGAAGTGTGAGCGGGCTTCTTCTAGCTCTGACAGAAGGGCATCCCAAGGGCGGAGAGAAGTAGTAGCTTCTGGTAACTCTGGTTCTCACTGGGAGAAGTTTGCTGTTGAAAAGCCTCATGAAAAGGTGCTTTTAGGAACATGGAATGCCACACCGTCCATCTCCAGACTAGCGCTCTGACCCGTAAGGGTCCTGGGCATCTGGCACCGGGATCTCACAACCGTGGAGAGAGGCCGGCAGGAGGCTGCGGCTCTGTCTCTGCCGTGGAGACTGTGATGACCCCAGGCGGTAGGCCCTTCACCCCACCGACAGTGGCCCCACCCCCTTGAGGGTCAGGAGGAGGAGTTTCCTGGCTCGACACCCCTTCCTGCCAGAGGCCTTTTGCTAATGTGCCAGCCGCTCCTGACACCTGGAGGAGAGGGGCCCGCTCCAGCTTTGAAGCGGAGCCAGCAGGGAGCGGCTGCCAGCGAGAGTCTGTACTGGGTCGGGGAGGAACCCTGGCAGGCTGGGCCTCGGGGCTGGAGAGAGGGGCTCTCGGGGAGAAGGAGAGGCTGGCTCTGAGCAGAAACATGTGGAGGGTGGAGTCCAGGGCAGCTGCTGGAATGGAGAAAGAAAAGAGCGCTTGGCAGGGTCTGAGCCCGTCCCGAGGGAGCTGGCTGTTCTTGCCCTCCCATGCTGACTTCCAGCAGCTGGGATGGGCTGGCTGGCTGGACATTAGGTGGGTGCCAACGAAGCAACAGTTTTCAGCCCGAATCTGCGACTTGCCAACTTCCTATTCCCCCTTAAAGGTCAGCATCCCTGGGTTGAGTGGCAGAAGATGTATTGTGTTTTTTTGCCGTTCAGCAGGGATCCAATCCCACCCAGCTCTAGAACTCCCTGCCCAAGTTTCCTTTCCTCGGCAAGTCAGGTTTTCTCTTGGAGCTTTAGTTTCCTCATCTGTAGAGGAGATAATTCTAGCTCCCAATTCACAGGATTCTGGTGATTCGATATGGTGACACGCTGCGCCTATTCTACTGTTATATGTTACTGGTGTACCTGGTAATGACTGAAAGTCAGTGTTAGCTGCCATCCGTAAGTGTGTTCTAGCTGGTTTCAGGTGATGGAAGAGCTCAAAAAGCGAATAAAAATATAGCTCAGAGGAAGTGCAGCCAGTCCCCGGCTGGGCACAGGCTCTCAGGCGGAAGAGAGATATCCTGTTTCGAGTCCACTTTTGGGGGGCACCAGGGCTGGCGAGAAGCCTCCCATGCCGGCACTTCCTCTGGGAGGTCACACGAGCTGCGTTGTTCATGGGTGAAGGTGAAGGGCGTCTCCAGGCCTGTCTGGGATCCCGGGACACCTCTGTGGAGTCTGCCTTAATGTCAGGGCCATGAGCGAGTGCGAAACCACAGCCTGGCTGCCTTCTCCCAGGCATTGCCACGGTTCCCTACGACACTTCCTTAGGGCCCGCGGGGCTGCACTGGAGACCCCCCTGTGCTGCACGAGCTGCTTCCAGTCCAGGCCCTCCGAGCAGCGTGGGGCATCCAGGTTGTGGTTCTCCCCGGGCTCTGGGCTGCACTTCTTGGGGGGCCCCAACGCCCCGTGCCCTGCAGTACCTGAGAAGCTGGACCCAGAGAGCCTGGGCAGCAGCAATGATTACAGCTACACAGCGTCCAGTAAGGGCTTGCTTGGCAAGGGCTGCGCATCCGGCATTGCACTTTCTTCTCCCAGTGATCCTCTGACATGAGATCGATGGATATCTTCACTGAGAACACAGGGCCTCAGAAACTTGACCAGGGTTTTCAAGCCAGAAGCAAAAGAGCTGTAATTTGAACACAGGCCTCTCTGACTCTAGGCACAGCTCCTGGGCCAGCTGCAGCTGCTCCAGGTGAGACGTGGCCGTGACACCGTCCACTGGGGGTGGCGCTGTCCCTTCTCCCACTCTTCTAGAGCCGTGGCCCCCAGGCGGGCTGGACGCCGAGGCCTGGATGCTGCTTCCTCCTTGCAGATGCCATGAAGGCCCCGCTCGGCCATTTCGGCTCCATGATCCTGGTCTCTCCCCAGAAGCTTCATAGCTGGGGCTGGCGGCAACTGTTCCACGCTCTTAAGATAAAACCCACATCTAGTGCGTGGCCTGTGAGGCCCTCCCTTCTCCCAGCTCCCGGCTCCTCAAACTCCAGGCCCCCTGGCTCCCCCAGGGCACCCTGGTCCTCACTGGCTCCTTTCCAGGTTGCTTACTTGCCCGAGACGGCCTTTCCCTCTCTCTGCTCCCTTCCTAAATCCTGCCCACCTTCTTCCTTTTATTTGTTTTTCTCTTTTTTTATATTTTGAATTACGAAAGCATGATAACACATTTACAGGACGCTTGGAAAATACAGATCAAAGTTACATAATAGTTTCACTATATATTACAACTACTTTTTAAGTAGATAAATTAAGATTTTTAGTTGGAGTTTCAATATCAAACTTTCAAAATTAATAAAATGAATACAGAAAAGTAGAAGGATGGAGTAGATGTGAAAAGCACCACGGACCAATTCGACATAAAGCTTACACAATTTTCACACAACAGTAGGGTATAAATTCAAGTTACCATAGATCATAAACTGGGGACACTGGAACATATCCAGGGACATTAACCAAGGTGGAAAAACTTCATGGTTTAAAGGTATTGAAATCACACAGAGTGTTCTTTTATCCACACCTTTTTCATTTTAAATACAATATTTAAAACTTCAGAAAATTACACAGAATAACAGAAAAAACATCTGTGTACCCACTAGCTCACTTCCTTTCCAATCTTCACATTTCCCCACCCTTGCTTCAGTGTTTAAAAGCTTTGTAAGCGATTACATGTACTGTTTAGAACACCTGGACACCCTCCCTCTACCTTCCTCCTCAGAGATCCTGCTGGAACTTGAGGGCTTAGCATTCATTCATTCACTGAAACTTGGGCTTGGCAACCCTCTGAGTGCTTTCCTACTGTTGTTGACTCACACGAATGTTTACATTCTTAAAGCATGATATAACTTTGCTTTGCCTGTTCTCAAGCTCTATGCACCCTTCTGCAACTCGCCATTTTGAGATATATCAATGTTGATGCATATATATCTCCCTGAATTCACTTTATTATTTAAGAAAAGACATCTGTTTGGCATGGCAGGATCCCCGTGGTATCAAACCGAGTCCCTGGCATTGGAAGGCAGATTCTTAACCACTGACCACCAGGGAAGTCCCACCTCCTTGTATTCATTTTAGCTGCTGTATAGAATTCCATGGAATGGATTTAAGACATTTTGTCCTTTCTACTGCGTGGCAACAGACATAGGGCTTCACTGATAGCTATTACAAATAATGCTGCCTGTCTCCTTAGACTCAGCCACACTTCATGAACTTTTTTTGTTTCTACTGTTATGTAACTAGTTCCCTGCACATGGCAAATTCAAATTTATTTTTTCAGAACTTTCTGGAATTTTTTTTTCCAAACATTTTCCTTTTTAAAAAAGTGTATTGGAATATAGTTGCTTCACAATGCTGTGTTCGTTTCTACTGTACAGCAAAGTGAATCAGCTGTATGTATACACATATGCCCTCTCATTTCTTGAACTTTTTAAGATTTGCCCAAATTGCTTCCAAGTGATTATGCCAATTTACACTCCCGCTAGCAGAGTGTGCGAGTTCCCACAGTTCCATGTCCTCACCAATACTTGGATTATCTCACTTTAAAATTTTTGCCAATTTGATGACTGTGAGGGGGTATCTCAACTTAATTGGCATTTCCCTGATAACTAGCGAGTTTGGCCATGAAAATATGCCCGAATGTTTGGTAGTTGTTAAGGTTTTCTCTTCTGTGTATTAGCTCTTCATGTCTTTGGACTATTTTTCTACTGAGGTCCTTCATCTTTTTCTTATGCACTTGTAGGAGTTCTTTATAGACAATCTCGAGACTAAAAAAATTCTGTGGACTGATTTGTTGTTAGTTACATAGGTGATAAATATCTTCTTCAAGTCTCTGGCTTGTCCTTCACCTTTGTTTATGGTGTCTTTTGCTGGACAGATGTTTTTCATCCTCACTCTCCGCTGGGTGAGGGCTCAGCGCTTGCGCTGTCACGGCCTGGGTTCATTCGCCGTCAGGGAGCTCCTGCTTCGCAGCAGATGCTTCTTTCTCTAGAATGTCTGCTCCACGAGGGCAGGGGCTTTGTTTTTTCACTGCTTTCATCAGCAGCAGGTGATGGCCTTCTCCTTCAACACTGGCTGAATGACTGAATGAGTAAATGCAGTTTTGTGGTCAGTTTATCAACCTCGTCCATTGGGGTTGGGCTTAAAGAATTTATATCTTGTTTAAGAATTTTTTAACTACTCGGTGGCAATAAAATATTTCCTTTGGAGAAGGTGATGGCACCCGACTCCAGCACTCTTGCCTGGAAAATCCCATAGACGGAGGAGCCTGGTGGGCTGCAGTCCATGGGGTCGCTAAGAGTCAGACGCGACTAAGCGACTTCACTTTCACTTTTCACTTTCATGCATTGGAGAAGGAAATGGCAACCTACTCCAGTGTTCTTGCCTGGAGAATCCCAGGGACGGGGGAGCCTGGTGGGCTGCCGTCTGTGGGGTCGCACAGAGTTGGACACAACTGAAGCGACTTAGCAGCAATCTCTTTTAAGAGTATTATAGCTTTGCATTTTACACTTACGTCTATTCCAGCCTTCCCAGGTGGCAACAGTTGATAAATAATCTAGCTGCCAATGCAGGAGACTTGGGTTCAGTCTCTGGGTTGGGAAGATCCCCTGGAGGAGGAAATGGCAAACTACTCCAGTATTCTTGCCTGGCAGATTCCATGGACAGAGGAGCCTGCCGGGCTATAGTCCACAGGGCAGCAAAAAAAGTCGGACAAGACTGATCACGTGTGCATGCATGGATTTTCTGTAATCTATATGAAACTGACTTTTGCATATGGTCAGAAGTAGTGATCTAATTTTATTTTATCCTAGAGGATAAATGTCAACTGAAAAAAAAAATGCACGATGTGAGAGTTGTGAGTTAAGTTTTATTTGGGGCAAAATGAGGACTACAACCTGGGAGCACCTCAGCTCTGAGGAACTGCTCTGAAGAGGTGAGGGGAAGCTCAGTATATACTGGTTTTGGTGAAGGGGGAACATGCAATCAAGCACACATTTTTGCTGGAAGTTGTTGCTAGTCTTGTGAAGTTTGCTGCTAGCCACGAGGACAGATGTCTCCATGAATGATTTTGGTGCTTTTCTAGGTATGAGAGGCAAGGATTGGACTCATAAAATCTTTTCTTGAAAATATCTAACTATCTGAAGGCCTGCTCTGCTAGTTTTTCCCAGAAAACAGAGTGCCTCATTCCTAATGAACACCATTCAGGGTGTGTTGAAGGTCAGCTGCTGCAGCGGCTTAATCTTCGTAGAGACAGATGGCAAGTCCCAATTTTTAGTGGGCATTATGATGGCCTTGGGCTTCCCTGGTGGTTCAGACAGTAAAGAATTCACCTGCAATGCAGGAGACCTGGGTTGGATCCCTGGTTTGGGAAGATCTGCTGGAGAAGGAATGGCTACCCACTCCAGTATTCTAGCCTGGAGAATTCCACAGATTATATGGTCCATAGGGTCACAAAGAGTCAGACATGACTAAGTGACTTTCACTGTCATGGTGGTTTTAGTAGTTGATAGGGCTAAGACTTATTGCAAGACCATCAGGCTTCCCTGGTGGCTCAGGTGGTAAAGAATCTGCCTGCAATATGGGAGACCTGGGTTTGATTCCAGGTCTGGGTTGGGAAGATCCCCTGGAGGAGGGCACGGCACTCCAGTATTCTTGCCTAGAGAATCCCGTGGACAGAGGCGCCTGGCGGGCTACAGTCCAGGGGGTTTGCAAAGAGTTGGACACGACTGAGCAATGAAGTACACGCAGAGAACACAGAGTTGACAGAGCAAGTTCATCTCTTACAGACCCTTCAGGTCCCCGATCCAACATATCTATCTCTGCCTTACGGACCAGCTTCTCCTACTTTACCAGGTTGGGCTGTAACCTGTTTACGCGTCCCTGCAGCACTTCGCTCTTCATTGATTTAACGTCTGCCGCTCTATCGGCTGGCAAGTTCCTCGAGGGCTGGAACCACGTCTGTTTTGCTCACTGTCACAGCTCCTCCACAAGCATGATGACTGGCACAGAGCAGGCACTCAGGAAATATCTGGGGAATGGAAGGATGGGGAGGGAAAGGATCTTCTGTTTGGTGAAAGGCCTTTGGGGCAGCAGCAACAGTGTCAGATGGCAGGTCAGGCCTGGGAGGAGGTCTGAGCAGGGTGACGTTGCAGGCGGGAGGCATAAAGAAGGACATTCTAGATTTGTTAGGAGTCTATATGCTTTCAAAGTGCTGTATGTATTCAGCATACAACCATGACAGAAGAGCTCTTCCTATTAAACATGTATTACTGAAATGTAGCTTTCAGAGACGGAGAAGTGAGTTAAATACGATTTCAGAGGACAAGAGTGAGAAGGAAACGCACTTCGTTTGAGTGCAATCAATTCTAAAATGGCAGAATGAGATGGGCATGCAAAGCTCTAAAGAAGTTCTCAAAGAGTGGTCCCAGACCCGTGAGCATCACCGGAGAACCTCTAAGAAACATGAATTCTTGAGCCCCATCTCAGACCCCCTGAACTCTGAGGATGGGGCCTGGGCCATCTGTAGTTTACTAAGCTCTGCAGGTGAGCCTGGCGCACTCTCAGGTTGGAGAGGCACTGCTTGAAATCTCCACCCTTGGGGCGAGGCTTCGTACATGTGTCGTGTGAGCCTTGGACGGGCTACAGGTGTGAGGGGCCCCTGGCCCAGGGGCGAACCACAGGCAGTCTTGTCTTTACCCTACTTTTTGTTACATATTATTTTATGAGTGTTGTGAAGGGGAAGCAGGCCAGAAAGCAGTGCCTTAGGGAACTCAGGAACTTCTCACTTATTTAATTTTTACATCGAAGTACACTTCATTTCCAACGCTGTGCTAATTTCTGCTGTATAGCAGGGTGATTCAGTTATATAGACATATATTCTCCTTTCAATATTCTTTTCCATTATGGTTTATCCCGGGAGACTGGGTACGGTTCTCTGTGCTCTACAGTAGGGCCGTGTTGTTTATCCATTTTATATGTAACAGTTTGCATCTGCTAACCCCAAACTCTCAGCCTATCCCTTCCCACTGGCAACCACAAGTCTGTTCTCAATGTCTGACTTCTCATTGATTAAAATAAAAAAGTCTGGCAATATAATACCAATATTATTTTAACAGCAAAGAAAATATTATTTATTGAATGTCCATAATGTGCTAAGCAATTTACATATATATAATTTTGTTGAAATCTTACAGCCACCCTATGATTTAATTATTAGCCCATTTTACAGACAAGGCAAACAGGGCTTAGAGAAGTTGAGAGAGATCCTCAAGGTCATGCAGTCAATAGACAGAGGTGGTGTGGATACTCAGGTCTTTCTAATCCCATGGGGCCTGTGCTCTTAGAGGTCAGGGTTAACACCACTGCTTCTAATATTTTTGCTCTATGTCAGGCATTGTTTTAATCACGTGATATGCGGCTTCAATTATTACAACTATTACAATTATTCCCACTTTACAGATGAGGAAACTGAGGCTCAAAGACATTAAAAAATTTTCCCCAGGATATAAGCTAGAACCAGGATTTGAACTCAAGAGCTCTGGCTTGAATCTCTCTGGTGGCCAGTTGTTAAGAATCTGGCTGTCATTGTGTTCAGAGCAAAGCCCAGACTCTGCCTGAACACGACAGCCAGGCACTGGGATGCTAGGAACCTGCGCTGGATGGATACAAGCTGACTAATCGGAACACTCCCAATTCTAAGTGTTTGTAATGTCTATATTCTTCTGGCTTTTCTGAAATTTCTTGGATTTCTTTATTGCACATGTGTTGTTCTTACAGCTTGAAAAGGAAAGGATGAAAGAAGCAAAAAAACAAAAACAAAAACAAAAAAAAGAATCTGCCTGCCAATGCAGGGGACACAGATTCGATCCTGGTCCGGGAAGATTCTGCAACCCCCGGGGCACCTAAGCCCAGGCGCCACGACTATTGACCCCGTGAGCCTCAACTACTGAAGCCCTAGAGCCCGTGCTCTGCCACGAGAGAGGCCACCGCAGACAGAAGCCCGCGCACCGCGCCTGGAGAGCAGCCTCTGCTGGGAGCAACTAGAAGAGAGGCCACTGCAGAGAGAAGCCCACGCACCGCGCCTGGAGAGCAGCCTCTGCTGGGCGCAACTAGAAAAGCCCACACACGGCAGTGAAGACCCGGCACAGCCAACACACACACACAAATAAAACGGACCTCCCCTGAAGGTGGGGAGGGGTGGTATTAAAATACCATTAAAGTGGCCTCTCACTTGTTAAAAAAAAAAAAAGTTTGGCTCTAGTTGAATGTTTTTAACTCTCAGGAAATCCGCCCAGTCCATGGAGGATGGAGACGAAGATGGTGACTGTTTAGGGATACAGTAACTTAAGGACCTCCATTCTGCAGGAGTGGAGGACGGGGCGGGGCTCTGGCTGGGCGCTTTGCGGGGAGGGGGGGTCCTGCCGGCTCTTCCCCCCAGCTGTGTTTCCGGCTCACACCTGCCGCCCCAGGTCTGGCCGAGGTGCCGACCGGCAGTTGGGCACACGTGGGGCTACTCTGTGCTCGGCAGGTTCTGCTGCACAGCTGCGTGTGGATCACATTCCTTTACACACACATCATCAGGGGCTGCCGCCTGCTCCGGCAGCCTGTCCCCACCTCGGGGCCACGAAGACCGTCCTCCAGCCACGGCCACTGCCTTCCGGGGGCCTCGCCATCCTCACCCCCGCCTGCAGTTTTGGTCAGAAGCCGGAGCTCACGTGTGAGGAAGCTGGGATCCTGACCTTCAGGATGAGATGGGAAGAGCTCAGTCAGTCAGAGGGGCACATTCTGGGATGGATGTGATTTTTCCACACACACACACGCATGCACGCAGCAGCTGGAGTGGGGTGGGGAGAGAATGGAGCTGGGGAGGCGGGGCCGACACCAGAGCTTGAGTCCTGAAGTCATCTCTAATTTTGTAGCCCGTCTCCTGACGCTTGCCCTGGGCCCTTCTGTTGTTGATTCTGGAGTCCCCACCATCCCTTCACGTTGCTGGCTATTAGCATGCACCAGCCACCATGCTTCCCCCCTGCTCAAATGGAAAGGTCTGAAGTTCTAAAGAACAAGAGGGTCCCTTGGTGGTGGTGGTGATGGGGAGGGGCGGTAAGCTTCTGACCACAACCAGGGGAAGGTCACTCCGAAGCCCCTGGATGTCAATGCTTGCAAGAATCTGTGGATTTTAGAGGGTTCTGCTCCTCTAGTCTAGCCTTGCAGTGCTTACTACATCAGGTCGTTTGGAAGCATCTGGGAGGTGGGTGGGGCCGAAGACCATACAGAAGGCTCGCCCTTGGGCCCACCCGCTACCTTTCAGGTGTGGGAAAGGGGGACAGCAGCTGCTGTGGAGTGACAGAGACCGAGGCCATGTGTCGCCAAGTGACGGCAGGCTGTGATCGGCACACAAGCGATCCTCTTCTAAATCAGATGTCAAGCCCCTTGGTGGCGGGGTGGGTGGGTACAGGAACTATAATCTTATTCATCACGGCACCCCCAGTGTACAGATTAGATCCTGGCACAAAACTGGCAATCACTAAATAGTTGATGAGCAACTTGTCTGGCGGTCCGGTGATTAAGACTTCACCTTCCAGTGCGCGTTCGATCCCTGCTTGGGGACCTAAGATCCCACGTGCCTTGGGGCCAAAAAGCCAAAACATAAAACAGAAGCAATATTGTAATAAATCCAGTAAAAACTTAAAAAAAAAAGGTCCACATAAGAAACCTTTAAAAAATATTTGATAAGAGGAAATACTGAGAGCTGCTATGACGTGGATGAACCTTGAAAGCATAAGGCTAAGTGAAAGAAACCAGCCACAAAGGCCGGCCTATCGCATGCTTCCGTCCGAGTGTCCTGAACAGGCAAATTTACCGAGACACAGTGTGGTTGCTGCGGGCGAGAGAGGACGGGCGGGGGATTCGGGAGAGGTGGCTGAGAGCGGCAGGGTTTCTTTTGGGCATAATTAAGGTGCTCTAAAATGGATTGTGGTGATGTGAACACATGGTTGACCCTTGAACAACCTGGGTTTCAATGGCGCAGGCCCACTTATATGTGGATTTTTTTCAACAGTGAATACACAGGTGCAGCTGGTTGAATCCATGGAGGCTGAACCCGCGCATATGGAGCCATGTGTGCAGAAGTTGAGTGCACGGTGAGCGGACTAACAGTTTACTTGGATTTGCAGCTGCACAGAGGGTCTTCCTTGTTC
This sequence comes from Aepyceros melampus, assembly GCA_006408695.1. Classification (NCBI taxonomy): domain Eukaryota; kingdom Metazoa; phylum Chordata; class Mammalia; order Artiodactyla; family Bovidae; genus Aepyceros; species Aepyceros melampus. The sequence goes on from SJXQ01001458.1 coordinate 464,818, forward strand.
ACTGTCAACTCTACTCCGTATGTATACTTGATCAACTGATTTAGGGAAGCTGGGCATTTTTAAAACATTATTACTTAGGCATTCCTAGAGCAGTTTTAGGTTCACAGTGAACTTGAGGGGATTTCTCAAATGCCGTCTGCCCCCACACATGCACAGACTCCCCCCGTTATCAAAGCCACCCACCCTGCCGGCGCATTTGCTACCGTCATTGAAACTATACTGACGCCTTGTCCCCCGAAGTCCAAGTTTAGAGTTTCGCTTCACTCTTGCTGTTGAGCAGTCTATGGGTTTGAACAAAGGTATCTCTCAGGTATGCTGGGTCCTGTGTGCTGTGCTCAGTTGTGTCTAACTCCTTTCAACCCCATGGACTGTAGCCCTCCAGGCTCCTCTGTCCATGGGGATTCTCCAGCCAAGAATTACTGGAGTGGGTTGTCATGCCCTCCTCTAGGGAATCTTCCCATCCTAGGGATCGAACCCAGGTCTCCCACATTACAGGAGGATTCTTTACCATCTGAGCCACAAAGGAAGCCCAGGAAAACTGGAGTGGGTAGCCTATCCCTTCTCCAGGGGATCTTCCTGACCCAGGAATTAAACCGGGGTCTCCTTCATTGCAGGCAGATTCTTTGCCAGCTGAGCGACCAGGGAAGCCTACCTATCGTGTATATGACAGAATATTTTTCTAAAAGTCCTCTGTTTTGGCATTTTTCAAAAAGATTTTTGCTACACTTCCATTTGCTGCCTTAGCTCAGATTTTCAGCTAAATAAGTAAAAGTTAACTAAGGCATAGCCTAGCTACCTCATGTGCTTAAAAAATGTGAATAACAGTGAAACCAAACACAGAAATTAGGGGGTTCCAACTATTCCTGCCAGGTCTTCCTGGTTCTGGACCAATATTGAAAACTGTCTTTTAGCATAAATAAGACAATTTATCTCCCCCTCAGTCGGAGTTTATCACCTTCACGCTTTCCAGCCTTGAACTTCACCCCCTTCATCACAAGTCGCTGCCAAAGCTTGCACCATATTTTCTCAGAATGTCCTCTAGGGATGTTTATCTGTGTGTGTGCCAATGTGAGTGTGCGAGCTGGTGTGAGTGTGTTTGCCTCTTCATCTCACCCCCCCCCCAACTCTATCTGCAGACCCTAAGGCTCCCCACAGAAACCACCAAAGATCATCTGGCTTCCTCCTGGAGATGCAGAAAGTGAATATTATGTTTTGGGGCAAATCCCAAATAGACCCCTCTCCAAACGCCAGTTCCTTCCTATCGGTTTGACCCTCTCCTAACGTGTGTTTGTCTGCATACGTCGCAGTTATCTCTCGGAAGCCCGAGCCAGAGAGGAGGCTGAGTTTACTTCAGGAGCCCGGGAGACATACCTGGCGGCCTTCTGAGTGAGCTCCAGTGGGAAATCCGGGCACAGTAATTGCAGCAAGCAGTGATATTCCCTCATGGTCAGCAAGTCTGCAGCGAAATGGAGAGGAAGGCGTCAGACCTCAGAGTGGGAAGTCACCGCAGTCTTTTCGGTCATTTCAGGGGTTTCAGACATACCCTAGCAGAACTGCTCTTGTTTAAACAAATTTTTATTGGAGGATTATTGCTTTATAATATTATGCTGGTTCCTGCCACACATCAACATGGATCAAGGTGAGTCACTACTGAGGTTGCGTTAACCCAAGGGTGATATTTTATGATCACTATTTCTACAAAGTTCTTCCAGGATGAGAGACACCCAGCTATAACATTTTGGCCAAAGGAGCTTCACTGGTTTGAGAGATGGTTGGGTAAGAAGGGAGAATTAGAGGCGCAACTTTATTAGCCTTCTCAGTTTGATTTTCCTGGTGTCTGAAAATCCACAAAAATGAGTCATTTCAAAGCTGGCTACGTTTGCTGAAATTCCCTGGCATGGCAGCCTTCACCACAGCCCAAAGACCATGCCCAAAGACCACGCACAGGATATCTGGAAGCAGTGCTGAGGCAGAGGCAGTCTTGCAGTGGATGGGGAGAAGAGTTGCAGGGCGACCCTCAGCCCTTCTTGCCCTGCCATCCAGTACTGGGCAGGCTGGCTGCTTTTGGATGCCCACACACAAATCTGGCCATCTTACTGTAGGAAGCCAAGACCCGAGATCTACAGTCCAGGCGGCCAAATGACTCCTGACACACAGAAGCAGCGCTCTGGGAGAGGGGAGCCAGGATGAGGCTCCGGGGCTCAGCAGAAAACCCAGAGAGGGAGACTGAGGGCTTTGTAGGATGTCAGGGGAGAGGAAATACACTGACGCTTAAAAGCTGTTTCGGGATGATTTGAGAGAATAGCATTGAAACATATACATTGCTATGCTAAGTCACATGAGTCGTGTCCGACTCTGCGTGACGCCATAGACGGCAGCCCACCAGGCTCCCCTGTCCCTGAGATTCTCCAGGCAAGAACATTGGAGTGGGTTGCCATTTCCGTTTCCAATGCATGAAAGTGAAAAGTGAAAGTGAAGTTGCTCAGTCGAGTCCGACCCTCAGCGACCCCATGGACTGCAGCCTACCAGGCTCCTCCGTCCATGGGATTTATACATTACCATATGCAAAATAGGTAACCAGTGTGACTTTGCTCTGTGAAGCAGGGCACCCAAAGCCGGGGCTCTGGGACAACCTGGACAGACAGGGTGGGGAGGGAGGTGGAAAGGGAGCTCAGACGGAGGGACACATGTACACAGATGGCCGATTTATGTTGATGTATGGCAGAAACCATCACAATATGGTAATTATCTTTCAATTAAAATTGAAAAAAAAAAAGTGTTTTGTTACTGCGTGTCTCAAAGCTGAGGGATTTTAGATCAGTCAGGCAGCTTCAACTCACAAGTATTCCATATACCAAAGCATTTCAAATACGGAAGGATGTGCTGACGGTAAAGCAGGATGGAGCAACCCAGAAGCCCTCCTAACCGGGAGCCTGGGTGAGTGAAGGGAGCCCAGAGGGCAAGGCCACACTGGGGGAACGAAGATGGTGATCACGGGCACTTGGTTTCTCTGGACCTAAGTTAGCTAAGCCACAGGAATCCAGATCTCCTGTCCCTGCGAGTTTGGTTGATGCTTTTCCAAGATAAAAACCCCAAATCCCCAGGGACAGGCCTGGGTTTCCTATTCCTTTTTCATCAAGGCTCAATTCAAGGTGAAGGCACAGCGTCAGGCTAACCGCACTGCCAGTCAGGGACAGCAAGGGGACAGCAAGGGGACAGCGTCAGCGCCAGGGTGGGTCAGAGGACCGAGACGGCTTGTGGCCTTCGTCTCGGCCACAACGGGGTGGGGGGTGGGGGGCGCTTCCCTCTCCTCGTTCGCCTGACCTTGGGCACCAGCCTAGTCGGAGGCTTTGTTCTTCAGGGGAAAGAGTAACAGCTACTTGTGGGCTCCTGGACTTGGGGTGAGGGACAGGAAAAATGAAATGGGGAAAAGCCACCGAATCAAATGTGTTCCTGCTTTCCTCTCACTCCAAAGCTCCCTGTGCAGAGAGGAGTGAGTTCTGTCTTTGAATCATTAAAGCTCTTCCAGGCTAAGATTTAGAGAAGGAAATGGCAACCCACTCCAGTATTCTTGCCTGGAGAGTCCCATGGACAGAGGAGCCTGGTGGGCTACAGTCCACGGGGTTGCAGGAGTCGGACATGACTGAGCGACTGAACTGAATTGAACTGAGGCCAAGATTTGGTGGATGGATCTGATACCATCCTTAGGGCAGGCCAAAGTATTTCCCAGTTATTCATATTTATCTCCCAAATTATCTGCAAGATACTCTTGGGAAGATAAACAGCATGAAGGAAAATGAGAAGCTGAGAGAGAGTTGTGACACCTGCCCCCCACTCCCCGCTTATTTAATCAAGAAAGACCACGCTGGGACTCCATCTTAGCCTCTAGCCTCCTGGTTTTCCTGCCCTCAGCATTTTTTAGGTTCTTGATGATATTCTAACTCACGTGTTTCAAATACTTGCTTCCTAAGGACAGAAGAGTAATTTACGAAAATAATTTTGTTCTCCAAAGCATCGACAGTTCTGGGAAATACTAAATACATCAGAAAGCAGAACACATCCTGTTCACCACTTCTGGAACTTGACATTCCCAAATGTAAAGTGAGTAAGACAGTCAGCTAAAGAGATGAGTGAAAGTGTGGGCAAGTACACAACTTTGGCTACCTGAACTGTGGAAGATAGCAGTTCTATTAAAGCAGACTCAGGATACTGTCAAGGCCAGATGCTTTCAAGGGAGACGCAGCTGTCACTTGGAAATGCTCCTGGGTTGCACAGTGGGTATCTGGGAGAAGGGTGAGCAGTTAAGTCTTGTCCCCGAATCAGAGCACTGATGAGCAAAGGCAAGCTGTTCTTCCCCTGTCCCTCTGGCTCGGGGTCAGACCTTGGCTCTTCAGTTCCCCAGGTAGGCAACCTTGGGCAAATTGCTCAGTCCCTCTAAATCTCAGTTTCTCATCTGTGAAACGGCAATGATGACACCTACCTTTCAGGGCTCAAGTCAAGATGAAAAGAGATGATGTCTAGAACACAGTAACGCCAAACAGCCGCTATTGGTTTTTAGTGTTCATTCATTTACTTATTTAATTTCTGGCCCTGTTGGGTCTTAGTTGTGGCACTCGGGATCTTCAGTCATGGCATGCCGGATCTTTAGTTGGGCCCTGTGGAATCTAGTTCCCTGACCAGGGATTGAACCCAGGGCCCCTGCATCAGGAGCACGGAGTCTTAGCCACTGGACCACCAGGGAAATCGCTTGGTTTTGTTTTTAAATGCTACGGGCAAAGGCAGGAGATGAGAGGAGGAAGAAGTTTCTTGCTGAGTTTAAAGCTTAAACCGCTAAGAGTGTTCTGCCTTGAAAATTCTGTCAGCTTGTTTGAGTCAAACCTATTCTTGAATATTCTTCTGCAGTCTGCATTTTATGCCTCCTCCGTTCCCAGGAAGATCCCCTGGAGAAGGAAATGGCAACTCACTCCAGTATTCTGGCCTGGAGAATCCCATGGACAGAGGAGCCTGGTGGGCTATAGTCCATACGGTTGCACAGAGTTGGACACGACCAAAGAGACTTAGCACACACACTTTCCCAACAAGCTGGCGGCCTCCCCAGCTCAGAGGCTCCAACTCAGCCCTTGGTTAATCCTAAATGCTCCTGCCTTTGGGTCCTTTGGCTCTAAAGAGCTCTCCAAGATCTCAAAGACCAGCCTTGCAGGCAGTCCCTTTGTGCTTCAGGAATAACAATAGTGAGTCAGACAGTCACTGAGCTCTGTGCTCAGGCTCTGAAGTAGCCTGCTTAACCTCACAACAACCTCATGAGATAGACTCCAGTAGTCCCAGCCCTGAGGAGACAAGGGTCCAGAGCATGGGGGACCGGAGGAGCATGTCTAGCTTCCCAGAGCCTTGGCTTCCTAGGCTGGGAGGGGAAAGGAAGTGAAGTGAAAGTCGCTGAGCCATGTCCGACTCTTTGCGACCCCATGGGCTATACAGTCCATAGGATTCTCCAGGGCAGAATACTGGAGTGGGTAGCCTTTTGGGCCTAAGGGCTGGATGGCCTTAATGATGATAATAATACCTAGGGTGAACACTTACTGGGCACTTACTCTGGACCACACACAGTTGTTCCATGGGTTTTTTTTTTCACCTGTGCCATCTCATCTAATCTTCACTGTGGTTATCCCCATTTCACAGATACAAAAACTCAGATCATGCTTAACTGGTGGAACTGGAATCCAAGCTCTGGCAGTCTGGCTCCAAAGTTTACCCAACTAACATTTTCCGCACCTTGATCTTATCAACGGTAATGGGTGAAGGCTTAAAAGCTTGTTCTCCACTCCAAACAAACTGTAGGGACTAAATAGCTCCAGGTGAACAGGATCAAGGAGACAATTCAAATGAATTGGGTTTTTTTTTTTGCATGTAAGAAATTGAGTCTGAAAGGTTCTAATTACCGTCAACAGGAAAGACTGCAGCTCCAGCATCGTGGCCTGTGCTGGGCCAGGGGCCACGGGGAGGCAGGGATGAGTACACCTGAGCCGTAGGCTACACCGCGCATCCCGCCCACTGCCGGCGCTCCACCCCAGCAGGTGCAGGAAGGCAATCGGCGTGACGCCAGACGCCTGCTTTAAAGGAATCCCCCAGGTCGGGAGAGTTCAAAGGCAAACTCCACATGAGACGAGTTTGGTATAAGATCAAAATCAGAACATCCCCCGCAAACTGGCGCTGCTCTTTTTGTGGGTGGCCAGAGCTGTTCATCTTTCTTATTCTAAACCTCCTAAGAGCCCCACTGACTGTGTGCCCGGCTCGGGGACCAGAGGTCTCAACCCTGCTCCATCCTATCGTCTCAGGAAGCAGCTCAGTACTGCATCATGGCTCCCGGCATGGACTCTGGAGTTAGACTGCCTGGGTCCAGATCTGAGCCTTGCCACTGATTTCAAAGTACTGACCTTTAAGCATTCTATGCCTCAGTTTCAACATCTATAAAGTGGGGATAAGGATAACCAACATCATACAGTTGTTGTGAGTTAAAATACTGATTACAAGGGCCCCATCATAAGTGCTCTGTGTTTGATATTATTATTTCAGAAATAAAGAAACAAGGTTTCTTTAAGGTTAATGACTTTTCAAAGAGACAGAGCTAATAAGAGGAGGGAAGACTAAGATTCAGATGTTTGCTGGTTTAGCATTCAAGGTCCAGCAAGTGGTACTCTAGCAGGTAGGATCTGACTGGTTTGTGGGGGACTTGACTTCTGATGATAGGATTATTTATGTCAGGTGACTTGCAAACTTTATATCTAAGGTAAAATACAGATAGAGGAAAACAACAGAATGGGAAAGACTAGAGATCGCTTCAAGAAAATTGGAGGTATTAAGGGAATATTTCATGCAAGGAATGGCACAACAAAGGACAGGAACAGTAAGGACCTAACAGAAGCAGAAGTGATTAAGAAGAGGTGGCAAGAATACACAGAGAAACCATGTAAGAGAGGTGTTCATGACCCAGATAACCATGATAGCATGTCACTCACCTAGAGCCAGACATCCTGGAGTGTGACGTCAAGTGGGCCTGAGGAAGCATTACTATGAACAAAGCTAATGGAAGTAACTGAATTCCAGCTGAGCTATTTCAATCCTAAAAGATGCTGCTGTTAAAGTGCTGCACTCAGTATGTCAGCAAATTTGGATAACTTAGTGGACACCAGACTGGACAAGGTCAGTTTCCATTCCAATCTCAAAGAAGGGCAAAGAAAGTTCAAACTACTGCACAGTTGAACTCATTTTACATGCTGATACAGTTATGCTCAAAATCCTTCAAGCTAGGCTTTAGCAGTATACGAATCAAGAACTTCCAGATGTAAAAGCTGAGTTTACAAGAGGCAGAGGAACCAGAGATCAAATTGCCAACATTTGTTGGATCATGGAGAAAGCAAGGGAGTTCCAGAAAAACATCTACTTCTGCTTCATTGACTACCCTAAAGCCTTTGACTGTGTTCAGTTCAGTTCACTCAGTTGTGTCTGACTCTTTGCGATCCCATGAACTGCAGCACACCAGGCTTCCCTGTCCATCACCAAGGCCCAGAACTTGCTCAAACTCATGTCTATCAAGGTGGTGATGCCATCCAACCATCTCATTTTTTTGGGTGTGTGGATTTGACTGTGGGGATCACAACAAACTGTGGAAAATTCTGAAAGAGATGGGAATACCAGACCACCTTACTTGTCTCCTGAGAAACCTGTATGCAGGTCAAGAAGCAACAGTTAGAACAGGACATGGAACAACAGACTGGTTCCAAATTGGGAAAGGAATACGTCAAGGCTGTATAGTGTCACCTGCTTATTTAACTTATATGCAGAGTGCATTATGAGAAATGCCAGTCTGGCTGAATCACAAGCTGGAATCAAGATTGCCGGGAGAAATATCAATAACCTTCGACATGCAGATGATACCACTCTAACAGCAGACAGTGAAGAGGAACTAAAGAGCCTCTTGAGGAGAGTGAAAAAGCTAGCTTGAAACTCAACACTCAGAAAACTAAGATTATGGCATCCAGTCCCATCACTTTATGGCAAATAGAAGGGGGAAAAGTGGAAGCAGTGACAGATTTTATTTTCTTGGGCTCCAAAATCACTGTGTATGGTGCCTGCAGCCATGAATTAAAAGATGCTTGCTTCTTGGAAGGAAAGTTATGAAAACCTATACAGTGTATTAAAAAGCAGAGACATTACTATGCTGACAAAGGTCTGTATAGTCAAAGCTATAGTTTTTCCAGTAGTCATGCATGGATGTGAGAGTTGGTCCATAGAGAAGGCTGAGCACTGAAGAACTGATGCTTTTGAACTGTGATATGGGAGACTCTTGAGAGTCCCTTGGACTGCAAGCAGATCAAACCAGTCAATCCTAAAGGAAATCAACCCTGAATATTCATTGGAAGGACTGATGCTGAAGCTGAAGCTCCAATACTTTGGCCACCTGATGCGAAGAGCTGACTCACTGGAAAAGACTGTGATGCTGGGAGAGACTGAGGGCAGGGGGAGGAGAGGGTGGCAGAGGACGAGATGGTTAGATAGCATCACTGACTCAATGGACATGAAATTGAGCCAACTTTGGGAGTCGGTGGAAGACAGAGGAGCCTGGCATGCTGCAGTCCATGGGGTCACAGAGTCAGACACAACTTAGCCACTGAACAACAACAACAAAAATACAGATACCTTGCAGGTGGGCAGGGTAGCTGTGTTACTGCAGAGCCCAGACTTCGTAATCAGATGACCTGGCTTCAAAACCTGGTCCCACTCGTTACCGCCAGCGTGACCTGAACAAGTTAGACAACTTTTCTTTTGTTTCCTTTTCCTGTTTTTGGCTGCAGCTTGTGGGATCTTAGACCCTCTACCAGGATAGAATCTGTGGCCTCAGCAGTAAAAGCTCGGAGTCCCCGCCACTGGCCTACTGGGGAATTCCCTAGACAACTTTTCTGAACCTTGGTTGCCTCTTAGTAATGTGACTAACGACAGTACCTGCCTAATGGGATTGTTATAAAAATAAAAGGAGGTAATGTGTATATGAGGTGTTTCTAAAAAATTATCAAAATGCTTAGCAAATGGGAGAACTGTTTAATAATTATTAACTGAAGTCCTGAAATTAAGGCATCTTTGGACCTAGCTAAAGTCCTCAGCACATGTCCGGATTATAGTACTGAGCACCCGCTGAAAGAACAAATGAATGACACAGCGCCCAGTGACCCAGGTTAGATTCACAGGGACGAGTTTCCGGTCGCCGCGTGGACACAGGGACGAGGGGTCCCCAGACACAGGAGGCATGACTGTAAATGTAGGGTAGTGCGAGGAGGTGCCGGGCGCTGGAAATGGAAAACTTCCTGGTTGGTTAGGTAACCCGGCTCTCAGTGAACTGAATGAATTACAGCAGGTGGAACTACACTCCATGGCCTTGCTGACACCTAGCACGTTCTTAGCAAGCGCTCAGTCCAATCAACCTGAATACTTATTTTCACTGAACAGATCACCAGTTTTACCTTGAAAATCAGAAGAAGCCTAGGGTTCACTTCTTACGCATTCAGCTTACCACTGCTGAAACTCCCGGGCTTCCCAGGCGGCGCTAGTGGTTAAGAACCTGCCTGCCAATGCAGGAAACCAAAGAGGCTCGGGTTTGACCCTGGGTCAGGAAGATCCCCTGGAGGAGAGCGTGGCAACCCGCTCCAGCATTCTTGCCTGCGGAATCCCAGGGATGGAGGAGCCGGTCCACAGGGTCTCAAAGAATCGGACACAACTAAAGTGCTTTAGCATGCGTGCACCGTTAGCACTCTGGCGAGAATACTGGTTTTCAACATACCCAACCCCTGACACAAAATATTCTTTTCTTGGCTGTCCCACTCTAATCCTAGAGAGTGATGGATGAGGTTATGATGGCTAAGAAAACTCATCCCGTCAGAAATTAGTCATGCTCAATATGTTCAAGGGCTAACTCGTTCTCACTTCCTCCTTTCTTGGAAAAGGAGGATTGAAGACCTTCTCTTGTCTTTTCTCCATCTGGTCTTGCCTTCCTGCTGTGGAAACTCTAGGCTCTGAAGCTCTGTGGGGCAGCTGAGTCATCTCCACATCTTCCTCACAGGCCACCATGTGGGTCCACACATTTGGTCCGAGGAACTGCGGCGGTGCTGCTTGAAGATTCAGATGCCTCTGGCCCTCCTGGGACATGGTGCCCTTTTCAGGGTCAGAGCGGTGTCATGAAAGCAAGGAGGAAGGGACAAGGGCCATATCTTTGCCCCTTACTCAGAGAAGCCTTCCCCCAAGCCCAACTGAATCGAGGGTTGTTTTTATTTTTATTTATTTTTTTTACCTCTGAAAGTCTGGAGGAGGAACTGGGGTTTAGTCTGAGTTCATTTGCATGAGTGCCTTCAGGCTGAGGGCTGGGACAGGAGCCGGAGATAATGAAATGCTCCCGAGCCGCGGGGAATCCCAAAGGACTGAAAAGCCTCCAGTTGGTTGGCTGCGTGGTCTCGGTAGGAACTGCCACAGAGCCCAGAGAACACCACAGCCCACGAGTGGACTCTCCAATTTTCAGTTGCCATTGTGTTTGTGTTCTTTCATGCGGGGCTTGTGAAGTCTCCTTCCAAATGACACTTGCCCCCCAGCCAGGCTGCTCTGCCAAGAGATGCTCGGAAGGACACGGACAATTCAGGGCATGACCATACCACCCCTTCCTTTCCCCAGGGCACTGAGGCTTTGGTACCAGTCCGCAGCTGAGTAAATATCTCAGCGCTACTCTGCAAGGAAGGGAAGGGAGGGGGGGAGCAGCGGGAGGCGGCGAGACATCTGACAGCTTCAGCCCTCATGTAGCACTGGGTACCACGAGACACGGGAAGACTGCAAACATCCACGGGGGACGCTCTCGTCCAGCAAAACCTCAGAAGAAGGCATCTTAAATTTTATCTTCCTTGATAGCATGGTTGTTTTATATTGTAAATGGAGGGAAATGATAGTTGGTTTACTGAAAGGGAAATGATTTTACAAAAGGAATGAGAAGCAGCAATGGCTCCCAGTGACACCTGTGGGGCATTATTAATACAATTCTTTGCCAACTCATTAGTCTCCAGACTATGCGAAGTGTGTTCAAACATGGGCAGAGAGCCAGACTCTTTTGTTTTCATATTTGATTATGACAAAGTCCAACACCAAGTGACTATTACTCCTTGACCAGTATATAATTCTAGGCAAAGTATTAAATCAGGTACAGTAACAATTTCACCCCGAATTTTAGAATGAACAAAAGAAATTCCTCAGGGGGACGTTCCAGGGGGTCCAGTGGTTAAGAATTCACCTGCCCATGCAGGGGACATGGCTTTGATCCCCAATCCAGGAAGACCCCACAGGGGACAACTAGGCCCGTGAGCCACAAGTCCTGAGTCTGTGGGCCCTAGAGCCCGGGCTCTGCAACAAGAGAAGAGCCACGCCGAGAAGCCCGCGCACGGCAACTAGAGTAGCTCCCAGCTCACCGCTACTAGAAAAACCCCGAGCGCAGCAGTGAATACACAGCACATCCACCAATAATGACATAAATCCCCCAGAAACTCTTTATATTATACAAAGATTTAAAGAGATGTGAGCATTTCTAATCAGGGTCTGAAAGCTCTGCCCCAGGGATTGTGTTCAGCACATCCCAGCAGTCTGATCAGGTGAGGGGCTGTGGGACTGAACCGGAGGGCTGGGCTGGCACGCAAGAACCCTCCAGACTGGGCCAGACCCTCAGGGTGCCACCCTCTCTTCTGGACGTCATGATGTAGCTGCTGAGAGGTGGAGGACCGGGGCAAGGCCTGGGGCTGGCGGGGGCGGGGGACACCGCCTTATCTCTGATGACCACGTGAAACCCAACAGGCCGCCCGTGCGCAGGCTGGGGAGCCAGGTGGCACTGTGGAAGGAGGCACCAGCTAGGAGAAAAGAAGAGTCTCCAGGAGCAACAGGGCTAGCTCCTCGGGCACGGGCATGGTCTCCAGATGGTTTACTTAGGACACGTAGGCAGCTCTCCTAAAGGGCTCAATAGCCCTTCAAGGAAGCTATCTCAAGCCTAGCGTTGCGCTTCTGTTCACAAAAGGGAGTGCCTTTGGAGGCAGAGGTTTCAGAGCCGAGGTGTAATTTTCATCCAGGAAGCAGCAGGGACCGCCGCAAACTCCTATGAGCCACTTCTGTTCTTAATACAAGAGAAACGGCCAAACAGGCACCAGAGCTGGAGATGAAGTGAAGGTGAAAGGGAAACCCTGCCCTCTCGATGGTGGCGTATCTGGAGCAACTCCCGCAATTTCTGAAAAACAGGCAGTGTTTTAAATTTCCTGCTGTGTGTGTGAGGTCGCTCCGTCACGTCTGGCCCTTTACCACTCCATGGCCTGCCAGGATCCTCTTGTCCGTGGAATCCTCCAGGCAAGAATCCTGGAGGGAGTCACCATCCCCGGCTCCAGGGGCACTTCCCACCCAGCCTGGACCTCCTGCACTGCAGGCACGTTCTTTACATCTGAGCCACCTAGGGTTTTAATGGCCGAAATGAGGATTTTCATGCCTTTTTTTTCTTAAGTCTGTTTTCCCACAAAGATGTCTCCTGATATACAGAAAAAAAACTTGGTCTGAGTTCTGTAAAGAACTAATTCTGTGATTCTGGCCACAGGTTTTCTGGACCTCCATTTCCTCACCTATAAAATAGGAACGTTGTGGTGTGTGAGAGCTGAACAAAATTTTTAAACAGATGCACTTTTTAAAGGGGCTTCCCTGGTGACTCAGTGGTAAAGAATCCACCTGCCAATGCAGGAGACGTGGGTTGGATCCTTGGGTCAGGAAGATCCCCTGGAGAAGCAAATGGCACCCCGATCCAGTCTTCTTGCCCGGGAAAACCCCATGGACAGAGGAGCCTGGCGGGCTGCAGTCCATGGGGTCGCAAAAGAGTCACACATGACTTTGTGTCTAAACAATACAACAATACACTTAAAAAAAAAAAAAAAAAAGGAAACCTTGGGAGTTCCCTGGCCATCCTCTGACCCTGCCCTCTCACCGCCAAGGGCGTGAGTTCAATCCGCGGTGAGGGAACTAAGATCGTACCAGCTAAGATCGCACCAGCCAGAAGCTGCAGCCCCTGCTCTCCCCCGCAAAAAAGGGAATCCTATAAGGAAACTTAATGTATAACAGAGATAAAAACAAGCCTTTTCTGACCTAACTTTGTTCTCAACAGCCTTCACTAGAGGTGTGGGGGTGAGGAGGCTGGGGGAAAGGCGTAAGGAACTGCTTTGAAACTGTGGGCTCTACCCACGCACCCCAGCTCCTGAGCCCGTGCGCGGTGACTAGAGGAGAGCCTTCACTAGCAAGGAGAGGAGCCCTGCGCGCCGCGACTCAGACCTGACGCAACCAAAGAAACAAATATCTACGCAAGAAAATAACACGCCAGGCTCTGTGCAGGACGGCTTACAAAACGCTGGCCCTGACCCCGAGTACGTGTCATACAGCCTATGGCTAAGGTTGCGGGCTCCTGAATCAGCCGACCAGGATCTAAATCCTGGTGCTGAAGCTAAGCAGCCAGGTAGCAATGAGCATGCCACTAGAAATGGCCGTAAATCATCATATGAATAGGAAAGGGGACGACGGAGGATGAGATGGCTGGATGGCATCACGGACTCGATGGACGTGAGTCTGAGTGAACTCCAGGAGATGGTGATGGACAGGGAGGCCTGGCGTGCTGCGGTTCATGGGGTCGCAGAGTCGGACACGACTGAGCGACTGAACTGAACTGAACTGAAAGATGCTGCTGCTGCTGCTAAGTCGCTGCAGTCGTGTCCGACTCTGTGTGACCCCATAGACGGCAGCCCACCAGGCTCCCTCGTCCCTGGGATTCTCCAGGCCAGAACACTGGAGTGGGTTGCCATTTTCTTCTCCAGTGCATGAAAGTGAAAAGTGAAAGGGAAGTCGCTCAGTCGTGTCTGACTCTTAGCGACCCCATGGACTGCAGTCTACCAGGCTCCTCCGTCCATGGGATATTCCAGGCAAGAATAAAGATGATGCTAATACTAATCGTGAAGAGCTCTTGAGAGGATTCTAACAGGCGATTAAAAAAAAAAAGAGAGGGGTAGTAAAGTTCGCCTTCTAGGACACGGCACGGGGCAAGCGTTCAGTAGAGTGCCTACTCCTGTGTCTGAGGCACGCAGGCGGGATGGCCCCTGCAGAACAAAGGCTCAGCTCATGGACGCTCTCCAGCTCCAGCCAGTGGGTGGCTAGAACGATCGCGTGCCTTATCTCAAATTATTTTCTCTCGCTGCCTTTGTTCTTATTGACGAGGGAATAACAGACTTCCTGCCCCAAGGCAGGTGCACACCACCTTCCTGGATAGCCAGTGCGCTGCCAATCCTGTCTTCTTACAATTAAAAGTAATGATGAGTCATATTTATAGAAAGACTGTATAATTATGCAAGCCATTTTCATATGCATTACCACTTTTGATCTCCATAAGAAACCTGTGGGGCAGAGAGAGGAAAGTGGGAATAAAATATTCCCATGTTTATAGATGAGGAAAGTCAGCCTCCTTCAGGGATAAAATCACCAAGTAAGTGGTAGAGACAGGATGCGATCAAGCCGTCCCACTCCAGGGAATGGCCTCTTTCTACTATGGAGGCCAGTTCCCCGTGATGCCATACGATCCCTGGGACCCCGGCCTCTCAGCCTGCTTTCATTTCTCCTAGAGAATTCGGTAGTGAGAATGCAGTGAATGTTAGCTGCAAATGCTATTATTGTTATTTCTGTTACATTGAAATCTACTACCAGGCATTCTACCTCTTTCTAGCATCCTTCTCCTAGGCTGACCCCAGGGTCAGATGTAGTCTGTCTGGCTCCCAGCTTCCTGGTTGCCCCCTCCAGTCAAACTGAGAGGGCCCTTCTATTTTAGGTGACCCGCTGCTAATCTCTAAAAGAAAAAGGGAAACAAACACAATAAACGCGCTGAGTCATTAGAAGCCTGTGTCTGCAATGGTAACAGGCCCAAACATAGGTTAGCAAGAGAAAAGTATATTGAATGTACATAAAAAATACTTCCAACTACCTTTTTTCCTTTTCCAATTTAAAATGAGGCTGACAGCCTGAAACAATGTAAGTCAACTATACTTCAATAAAACATATATAGTTAAAAAAATAAAAAATAAAATGAGGCTTAAAAAAATTGGCATGGAGTTTTATAATCTATCAGCAAAACTATCTGATGAGGATTTGTCTGAGAAAGCAAGCCACAGAAAACAAAAAGCAATAAAAATTATTATTTTTCTGGGCTTTTACTGTCCAAAGTAGCCATAGAATAAATAAGTGGAACAGATTATGCATTTGTTTTGCTTAAAATGCATTTTCCTTCTTTCCTAAATAAATATACTAAGAAGTGGTGGCTAACAGAGTTACTCACTGAGGGTGAGCCGAACCAAGACAGACTAAAAATAAAAAACAATCTAAGTTCCCTGGTTCTCAATGATGGTGCAAGTAGGGGAAGGCTGCTGCCAGCCTGTAGGCGTATTTATAAAGACCACAGCCTGTTCTCTTGTCAGAATCCACTAACTTTCACCAAGGATGATGCATTTCTGGCTACCCATGAACTAAAAAAACAGATTTCACAAACAAAAACAGAAGGAAGCAGAGAGAGGGCTGGATGTAGATAAACACAGGCATTTCTCAAGATGAATCCACCTTTGCCTTTCCCGCTGTTTTCTGTCTTCTGCGGGCATATATAATGCACCGTATCTATAATTATATGCATATGTGTGGGTCAGGGCAAGAGGTGTCCAGAGACAGAGAGTGTCTGACTTTTTTGGGGATTGGATGGGAAAGGAAATTGATGTTAGCAGTTTCTGTTCCTTAAAGCCATCCTCTTTGTTTGTCAAAGTATGGTTTTCCTGGTAGAAGAGTCTTTGCCTGTAACACGAGTGAATCACTCATCTCACTTTAATAAAGATGCGAACCAAATGCTAGCGGCTCTCCGTGCTGGGAAACAACACAATAGTTGGGCTGTCTCAACTTTCCTCATCTTTCAGTGCAGCTGGCAGGCATACAGAAGGAAAGGAAATAGGTAAAAAAAAAAAAAAAAAATACCCCAGTGGCATCAAAGGATGAACCCACCCAGTTTCTTTCAGTTGTAAATATGCTAGAAGACAAAGTCTGGCCTTACAGCGTTTGGATAAGGTACTCAGTGTGCCCACTGACGTGTGGCCTTCAATTGGGCACCAACTCTTTTTTTTTTTTTTTTTTTTTAATATTTATTTGGCTGCTTCAAGTCTTAGTTTCAGAGCACAGATTCTCTAGCTGCGGTGTTGGGCTTAGTTGCTCTGAGGCATGTAGGATCTTAGTGTGCTGACCAGGGATCGCACGCATGTCCCCTGCATCTCAAGGCAGATTCTTCACCACCAAGGAAGTCCCAGCTGGGCACCAACTCTTGTATCTCAGTTTCTTCTTCTGTCATGCCTCACATATAAGTGATTGGGGTCGATTAGACTAAGTTTAAATATGTTTTAAAGTATGTAAGCATTATACCTTTTGAATTTTGTCACATTCATGTATAACCTATTTTAGAAAAATCAAACAAAAATATGAGCAGTGGGCAGACATCGACAGCTCTTAAAAAAGTAAGACCATAGAAAAAGAAAAAAAAAGTAAGACCATTCAGAACTATATAAAAAACTGCAAATTATTTGTCTCACTAATCCTCAGGGTTCTATTTGGATCTAGCATTCTAGGATTCGTTAGCATTCGAGGACATAATTTGAATCTAGGTGTCAAGGCTGTATATTGTCACCCTGCTTATTTAACATCTATGCAGAGTACATCATGAGAAACACTGGACTGGAAGAAACACAAGCTGGAATCAAGATTGCCGGGAGAAATATCAATAACCTCAATATGCAGATGACACCACCCTTATGGCAGAAAGTGAAGAGGAACCAAAAAGCCTCTTGATGAAAGTGAAAGAGGAGAGTGAAAAAGTTGGCTTAAAGCTCAACATTCAGAAAACTAAGATGGTGGCATCTGGTCCCATCACTTCATGGGAAATAGATGGGGAAACAGTGAAAACAGTGGCAGACTTTATTTTTTTGGGCTCCAAAATCACTGCAGATGGTGATTGCAGCCATGACATTAAAAGACGCTTACTCCTTGGAAGGAAAGTGATGACCAGCCTAGACAGCATATTCAAAAGCAGAGATACTACTTTGCCAACAAAGGTCCATCTAGTCAAGGCTATGGTTTTTCCTGTGGTCATGAATGGATGTGAGAGTTGGACTGTGAAGAAGGCTGAGCGCTGAAGAACTGATGCTTTTGAACCGTGGTGTTGGAGAAGCTCTTGAGAGTCCCTTGGACTGCAAGGAGATCCAACCAGTCCATCCTAAAGCAGACCAATCCTGGGTGTTCACTGGAAGGACTGATGCTGAGGCTGAAACTCCAATACTTTGGCCACCTCATGTGAAGAGTTGACTCATTGGAAAAGACCCTAATGCTGGGAGGGATTGGGGGCAGGAGGAGAAGAACGACAGAGGATGAGATGGCTGGATGGCATCACAGACTCGATGCACATGAGTTTGGGTGAGCTCCGGGAGTTGGTGATGGACAGGGTGGCCTGGCGTGCTGTGATTCATGGGGTCACAGAGTCGGACACGACTGAGCGACTGAACTGAACTGAGCACAGAACTTGCTAGAAGAGTGAGGATGCTTATAAACCCATGTTATTGCCTTCTAGTGCAGCACACATAGTCACTAACAGCATGAGATTTGGAATTAAAGACAGGCCTGAGTTCAAAATACCTGTTATTTCCTTGCTATGTGCCAAGGGCAAAATTCTTTGAGCCCTAGTTTTCACATCTATAAAGCAGGGTAAGACTTCATCCTTCTCGGACTCCATCCAGTGGGGGCCCAAACTGCATTTCTTACTCACCCTGTGCTCAGACCATTCCAGCCACACAGCTTTGCTATTTCTTGAACATGCCACGCATGCTCTTGTCTCAGGCTTCTGTACCTGTTGTCTTCACTTGTCCCTGTATTGCGCTGACTTCCTTCAGGTCTCTCCTCAAATGCCATCCTAGCAGTAAAGCCTTTGGGGCCACAAGTATTTAAAACAGCCACTCCCCTACCCCCATTCCCTGTCTCATTCTCCTGCTTTATTCTTCTCCATAGTACTTATCACTGTATGATGTATTATATATATATTTTTTAACTATATTACCTACTAGGATACAGTAGTATTCTCTTTATCTCCCTACTAGAATGTAAGCTCCAGGAAGGCAAAGATTTCGATTCTTTTATTCACTGTTGGTTCTCAATAAGTAATTGTTAGATGGACAAGACTTCCGTGATGAGTAAGTGAGAGATGCTTGGGAAGCTCTTGGCATTCACTGAGACAGAATATGGCTGGAGCACAGGTTTTGTTTGGTTTGAACTGTATTTTTTAATTTTTTGAGTTAAAACATTAAAAAAATCAAGACAATTCCCATAATACAATCTAGGTTTCAGATGTCCCTTTAATAGCTTTTATAAAGTGATTTTATTTTACTTCTGGCTGCGCCGGCTTTTCTCTAACTGCAGAGCGCGGGGCTCCTCTAGACGCGGCGTGGGAGTTTCTCAGTGCGCTGGCCTCTCGTGTAGCGGAATGTGGGCTCTTGGGTGCACAGGCTTCAGTAGTTTCCGCTCCTGGGCTCCAGAGCGCAGGCTCAATAGTTACAGTGCGCGGGCTTAGTTGCTCCTCGACATGTGGAATCAATCTTCCAGGATCACGGATCGAACCTGTGTCTCCTGCACTGGCAGGCGGATTCTTTACCACTGAGCCACCAGGGAAGCCCTAAAAAAATTATTCTTAGAAAGGCCATTCCTTCACGGCCACGATCAGCTGAGCCGGGCAGAGGACGCCCTTGTCAGGTACCCATAATGCACTGCACTGGGTAACACCTGTGCCCCATATATTACCTGTCTGGCTGCTGCAGGCATGTGAATTTTCAACCCCAGATGTAGAATTTCTCTCTGGAAGCATTTACGATAAAGATTTGAGCCATCTGACAAGCTGAAGATGAAAAGAAATAAACTAGATAACCTCATAATTATTCAGGGAGAGAGCAAAAAAATTGTATCCAGTATGATCTCATTTTTGCTTTATAAGAAAAAAAAAAAGACTATAAACCTGCACAGAAAAAAGAATGGGCTACATCAAAGTGTTAATAATGGTGGTTAACTCTGGGTTTGGGGATTATGGGTGATTTGCATTTTCTCACAATCAGACTAAAACGTACTTCACAAAAGCCACCCAGATTAATGGTATGAAAATTATATCTCAGTAAAGCTGTCAGAGTGAGCAAGCAGACGAGCCAACCGTCCAGAGAAAATGTCAATTCTGCATCTCCTTCAGAAAGCCACTTCCATGTCCTCGTTCTCAGGGGCTCTGTCTGCCCTCTCGAAGTCACTTGGTTTTGTCCATAATGAAAAGAGTTTGCAAAGCTGATAATCATCTTTTACAATCCTTAACTTGCTTTTGGATCTTGTTATAACGCCGTGTGGCTCTGCCTTATTCATGCTCACAGTTTGGGCTCATGGGGCACAGTAAGCAGGGGTCGGGGGTGGGGGGAGACACCTATCAAAGTCAGGGCTAAAACTGATCAGTTACAATACTAATCAGACTTCACTGCCTTTTAGTCACAGTTATTGAAGGTTTTCCTTCCTTTCTACAGCCCATGATGATTCTGTTTCCTCCTGGGAACAGTGTGGCTGAGCAGAGGGGAAGGGAGGCTCAGGAGACTTGGAACCCTGCCTTGGCTCTGCTGGGCTACCTCACTGGAGCAAGCTCCCTACTCTTTAGGCCTCAGTTTCTTCATCTGTAAAATGGAGGTAACGATCAGTTACCTACTTAAGAGCAAGAGGCCAGATCTATGGCCTTGTGATCTCCAAGGCTCTTTTAGGTTACGCAGCCACAAATTGGACTAAATTCCGGTCCTGAGAGCAAAAATGGATTTTCCAGGTGTCTGTACCCTACATAATAATACCCAATGCATTTTAAGTTTTTTTTTTTTTTTTTGATGTGGACCATTTTTAAAGTCTTTATTGAATTTGCTACAATATTTTTTATGTTTTTATGCTCCTTTTTTTATGTTTTGGTTTTTTGGCCATGAGGCATGTGGGAATCTCAACTCCCTGACCAGGGAGGAGTCAGAACCCCCACACCCTACATTGGCTAGTGGAATCTTAACCCTTGGGCCACCAAGGAAGTCCACCAAATGTATTTACAACTTAACTAATAGGAAGTCTCAAATAGCTAGATGACAAAAAGCCTCTAGGTAGGCAAAACAGATGTCACAAAGTTGACACACTAAAGCTTATGTGGTTAACATACAGGCTTTCGAGAAATGCCCTGATCATAGTCACAGTTTTAATAAGCTTGGCCATCTAGTTTCTAAGCCCAGAACAGACTAGACAAAGTAACCTGGGAGAGGAAAAGGAAGTATAAAAGGCAGGAGCTAGGACAGCAGTGAGAAATTAGGCATTAACAGCAGGATAGAAACTTGATCGAGAAGGAGAAATATTTGAAAGACAATTGATGCTTTTAAGGTACACTTCCATGAGCTTTGATGGCAGCATGTTTTCCAGCATACTGTAATTCATAAGTATATACTTAGATGCAAGATAAGTACTATTTATGAATGCAGGGGGGAAAAAAGAATGCAGAGTGTAGTATTATATATTTATTTAAATGTATTTTGAAAAGATTTCCATGTAAGTTATATTAAAAATGATAAAAAATGTTGGTACTCTGAACTAAAAAGCCTCTTGATGAAAGTAAAAGAGGAGAGTGAAAAAAGTTGGCTTAAAGCTCAACATTCAGAAAATGAAGATCATGGCATCTGGTCCCATCACTTCATGGGAAATAGATGGAGAAACAGTGGAAACAGTGTCAGACTTTATTTTTTTGGGCTCCAAAATCACTGCAGATGGTGATTGTAGCCATGAAATTAAAAGACGCTTACTCCTTGGAAGAAAAGTTATGACCAACCTAGATAGTACATTCAAAAGCAGAGACATTACTTTGCCGACTAAGGTCCGTCTAGTCAAGGCTATGGTTTTTCCTGTGGTCATGAATGGATGTGAGAGTTGGACTGTGAAGAAGGCTGAGCGCAGAACTGATGCTTTTGAACTGTGGTG
>SJXQ01001458.1:486237-516937 GCA_006408695.1 Aepyceros melampus
TCCCTTGGACTCCAAGGAGATCCAACCAGTCCATTCTGAAGGAGATCAACCCTGGGATTTCTTTGGAAGGAATGATGCTAAAGCTGAAGCTCTAGTACTTTGGCCACCTCATGCGAAGAGTTGACTCATTGGAAAAGACTTTGATGCTGGAAGGGATTGGGGGCAGGAGGAGAAGGGGACGACAGAGGATGAGATGGCTGGATGGCATCACTGACTCGATGGATGCGACTCTGAGTGAACTCCGGGAGTTGGTGATGGACAGGGAGGCCTGGCGTGCTGAGATTCATAGGGTCGCAAAGAGTCAGACACGACTGAGCAACTGAACTGAACTGAACTGAACCATAAAACACAAGGCTATAAAACAGTAAAACTCTCTTTCTGAGTTTTTCTGTGTTTACTGTTTCTAAGCCACTTATTTATCACTTTTTATCCACTGCCTCCTGATGTTGGTTATCTGTTTTTAAACTACCTTACTGAATTCTATACACACATTACCTCATTTAATCCCTCATTACTGTCATATTAGGTAAATATTGTTGTTCTCATTTAATTGCAGACACGGGGAGGCTGTCATTTGCCATTCTGGCTTTGAACTGTGGGTCTGCCTGAATCTAAAGCCTGTGGTTTTTAGTATTCCATGATTTTATTATTATTCCATAATAATATATGTATCTGGCTGCCCCGTTACTACCAAAAGATTGAATCTTGAGAGTGAGGACTCCATCTCACTTGCTTTTATATGCCACAGGGACTGGTACATAGTAGGCACTCAGAGCATGTCCTGTGGACTTCATTTCTACATCTCCTTATAAAGATCCCAAGCCCTTAAATGCAATATAGTGTACCCCAAAGTCTCTCCCAGTACGGTTCATGGAGCATCTGTATCCCAGACCTACAGAATCAGACTCCTCAGGGTTAGGATGTGTGAATGCGTTTTAAATAAAGAGCTCAGGTGACTTTTAATGTGTATCCAAATTTGACGAAGGGACGTCCCTGGTGGTACAGTGGGTAAGGGTCTGCCGGCCGATGCAGAAGATGTGGGTTTGACCCCTGGCCTGGGAAGATCCCACAAGCTACCAAGCAGTAAGAGCCGGAGCACCACATGTGCTGAGCCGCTATGCTCAGCCACTGAAGCCCAGTGCCTAGAGCCGGCGCTCTGCAACTGGGGGAGCCGCCACGTGAGAAGCCCCTGCAGCACAGAGAGGAGCAGCCCCCGCTCACGGCAACTAAAGAGAGCCTGCCTGCAGCAACGAAGACCCAGTGCAACCAAAGATAAATAAATTAAGAAAAAACTCTTAAAATAATGTAAAAAAAGTTTGATGGGACTTCCTTGGTGGTCCAATGGTTAGGACTCTTCTTCCACTGCAGGGGGCCATGAGTTCCATCCCTGGTCAGGGAACTAAGATTCCGCATGCTGCCTGGTGCCACCAAAAAATTAAAATACAAAAAGTCTGAGAACTATTAACCCTGTGTTTGAAAGCACATTCCTTGGAGTTAGTTAATCCCGGCTTCAGATCTCAGCTCCATTACTTAATAGCTGAGTGATGTGGGCAAATTAGTTACTTACATTTTTGAGCTTTAATTCCATCATCTTTAAAATGGAAACAACAGAAACATCCACCTCACAGGATTCTTGAAGGGACAAAGTTCATCCGTTTAGCAGGAATCATGGAACATCTAAAATGTGCCCGATACTGCTTTTTAGGTGCTTAGGATACGTTAGGGCACAAACAGACAAGTTCTTTGCCCTCCTGAAGCTTACCTTATGTTGGGAGAAGACAAATAAACAAAATAATTAACTATATAGTAAGTAAGTTGAGTGGGAAAAATAGAATAGAGGAAATTGGAGAAGGCGTGTGAGGTAGCAGTTGTAGCATCGTTTTATAGAAAGGAGTCTGCTGCTGCTGCTGCTAAGTCGCTTCAGTCGTGTCCGACTCTATGCGACCCCATAGATGGCAGCCCACCAGGCTCCGCCATCCCTGGGATTCTCCAGGCAAGAACACTGGAGCAGTTGCCATTTCCTTCTCCAATGCATGAAAGTGAAAAGTGAAAGGAATCTAGTTAGGTTTCATGAAGATGGTACTAAACAAAGACTTGGAGAAAGTTAAAAAGTAACTTTGGCAGACATCTGAGGGAAAAGCCTTCCCGGCAGAGGGGACAGCCACTGCAAAGGCCACATGGAAGGAACGTGCCTGGCGGGTAAGAGGAACAGCATAGAAGCCGATGCGGCTACAGCCAGAGCAAAGCAGAAAGCACTAAGGGATGAGGTTGGAGAAATAGCTGGGGTCAGTTCACGTGTGGCTTTCTAGGCCTACACGTAAGGATTAAATAAGATAGTCATGTTAGGTGCACAGAACAGTATGTGGTATGTAAGCAACATTTAACGGACGGCATCTACATCTGTGTTGACATGAATACCTTCTGGTCCCTAAGTAGAGCTAGTCTGGAAGGTCAGGCTACAGGGATAACAGCACCTTTTATGTGCTTTGGTGGCGGTTTCAGAGTCCTTCAACGTTTCCCAAAGTACAGAAACCAAACAGATCAAAGGCCTGGGTGATCCCCAGCAGCCAGTAGCGATGGTTAATTCTCTGCGGTGCTCAGAAAACTGAACTCACAGAGACACACAAAGTCAACAGAGCATCAATAAAAGACAGGGAGAGGGTGGGGTGTGGACGGGTGGGCTTGGCTAAGGGCTGAAACCAGCAGAAGAGTCGTTAGTCATGTAACAGAAAAAGCAGTGGAGCGTGGAGCGTCACCTACGGCAGATGAAACACATTCTAGAATCAATGAGACCACAAAGTCCAGAGAATAATGACTACAAACTGCTGGGGAGTGAGCCAGGGAGCCCAGAAACATGAACGCACTTGTATGGGGGGAAAACAAATTAAGAGATTCAGGCAAAACTATCTCGTTTCCTGGTGGAGGAGGCTCTTTAATCTTTAATATCTCTCTCCTGACACGAGGCATGGATCTTGCCCCAACAAGACAAAGGATGGTGTCTGTGAAGTTAGTACGTCTCATTCCAGCAAAGGACTCCTGAGGAGAGGACTGCCATGTGGATGCCAGGCTAAAAGGGTGCACTGTCTCAGTGCCACTGTTTCACTGCTGGGCATGAGTGTGCGTGCTGTCGCGCAGTCGTGTCTGACTCTTTGTGACCCCATGGATTGCAGCCCACCAGGCTCCTCTGTCCATGGGGTTCTCCAGGCAAGAATACTAGAGTGGGTTGCCATTTCCTTCTCCAATGCATGAAAGTGAAAAGTGAAAGTGAAGTCACTGAGTCGTGTCCAATTCTCAGTGACGCCATGGACTGCAGCCCACCAGGCTCCTCCGTCCATGGGATTTCCCACTGAGCCACCTGGAAAGCCCTTCACAGCTGGGCAGATGGAGCTAAGACACACCCACCCACCCTCCAGGGCTCTCATAGTGGAAAGAGCTGCCTGCAGGGCCCCGGAGCTCTGGAGAGGAATGTGAGCTCATTGGGACCTGGAGGCAAGCAAGGGTGTGATAAAAAGCAGATAAAGATACCCAGGCTGGGCTTTACACTGCTGTACACCTTGATGCCAGTTTCTTCTGGCACCTGCCCTCGGGAAAGCTAAGCCGGGGGCACGATCCAGGGAAATCTGGAAGTGGGCATCCTTTGAGGCCTCAGTTATGCCAGCTTGGCAGGGAAGGGTGTCGTATTGGTCTCCATGACCCTGACCTAACCTACTCAAAAGGGAGCAGTTTAGTCTGAGTCAGAGGAAGTGAAGGGAGCAACTCACTTTCTGTGATATTTGACTCAACACATTCGGTTTGGAATTAAAACCATTATGAAAACCAGCACGAGAAACCCCTGGGCTTTTATTCCATTCCTCAAGCCATGCGTCAGTCTGCCTTCACCATCTCCTGAGAGAAACCATGTATTTGCCCTGGGAGTTCTTAATTGCTACATTCCTACCGACTTCTTCAGTTAATAAATATTTAAGTGTCCATTGTGTTCCAGGGGCGAGGTGAGGCTCCGCAGGAACAGGAATGGTAAGACAAAAGTTCCTATTTTTATGGAGCTTGCTCTCTAGCGTGGGTGCATGGGTGAAGAGAGAGAGAGAAATGAAATCCTTGCAGAAAGTGAGAAGGGCGATGGCATGAGTAAAGCAGGGCGGTGTGACATGGAGTGACTGAACGTGAGACCCTGGACAAGGCGGTCAGGGAGCGGGTGTTGTCTGAGCCGGGGCCAGGCATGCGATCAGCGGGGAGCGTGGACAGCACTCGTACAGCCAGGAGGTGGGAAGGGGCAGCGAGACTGCTTTGCTTCCCGGGTCCCTGCTCTGCACGCAAGCATGACTTCTCTGTCTCTGGCCATCCTGCTGCTGCTGCTGCTGCTGTCACTTCAGTCGTGTCAGACTCTGTGCGACCCCATAGACAGCAGCCCACCAGGTTCCCCCGCCCCTGGGATTCTCCAGGCAAGAGTTCTGGAGTGGGTTGCCATTGCCTTCTCTGAGCTGGCCATGCTAATGCTGCTGCTGCTGCTGCTAAGTTGTTTCAGTTGTGTCCGACTCTGTGCGACCCCATAGATGGCAGCCCACTAGGCTCCTCCATCCCTGGGATTCTCCAGGCAAGAACACTGGAGTGGGTTGCCATTTCCTTCTCCAATGCATGAAGTGAAAAGTGAAAGTGAAGTCACTCAGTCATGTCCGACTCTTAGCGACCCCATGGACTGCAGCCCACCAGACTCCTCTGTCCATGGGATTCTCCAGGCAAGAGTACTGGAGTGGGGTGCCATTGCCTTCTCCGAGCTGGCCATGCTACCATCTGGTAAAGAAATTGCTCTAGGAGGCCTGGGAGAGGAATGATACTGAACGAAACGGAATCCCAAGGCTGACCGATTAGTACTAGAGACACGTGTTGACCTTGGGGGAAGGGTTGGGAGCGTCACTAGATACTCTGATCCCAGAGCAAAGATAAGGCAAGGGCTGTAGGAACGAATTCGCCTCCCACCCCCCTGGCTTTGTGGCCGCTCTTCCCTACTGAGGTTAACTGGCAGAGCTGCCTGTGTGAATGAGCAGAGGATGTCCAGAAAGCAACACTGCTTAACACATCATCACTTCAAGTCACCAGCCGGACAGGATTTAGCACTGTGTCTGGCAGCAACAGGCAGGGACGCAGAGAGAATTCCACTGGACCATCCAGAGCATCTGACCCGCAAACGAGGAGCGAGGAGAGCATTAAAACCAAACCAAACAACAACCATTCCTGAATGGTAGAGTGAGCCAATTCGATGTCGACCAGAGACACACACACATATCCGGGCGCCTCTGAGGCAAAAGGTCAATTTCTTGTGCTGGTCCCTGATCTTCAGAATCCAAGTCCTTGATCTGAGCTCGGTCCCTCATTTCCAAGCAGAGTCGGGCCAGATGGGCTGCTCGAGGTCAACACTCCCTGGTCTCACTCCAGAGGAGCCTTATGGCTGCAGTGGACGCTAGCAGGGCTGCAGGCAGAAGTCAGGACGTGTCCCCTAAAGATACAAGTTCTGATTGCTTGGTTTTTCAGTTGAAGAAATGGATATTTGCAGCCAGATCTTTATCTTTGGCAAGCCCACCACAGGTCCCGGGATTGGGATGAAGGGACAGAAAAAAGGAAAGGAGGAAATCCGCAGCTAATGAGACGTAGGTGGGACTCAACGTCCTGCTTTGTGGGTTTCTAGTTCTCTTCATCAACTCCCAGCCCACCCTCCCATGCCTCATCCCCCTCTCCTCTCAGTCCTTCTCACACAGCTGTTAGGTAAGATTTAGTAGGCAGAATGTGTTTGCAAAATCTGTTTTGTTCATTGGAACATGTTTATCTAGAAGGAAAGGGGTAAAAAAAAAAACCAAACCACAACCCTGTCCCTTCTCGCTATATACTTTTTGGTGACTGTCTTCTGGGATTTGGAACTGGATAAACAGATGGCTTTCATGGAAGGAATCAGGCGAAACGCCAGGGTGTGTGTATATATCTTGGTCTCAGTGTATATATGGCAAATGGTTCCCGTCCACACAGCTGTGCTGGTTTTGGAGGGATGTGAGGGGACAGTATCCTCTGGATGCGAGGACTCCCACTGCTCCAAGGTGTGGTGCTTCAAGGATCCCCTCTGGGGAGCACTTCCCTGGCAGAATCTTGGGCCATGGGGTGCCCTATGGTTTATAGAGTTCTAATCCCAGATGCGTGACCCTGGTTTCATTTGCTGGCCTCTGGCTGTGGTGATTAAGGGCTGTGCCAGATTCAAAACTGTTGCTTATGATTTGTGCTGGGTTTGTCTGATGCATTTGGGCGCCCGCGACATGCTGGGTGTTTGCATGGCCTGTAGAGCATCGAGCGCCTCTGCAATACACTGGGTGCCTCTGTGCTGAGGGCATTCCCATGAGGGTCGTGGTTGTGCCGTGTGTTGTGTGCACAGAAGTTGTGGAAGGCCTGAAATACAGTCATTTTCCAGGCCATGGAAAAGCATAACCGCCAGAGGGAATAGGGAACGGCGATCCCTTCCGTGTCCCCTAAGCTGATGGTGAATTCTTGGGGGACTGGAGAATCGGTGTCCCTCCTAATTTTTTGACCTCCGATATAAAGGGCTCCCCTGGTGGCTCAGATGATGAAGAATCTGTCTGCAGCGCAGGGGAGCCAGGTTTGATCCCTGGGTTGGGAAGATTCCTTGGAGAAGAGAATGGCAACCACTCCAGTATTCTTGCCTTAAGAATTCCATGAACAGAGGAGCCTGGCAGGCTATAGCCCATGAGGTCGCAAAGAGTCACACATGACTGAGAGACTAATACACGTAAATGTCTACTGCAGGGGCTGGTGATGCAGGAAGTAACTCTTCCATAATAAGTATGTTTCAGTTCCAAGGTCTGAAGAAGTCTCATTATATTTCTAATAGTCAAAAAAAAAAAAAAAATCTTCATTTGCTTCACAGAAAAGGGTTCAGATGGATGTTTTTTCTCACCCCTGGCAAAAATGCCTTTAAACAACCATGAAAAGAAAAGACAATACTGTCCAGGCCGAGAATTGGTGCCGAACAGAGTCAACCCAAAAGCTCCAGAAATCCCAAACAGCAGCAGCAAAAACCCGAGATAGAGTGGCTGCATTCATCGGGTGCAGGTAGCTCAAAGACAAGAGCATGAAATGATTAGACTCTAAGAGAGCAAGGTGCCAGAGGGAATGGGACCTCGCAGAGACAGAACAAAGGATCCCATTTTGCACAAAGCATGTGCAGACCTTTAGACTACAGTGAGCGGTGAGCGCGAGGGATGCCGCCCAGGAAATGAAAGGACTCCCTCCTTCCTCTTCGGCGAGCAGAGCCCAGGAGGAGTGTTCCAGGGCACTCTCACACTCTTCAATAACAGCATCCAGAGCCTTTGATTCAAGGAACATGCTGAAGAATAAACAGCCTATTAATCTGAGTTTTCTGGTGTGCCTGAGTATACTAAACAGCAGTGAATAACCCCTTGGCTCTCGCCCACGTCCCGACGGCGCACCGTCCACTGCTGCGCTCCACCCCTCCGCTCCCCGTCTCCACCACTGCATGCAATCTGCCCCTGGAAAAGCTTCAGGTTTGGGGGCCCTGGTGGTTTCAACTAAGGATGCCGAGGCCCAGCCCCGGGTGCAAAGAACTGGAAACAGCGCATCCTTGTTTGGCCATGAGCAGCAAAACCATGTGACTTGGGACTCAAACGAGACTGTGTGGTAGTGGCCTGGTAAGGAGCCGGAGTCATCAGTCTGCCTCTTTCTGAGCCTAGCTGACAGCCACAGGCCTGGGAAAGGAAGGCCCAGTTTCAGTTGCTTCCCAGTCCTGGTTGCCTTGGTGGCCGGAAGGGTGGGCTTTGGGTGCCGCTCTGTGGAAATATTCCTGGGCGTTTTGCCTAAGTAAAAATGACCAAGCAAGGTCCCTGAGTTTTCAAGGAGGAGAGGAGAAGAAAGATAAGTGATCGTTTCACTCTCAGACCCTTTCTCTATGAGTTGTTCTTTGAAAACAACGAGCTGTAGCTTTTGTGACAACAACCATTTGATGAAGCATCAGGTCCTCCTTCCCGCCCCCAAGGAAATCATAGATAAAGAAGCCGATAGTCTGAACGTTAAGTAATAAACCAGGTTCGGTTGTTGAAACAGTGTGATTGAGGCTAAGATCAGAAGCTCAAATCAGCCCTGGGAGCCAGGTGGCTTCTTTGTGTCCACAGTCACCGATCTCACACAGGTGTGTGCTTAATCGTAAAAGGAACTGACCTGGTGAGCTGGATAAATCAGTATCAGTGCTACCCAACACACAGACAGACACACACACACACAACCTCAGCACACATCCCACGGACCTTAAATTTATACACACAGGAAAACATGAAACTTTTTCAGAAAGTATTTTAGAAAGGGTCTTTTCTAAAACTAATTTCAAAGAGGTGCTTTGATTAAAAAAAAAAATTAATTCTAAAGTCCTCTGACTCTACTTTCAGAGAACCATATGGTGTTTGGTCTGCTAAACTGGAGAAGAGAGGACAAGCATCTTACAAAAGAGATGGGACAGCAAAGAAGCCCACATACTTCCCGTGAGTGATGCTGAGATGCCACAGGACGCAGTGATTAGCCTGGGACTTGCAGAAAGCAGGGGCCTTGCAGACACACGGGTGGAGCCCTGTTGCTGGCTGGTGTGATCTTAGACGCGTCACATAAGATCAGTGAGCTTCACTTCCTCACCTGTGAAGTGGGAATCATCCTCATAGGATTGTAGGAGGGTTATATAACATATGAAAAAGGTTTTGTGCAGCGCCTGGGACACAGTAAGTGCTCAATAAACAATAGGTGTACTCATTGCTCTTTGAGTGTGTGTCAGTTGCTCAGTGATGTGCAACTCTTTGCGACCCCATGGACTATAGTTTGCCAGGCTCCTCTGTCCATGGGATTCTCCAGGCAAGAATCCTGAAGTGGGTTGCCATTCCCTTCTCCAGGGGATCTTCCCGATCTAGGGAACAAACGTGGGTCTCCCACATTTTGGGCAGATTCTTTACCGCCTGAGCCACCAACAGGCACAGGAATCAAACATGGCTCCGGGGAGGGACCTGAGGGGCAGCGGGCACAGGAGCTCCATGAAACAGGAGTCTCTTCATCTCTTTATTGGGCTGGGCTTAGAAGGCCTCCACAGCGTCCCTTAGTGCACTGGAAACAAGAGCTTGCATTTCATGGGGTTGCTGACGAAAGGGCCATGAGAGATTCAATCCTGGTACTCTGGGGATGTCCTTTTGGACTTGGGAACTGCAGATGGACTTGGCATTTTCCCACCCCAGATTGTGGCTGAGCAGATACAACCTTCTTCCTCATGGCTTCCACCTGTTGAAACAAACAGATGTCTTCTGAACACAAGAGGGGCCATGCAAGCACAGATCTGGTATCAGACAGCCTTTCCCTGCAGCATTCCTGGGGTGGTAAAATGACAAACATTCCAGCAGGCTGAATCGAGTCCTTCCTGCCCTGTTACTGGGGGCCTTATGAAGCTGCTGCTTGTGATCTGAGCCATTAGGACCTCACTCCAAGGCTGTGGGGTGGACTTCATTAATATTGATGAGCTGCAGCTCGTTAACCTCATTTGATGTTTATTTACAACCATTCTTCTCATATGCTAACGAGTGACACTGGGCTCTTCAGACAGAAAGGAGAGAACTGGACCCTCTCTGCCAGCATCCCCTTGGCAAACTCCTGTCCGTTGCCACAGCAGTTTGCGCAGAGGGAAGGATGCCAGACGGAGGGGATGTGCAGTGGGGACAGAACGATGTGAAAAGAATGTCTGCAATGCGATGGGGGGAGCAGCCCGGCTGCCGGGGCCCAAGGGGTGGCCCACCGGGTGGCAGAAGGAGGCTGACGGGTGGGGATCCGGGGACCAGTGAGACGGTCAGGAGGTTAGCGTTTGCAGCTGGGGTGGGAGGTGGAGATGAGCGGGTCCCTGGGCATCAGTGGCCTTGAAGGCCCCTCTCCAGGTCATTTCACTTTCTTATAAGATCTTAAGGAAATCAACAAACAGGGGGTTGGGGAAGATTTCTGTAAGGCAGTTAAATGCCCACAGTAACGAATGCTTAGTAAAGGCTTGGCTTGAGGAAAGAGCATTCATTGTCCAGAACATCACTGTGAAATCAGTAAGCGGGGAGGGAAAAAAATCACTTTCTCTTTTTCTCCAAGTTATGGGTATGTTATGTATATCAAAGATGGGAGTGAGGGGTTGGGGGGGATATTTTTAAAAAATATGGCCAGGATTTCCCTGGTGTCCAGTGGCTAGGAGTCTGCCTGCAATGCAGGGGACACGGGTTCCATCCCTGGTCTGGGAAGATCCCGCACAATGTGGGGCAGCTTAGCCTGTGGGCCGCAACTACCGAGGCCTTGCACCTAGAGCCCGTGCTCTGCAACAAGAGAAGCCACCGTGATAAAAAGCCCACCAACCACAAAGAGCAGCCCTCACGAGAGAATGCCTGAGCGACAAAGGCCCAAAAGTAAATTAATTAAAAAATTTTTTGTAACATCAGTCACAAAAAACATGGCCGTTCTATTTTTTCAGGGCTGCTGAGTCTAAAGAACACAGGGCCTCTTCCAAACTTCATAGTATGTAGCAAGTCAATTTTGAGACTTCTCATCCATTCAAAAGGCATGAAAAGACTATGTAAGACATACGAGGGGGATGGAAGGATATATAAATGTTTATTAATATCAGCACCAACATCAAACTTAAAGTTTCCTAAACACTTAAATGCCAGTTCCCCACCGTATTTCTGGTCTTTATTCCTCTCACGTTACATTACTGTTTAGACTATTATTCCCTTCCTGCCTGCGGGGTCCACACCCTCTCTTTTCTCTCCATCTGACTTTTTCTGTGAACCACTTTGAAGATCGCTTCTACCCTTGATGTGCCTTTCTGCAAGACTAAAGAGGCAAGAGAAAAAAGGAATCTCTTACCTTAAGGATTTAACCACATTTAAGTACAAAGTATTGGTTCTGAAAGGGTAGATTTTATGTTGAGTTGTTTGTGTGAGATCATTATCCCTTAGGGTATGAATTGAATCTCTTTCAAGTTTCCTGTGAACTCAGTTCCTGTTGGATTGAAGGAATCAATGGCAATCTGCATTCAGCCTGACTGTGTGCAGCTCACCTATCCTTAGGGACAGACATCTCTAGGAGACTAACCGAAGCTGTACGCCTGGGCCTCCCTGGCGACTCGGACAGTAAAGAATCTGCCTGCCACGAAGGAGACCTAGGTTTGATCCCTGGGTCAGGAAGATCCTCTGGTGAAGGGAATGGCTACCCACTCCAGTATTCTTGCCTGGAGAATTTCACAGAGGAGCCTGATGGGCTATAGTCTATGGGGTCCCAAAGAGTTGGACAGGACTGAGAGTCAAACAAGCTTGTTCTAGACTGCAGCCGTGTTTCCTGACTTTTTAAAATCCCATCCCCCACCGCCAGTCTTTTAATAACATTTTTTTCCAAGTGCCCTCTTCCACCGTGAAATTTTAATACCATAGAAATACTGCATGTCTATATTTTTTTTAGTGGAAGGCCACAGACCATTATATTATTGAATTTTTTTTTTTGCCTCTCAGAGAACTAATATTTTCCCCCTTCAGGGTAGATATTGCTCCTATTGAAAATGCATGTTCTAGAGAATTTTAAAAAAGTATATCATCTGATTTAACATGTTCGAGGACTGAACCCAACATTCTCTAAAAGTGAACCATCAAACCCAATTATGCCACTGTTCTCAGAAAAAGAAAGAAAGAAAGAAAAAAGGACATCTTTGGGCCTATCCAGTGATAGTTTTCCAAAGAAGAGATCAAAATCCTTTTTTTTTTCCTGTGCTGGATCTGATCTATCTGCAGAATAAAAGGCTTACTTTTTGGCTGTGGGTTAGCGTCTTATAATAGTTCCATCTGAGTGCTAGAAAAGGTAACAGATCGTCAAGTCCCTTGGGGACCCCCAAATAGCTAACTCTCTTAAAAGTCAACAATATATTCCCTTGTAAGAGTAGAATTAAGTTCATTATCTCATTAAATTTCTCCCAAACTCCAGAGTAAGATAGTGATTGGTGTTGCTATTCCTCTTTTACAAGCAGAGAAATGATGACATCGAGAGATTAGGTAGCTTAAATTAGGTCACAGGGACTGATGTTTCTTCGTATAAATACCTTACGTCATACAAGGTCACTATGAGGATTTCTAGCACTTATGTCTTCTGGTTCCTGCTTTAATCTAGAATCATGGTACTCTGCTAGAGAAAAATTTAAAAAGGTCATTCTGCCTCTGATGACCTGTTTTCTCTATCTAACAGCAGAAAAGCAAAAGAAGGTGCTAACAGATAAGAACTGACTGATGGGAAGAAAGGAAGAGAACTCAGGCTATTATTCTAAAGGTTTCTATTTTGCAAACAAATGGCTTATAGTCAAAGCTATGGTTTTTCCAGTGGTCATGAGTGGATGTGAGAGTTGGACCATAACGCAGGGTGAACACTGAAGAATTGATGCTTTTGAACTGTGATGCTTGAAAAGACTCTTGAGAGTCCCCTGGACTGCAAAGAGATCAAACTAGTCAATCCTAAAGGAAATCAACCCTGAGTATTCATTGGAAGGACTGATGCTGAAGCTGAAGCTCCAGTACTTTGGCCACCTGATGTGAAGAGCCAATTCACTGGAAACGACCCTGATGCTGGGAAAGACTCGGGGCAGAAGGAGAAGGGGACGGCAGAGGATGAGACAGATAGCATCGCTAACTCAATGGACATGAATCTGAGCAAACTATGGAAGATAGTGAAGGAGAGGGGAGTGCTGCAGTGCATGGGGCCACAAGAGGCAGACATGGCTTAGGGACGGAGCAGCAGCAGCGACGGCGCGTGGCACACTGTATAGGGAGGCACGCAAGCTTTTCTTCTTTTCCATCATCCTTCTGGGTTTAGACAAGGCAGAGTAAACCGTGATATATAAAGACTCAAATCAAGAACTCGCACAGAGGACCTCCCTGGCAGTCCAGTGGTTAAGACTCTGCACTTCCACTGGGGCCTGGGATCAATCCCTGGTGGAGCTAAGATCCCACATGGCCAGAAAAAATAAAAAAGAAAAAAGAATTCTCACAGAGAGTCTTCAAGTAACATGAAAAATTCATATTTTAATTAGTAGTCACAGAAACAGATCATGTCTTAGAACTAGCCATACTTGAAACTCACCATAAGAGGGTGGGAGTCAGAGGTTGGCAAACCAAATAAAAACTGCTATCCAAAAGGACTCTTCTCTGTAAACTAGATTTAGGTTCATCTCAATTCTCCCAGTTAAATCAGGGTTAAAATTCCCTAAAGAGTAAGTGACTTCAAGAGATAAAGTCCATCTCAGGCTCTCAAGTAGATCTGTATGTAATTCATTCCTTATTACCAGGGTCTACTCTATCAGGGAAGGATGTTCTGCAATATTGCTTAGGGACCTCACATGACATTGGATATCATCACCTCTAATAAATTCACCCACATATGTGACCTCTGCCCCTCACACTGCAATAGGAATCCATTATTTTTTGTTGGAAGAGGTGGAGATGAGCTAATGATGGGTTAAAGGCTTTAATTTTAATTGAGAATGCCCAGAGCCAAAAGAGACACCCCAGATCAATGAGAACACATTAAGGAGAATTTCAAAGTAGGATTATATTCAGTTCAACTAGCTTCTGATACAGATATGTTATTCTAGCTGCTTCTTTTGCTGTAAACCGGGAACAAATTTGAGAGAGGGCAAAAACAAAAAATGTTCATGCTATGCCTTAAAAAAATAAAATTATAACTATTTTGAACTAAAACAGAAACTAGAAGATACAAGGTACAAATACAAAAAAGGGATTCTTCTATTACAGAGAGGCATTGAAACAAACAAAAAACCATTTCCTACTGGATGCCATAAAACAGGAAAATAGGGGTGGAGGTAGGGGCAAGTCCTTTAAAGTCTTGGGCTTCAGAACAAAGGAACCAACTGAAAACATTCCAACTTGGGGTTGGTGAGGAGAGAAAGAGCCCCACGGAAACCCCGTTCATGTTGGTGGCAGCAGCTGTCAATGAGTTGGAAAAGGGCAATGAACAGGAATGAGCACCACTGTGAGACTGATTCGTTTATTTCAGAAGCATTTGTCTATCTTGTTCTACCGACATAACTAGCTAAAGAAAAAAGCCTAGATTCGGGAAAAGGCTAATTTTTTTCATTGGCGAGTGACCAAAGAAAACACATTCTTCAACAAGCAGTACAATAAAGCAATAAAAACAAGCTGGTACTTATCAAACGTTTTTATCCAAAGTGCTTAAAACATATGCCCATGTCATACCTAGTTTTCACTTCCCCTTCACCATCTTCCTCACAGCTGTGGGAGGTAAAGCCAACTTTCTGTGGGAAGGATGTCTCCTTTGCAAACTGATGTAAGTCTGCAGATAACTTTAGGAAAAGGACCTCCCAAAGAGGCTGTTGGTGGGAACTTTCACGAAAGCTCTCCGTAAAGGCTTGGCTCTACCATTTCAAAGGCAGGGGGTGGGGGGCAAGTCCTCCTTGGTAGCCCTAGATGCTGCCAGGAAGAACAATTCTTCATTTGGGCCAGATACCAAGAGAGAGAATACAGAAGGAAAAGTAAGATGGCATTTTCCCATCCAGAGATAAGTAAGGAAACAAACCCACGGGCTCAGTCAGTCAGTTCAGTCACTTAGTTGTGTCCGACTCTTTGCGACCCCATGAATCGCAGCACGCCAGGCCTCCCTGTCCCTCACCAACTCCCGAAGTTCACTCAAATTCACATCCATTGAGTCCATGATGCCATCCAGCCATCTCATCCTTGGTCGTCCCCTTCTCCTCCTGCCCCCAATCCCTCCCAGCATCACAGTCTTTTCCAATGAGTCAACTCTTCGCATGAGGTGGCCAAAGTGCTGGAGCTTCAGCTTTAGCATCATTCCTTCCAAAGAAATCCCAGGGTTGATCTCCTTCAGAATGGACTGGTTGGATCTCCTTGCAGTCCAAGAGACTCTCAAGAGTCTTCTCCAATACCACAGTTCAAAAGCATCAATTCTTCAGTGCTCAGCCTTCTTCACAGTCCAATTCTCACATCCATACATGACCACAGGAAAAACCATAGCCTTGACTAGACGGACCTTAGTTGGCAANGTGTTTCTTCCAGTCCAGCGTTTCTCATGATATACTCTGCATAGAAGTTAAATAAGCAGGGTGACAATATACAGCCTTGACGTACTCTTTTTCCTATTTGGAACTAGTCTGTTGTTCCATGTCCAGTTCTAACTGTTGCTTCCTGACCTGCATACAGATTTCTCAAGAGGCAGGTTAGGTGGTCTGGTATTCCCATCTCTTTCAGAATTTTCCACAGTTGATTGTGATCCACATAGTCAAGGGCTTTGGCATAGTCAATAAAGCAGAAATAGATGTTTTTCTGGAACTCTCTTGCTTTTTCCATGATCCAGCGGATGTTGGCAATTTGATCTCTGGTTCCTCTGCCTTTTCTAATCTCAGGCTCACTAATCTCTTTTTCTAAGAGATGGTATTATTAACCTGGTTTTATGCTCAGTGAAGTTGTGTGGAAAGTTCAGTGTTCAAGAAATAACTTGCTCAAAGTTACAAAGTAGGTCTGTAACAAAGAGCATTGTAAAACCCAAGGGTCAACTTCAAAAAGTGAACAGATGAGGTTATTGGAAAGGCCCTTACAGGTTTGAGAATTAGAAGTTGGAATACTTTTTTTTTTAATGGTGAATAGGAATGTGTAGGAAGACCTTAGACCAATTACTTGTCATGATACGGTGGTCCAGTCCCATGGGAACAGAGATTAAAAGCAATTTTATAATGCAAGGTTTAAGTAATTAACAGGTAGTTCCATAGTTTTGCACAAAACATATTAAGTGAAAGTGTTAGTTGCTCAGTTGTGTCTGACTCTTTGTGACCCCATGGACTGTGACCCACCAGGCTCCTCTGTCCATGGGATCCTCCAGACAAGAATACTGGAGTAGGTTGCCATTCCCTTCTCCAGGGGATCTTCCTGACCCAGGAATCAAACCTTGGTTTCCTGCATTGTAGGTGGATTCTTTTTTTTTTTTTAGGATTAGTCTTTTGGCATATTTTATTTATTTAAAAAATTAATTTATTTTAATTGGAAGATAATTGCTTGATAACATTGTGATGGCTTCTGCCATACAGTGACATGAATCAGCCACGGGTGTACATCTGCCCCCTATCCTGAACCCCCCTCCCACCTCCCTCCCCACCCCATCCCTCCGGATTGTCCCAGAGCATTGGCTTTGAGTGCCCTTCTTCTTGTAGGTTGATTCTTTACCATCTGAGCCACCAGGGAAGCACATAATTAGGTTTCTAAGGATCAGACTTTTACGGTCAGACAGTGAAGGTGGTGAGTATGTCACAGACAGTCTTAAAAGCTTGAGGAATTGGGGCTTCCCTGGTGGTCCAGTGGTAAGGAATCCACCTGCCAACGTGGGAGACATGGGTTTGATCTCTGATCTGGGAAGATCCTGCACGCCGAGGAGACGCTAGGCTCGTGGGCCACGACTGTTGAGCGTGTGCTCTAGAGCTGGGGAGCCGCAGCTACCGAGACCACGTGCCACCGCGATGGAAGCGCGCGTGCCCTAGGGCACGTGCTCCACAGAAAGAGAAGCCGTGGCAGTGAGGACCCGGAGCACCGCAACTGGAGAGGAGCCCCTACTCGCTGCACCTAGAGAAGAGCCGTGCAGCAGTGAAGGCCGAGCACAGCCCAAATAAATGAATTATATACATATTTTAAAAGCTTGAAGAATATGGTTAAAATAAATGTTTCAAGTAGTGGCTATTTCCTCGGCCTCTTTCCTAGGCACAGATGTCCTACACTGGACAAGGTGAGAGGTTTTTCCCCCAGAGTAGTATGCTGAGCATGTAAGAGGCTCTTTGCTTCACTGGGACATCTGGAAGAAGTCAGTAGGGCTGCACTCAAGAGTTAAGTCTTGTGGATGGGATGACTTGAAATTTCCAATTTGTGATGGCTTCAAGTAAACGCTGTTTATAAAAAGAGCCTAAAAAGTCCTAGTTCTTCTCTTTTTGAACTTTGGAACCATTTTAATAGTAATATTCTCCTCAAATTTTTTTCCTCTGGGCCTTGATATGACAGAAAAATCTTAGAACGATGTAACTGAAAGATGCTTATTAATTTTTATGAGAAAAGTCAGATAAAGTGCCACTGACTAATCAGTAACCATCTCGAATGAATAGACTTTATAATGAACACACAGGTTATGATAAAAATGATTAGGATATAAGGAATCTACCTGATTTCATGAAACCAAAGTTCAGAATATAATTTTCTATTGCTTGAGATAAATCCAATAAATCTGAATATGACCTTGGCTTGGCAGATCGAGGGACCTACGATGTTTGATTCCCTTCACCCCGACTCATGCCTCCAGGCAAGAAAGCAATTAAACTTCGGACAGAAATCAATTCTCTGTCCACTTTTATGTGGTACCTAGAAGAGGCAAAGTCATAGAAAAAGAAAGGAGACTAGAGGACACCCAGGGCTGGGGCTGGGAGAGGGAGAAGTGGGCCGTTCTTGTTTAATGGGTACGGAGTTTCAGGGTGGGACGATGAAAACGTGCTGGAAATGGATAGTGGAGCTGGTGGCACAACGCTGGGAATGTGCTTGAATGTACTTAGTGGCACAGAACTGTATGCTTATCCACGGTTAAAATGGTGAATTCATTATGTGTATTTTATTACAATAAAAAATGATCTGTCTTGTTTTCAAAAAAATCCAGATAAAAGGTTCTTCAATCACTCTTTTATACTAATGTGGCTCAGGCAGTTCCCCAAATTTGTCTGCTCATCAGAGTCATCTGAAGTGCTTGTTTAAAGTTACAGATTCTCTGGCCACGTGGGAACTCCTGGGCCCCAAGATGGGATCACGAGGAGAGAGCAGGATGCTGTCTGTGCCATGGGCACCATGGTGCCAATTCAAGAAGCGTATTCACCCTTAGACCTCTTCCTCTGTCCTGTTTTTGCTTTGTTTTTTAAATTGTGGTAAAATACACGTAACAAAAAGTTTACCATCTTAGCCATTCTTAAGTGGGCAGTTCAGTGGTGTTAAGCTCATTCACACTGTTGCGCAACCATCCCCCATCTATCCCCAGTGCCTGCTGTATCTTCCAGAACTGAAACTGTACCCATTAAACAACACTCACATTCCTCCAGCCCCTAGCAACCACTGGTCTGCATTCTGTCTTTGCGAGGTTGACTCCTCTAAGTGCCTCATAGGAGTGGTGCTTGTGTTTTCGTGGCTTGTTTATTTCATCCAGCGTGGCGTCCTCAAGGTTCATCTCGCTGTAGCACGTGTCAGAATGTCCTTCCTTTTAAGGCAAGTAATGCCTCGCTATGTGAATGCACCACTGTTGGCTTACCCGCTGATAGACACTTCGGTTACGTCCATGTTTTAGCTGCTAAGGACGTGGGAACACAAGTGTCTCTGAGACTCTGCTTCCGGTTCTTTCGGCTGCGCACCCAGAGGTGGCAGGCCTAGTTTTGATTTTCTGAGCAGCCACTGTACTCTTGTACACAGCAGCGGCTCCGCTGTACATTCCCCCCAACAGTGTACAAGGGTTCCGGGGCCAGTTTCTCCACATCCGGGCCAACACGTGTCCTTTTCTTTTGTAATAAGCCCTCTTAATGGATTTCTTTGGTTTTCATTTCCCTAATGATTAGTGATGTTGAATGTCTTTTCATTTCACTCATGCTTATTGATTATTTGCATATCTTCTTTCATCATCTTCTTTGGAGAGATATCTATTGAATCCTTTGCCAAGTTTTAAATCAGGTGGCTTTTTTTAAAATGGTTGATGTTCTTGTGTTTTAATAGTTGTTAGGCTTATTTTTCATGGAGACGGATATGATTTGCACCTCCAATATAAGTCATATTTGAGAGATAGTATGCTGTTGTTTTGGGCTTCCCAGGTGGCGCTAATGATAAAGAACTCTTCAGCCAATGCAAGAGACGTGAGACGAGGCTTTGACCCCTGGGTCGGGAAGACCCCCTGAAGAAGGAAACGGCAATCTACTCTGGTATTCTTGCCTGGGGAATCCCATGGCCAGAGGAGCCTGGTGTGTCCCAGTCCATGAGGTCGCAAAGAGTTGGACACGACTGACGTGACTGAGCACCCACCCATGCTGTTGTTTAACTAAGGCTAAACAGTTATTAGGAGCCCTCTCTATAGCAGGGTAGGCCTTAGGATTACAAGATTCAGCACGTTATGATCTCTGTGCCCAGAGAACTTAAAGTCTAATGGACAAGACAAACAACTGATTTTGAAACATGTCGGTGCTGCAACTGACAGGGAGGACAGGGTCAGCCTCCTTGGCGGGTTGTGGCAGAGGACAGCTGAGGGCAGGATTCGAGAGGAGGTGCTGCGGGCGATGAGCCCCGGAGTGGGGTTTATCCAGGGGGAAAGATGAGGGGGCAGGGCTGCAGGCAGTGCCTCAATTAAGGCATCCTGGTGGGAAACAACACGTGAGATGAGGGGCACTATCAGTACTTGCCTTCAGTATAACTGGAGAGTGGATTTTCAGGTAAGGAGTTGCTAGAAACGAGGCTGAAGAGGGAGGCAGAGATCAGGTCACAGAAAGTCTTGTGGGCTTCATTCATGGTTTGCTGTTCAGCTGCTAAGTTGCGACCAACTCTTTGTGACCCCATGGACTGCAGCACGCCAGGCCTCCCTGTCCATGACCATCTCCCGGAGCTTGCTCAAACTCATGTCCATTGAGTCAGTGGTGCCATCCAACCATCTCATCCTCTGTCGGCCCCTTCTCCTCTTGCCCTCTCCTTCCCAGTGTCAGGGTCTTTTCCAGTGAATGGGCTCTTAGATGGTGGGGGCCTCTTTAAATGGTTTCAAGTAAAAGAAGAAGAGGAGCAGTGCAGGCAGATTTTCTTTGCATACAGATCACTCAACTGTAAAGGGAGCAAAGTGTCAAAGGTTCAAGCAAAAACCGCAGCAATGATCACTGGAATCAAGAAGACAGATCAGGAATTTAAGAACTATTTTTAAGAACTATTTTGAACGGAGAACAGTGGGACTCTAGCTGACTGCATGTGAGCGGTGAGGGGGGAAAGAGGAATCTAGAATGATAAGAGTGTAACTATGGGGAGCCCAAGAGAGGCAGATTCAAGGGAGAGGGTGAGGAGTTCTGCTTCCGACGTGTAGAAACACGTGACTGTCAGACATACGTGTAAGTAGCGGTGTCTGAGGCTGGTAGCATGCTGCATGTGTGGGTCTGAGGCTCAGGGGGAGTTCAGGGCTAGACAGACAGATTTAGAAGTCATTTGCTCCAGATAGTAGGGGAAGTCAAAGGAGACAGGACTGCTCAGTAACCAGGAGAAACGTAATGAGTCAAGAATGGAATTCTGGGACACAGCAACATTTAAGACAGAGGAGAGTAACTTTCTAAAGATGCTGAGGAGGACTGGTCAGAGGCACAGGAAGAATGAGTTAGTGGAAAGGGCATCACTCTGAAGCCACAGAGAAGGTTTAGAATCTCTTCTCCACATTCCATGGCATGGCCTTGAACGAATTAGCTGTGAGCTTTAGTTCTCCTGTCTGTGATAAGAGACAATGCCTGGTAGGCTGTGATGAGGATCACATGTGCCCCTGTAGAAGTTGTACCTTTAGGAAGCGCCTGCCACAACACTACCTCACTGGAGGCGCTCAACAAACGTCATTTCCTTTTCTCTTGTTAGTCTGGTCCTCTCGTGCTTCTCTCTCTGTGATAACAGGAAGTAGCGTATCCTTAGTTTTTATATAGTTTTTAGCTTAACCAGGGGTCACACTGGAGACAGCTCGGCCTCTGTCCATCTACATTCATTCTAAACTGAAGCCACAGAGATGCAAGGAGCTCAGGTTTGCAATGGCATTCTCCATGTCCACGCAACTGCTGCTCTTCTACCGTGTGGTTTCTGGTTTTCTAAGACGCTGGTCCTCGGGAGTTGCTCTGCAATGGCTAAAGTGGGTGAATAATAACATATTTGAAAAGGACTAGGAATACAGAGCTATTAGAGGCGACACCAGGTTCATTTTTGGTTCAAGAAAGACACAGGAGATTTGTGTATGGCAGGCAGTGAAAAGGTGCTGGAGTACTCCAAAACATTAAAATCAGAAAAGAAAAAATTCTCCATGACTCAAAGATTAGTTTTATGGAGATTCTTTTTTTCTATTGGAAGCTAAAACATATATTACAATCTGGCAAGTCTGCTTTTAATGATTTGTAAGCATCTGGTCCCATCACTTCATGGGAAATAGATGGGGAAACAGTAGAAACAGTGTCAGACTTTATTTTGGGGGGCTCCAAAATCACTGCAGATGGTGACTGCAGCCATGAAATTAAAAGACTCTTACTCCTTGAAGGAAAGTTATGACCAACCTAGATAGCATATTGAAAAGCAGAGACATTACTTTGCCAACAAAGGTCTGTCTAGTCAAGGCTATGGTTTTTCCAGTGGTCATGTATGGATGTGAGAATTGGACTGTGAAGAAGGCTGAGCACTGAAGAATTGATGCTTTTGAACTGTGGTGTTGGAGAAGACTCTTGAGAGTCTCTTGGACTGCAAGGAGATCCAACCAGTCCATTCTGAAGGAGATCAGCCCTGGGATTTCTTTGGAAGGAATGATGCTAAAGCTGAAACTCCAGTACTTTGGCCACCTCATGGGAAGAGTTGGCTCATTGGAAAAGACTCTGATGCTGGGAGGGATTGGGGGCAGGAAGAGAAGGGGTCGACAGAGGATGAGATGGCTGGATGGCATCACTGACTCGATGGACGTGAGTCTGGGTTGAACTCCGGGAGTTGGTGATGGACAGGGAGGCCTGGCGTGCTGCAATTCATGGGGTCGCAAAGAGCTGGACACGGCTAAGCAATTGAACTGAAGCTTCGATGAAGCAAGCATCATTTAAGGCTTTGAAGGGAGAGAAAAAAGAGTTTTTCAAGTCCCTCAAACAATTTCCTGCTCCAGTATTCCTAAGAATCGTGTATTTTCCCTTTTGACTGGAGAGCAAAGGAAAACGGAAACCTGTGGAAACTGGAGTTGGACAAGAAGCAAAGCTGGTAGTCGGCATCCTGTCCAACAGCGACAGCTGAGACCAGACTCACAGCTCACGTCCTGTGCAAAACCAGCCCAGCTCAGGCTCTTTTTCTTCCCCTCAGTGATTTTTAAGGGTCACAAAGGCTTTCAGGCTGAACTAAACAATCATGGGAAAGTTCTTTCAGGAAAAAG
This sequence comes from Aepyceros melampus, assembly GCA_006408695.1. Classification (NCBI taxonomy): domain Eukaryota; kingdom Metazoa; phylum Chordata; class Mammalia; order Artiodactyla; family Bovidae; genus Aepyceros; species Aepyceros melampus. The sequence goes on from SJXQ01001458.1 coordinate 508,516, forward strand.
ATACAATGATTATTGTCTTGATTATGCTCTGGGTAGGCCATTTCCCTGTTAGAAATTTATTTCTTTAATTGGAGTGATGAGCTCAAAAGAAGCAATTTGAAGTCAACAAAATAAAAATATCTCCAAATAACACAATAGTTTTATTTCTGTGATATTACTTTCCTTTATTCCAAAATGAAACTGTGCCTATCTCTGTATTATTACTGATGGTTAAAAAAGATGACCTTTAAGAATCTATAAACTAGTGCCTGGAATACAGTAGGCCCTCAAAAAATACTATTCAAATGAAAGAATGAATAAACAGGGCAAAACAACCATCTTCTCCTTAAGACCTCTGCTTTTTTGGCATTACTCTAAGGCTAACTTAGGTTTGTGGTGGTTATATCATTCTGTGACCCAATAGTCAATTTAAGTGTCTTCATAGTCTTATTGTTAAGTTACAAGTCATCATGCATCGTGGCCACGCTGTACGGCTTACAGGATCTTAGTTCCCCGACGAGGGATCAAACCTGTGACCCCCGCAGAACCCTAACCATTGGACTGCCAGGGAATTCCCATACCTCTTTTGTCTTGACCAACTTTTTCAGTTGGTTATTTTTTTAAACAATTTAAATTTATATTTTCCTATTTGGTTTGTAAAATGAGCCTGTTGTTGGAACATGAACCCCTGGAACACAGAGGTAATAGTTAATATACAAACAACAACAGATTAGCCTCTTTGGCATCCTCTAAATTACCTTTCATGACACTCATTATACTTGTATTGCTTATTCATTCACTCATCTGTTTATTTAACAAATATTCACTAAGTCTTAATAAGTGCCAGACCCTATTCTCAGTGCTGAGGACTGAGAGCAACGAACAAAAGGGACGCAAATCCCTGTCCCTGTGGAGTTTACATGAGCGCGCAGGGAGGGTCAGGATAAACACCAGAAAAACAGGTCCTGGGAAACAAAACAGCACAGTGTTTGTTCCAGATTAAAAGAAGCTGGAGGGACATTACCAACTACAACTGCGAACCTGGATCTCACCCTGGGTCAGAAAACAAACTTCTTTTAACATATCTGAGAACAACCGGGGAATTAGTGTTCATTTTCTTAAATAATAAACTGGAGTTACGCAGACGAGAAGAACGCTTCCTTTTAGGGGATTAAGTACATAGGGGTCATATATATTAGTTATATATATATAAAGCATATAGGAGTCGCATCTTCCCTGGTGGCTCAGACGGTACTGCCTGCAATGCAGGAGACCTGGGTTCAATTCCTGGGTCGAGAAGATCCCCTGGAGAAGGAAATGGCAACTCACTCCAGTCCTCTTGCCTGGAAAATTCCATGGACTGAGGAGCCTGGTAGGCTACAGTCCATGGGGTTGCAAAGAGTTGGACACCACTGAGTGGCTTCACTTTCACTTACATAGGGGTTAAGTGTTATGATTCTGATAACTTAGTTTTGAATTATCTATCTATCTACCTCCCTTCCTACCTACCTGTTGTGCACAAAAGTAATAGTTGGTAGCATTTGGTGAATCCAAGTTACTTCCATAGCTTTCCTGAAGGTTGGAAATACTTTTTTAATGAAGACTGGAGGGTGTTTCTAGTCAGAGATGTGGGACATGTATACTGATTTGACTTTTGATATTCAGTATGTTTCCATAAGTGTGTAAATCCTTCATCTTGGAAAGATTTCCTTTCATTATACATATAGCAACGCTGGTCCCATCACTTTCCCTTTTCTACTGTAGCAATACAAAAGGCTGGGATGTGGGATAGCCATAGGACTGGATAATCTCATAAAGTACCTCTTTGTTAGGATTTTGTTAACCAACCTTTGTTAAGTGGAACATAGGATAGCAGGTGGTGAGTCTCGTTCAACAGCTGACCACAGAAAAAACTGAAATAGAGATGTTTATTACAGTCAGGTCTTGGAGGAAGGGCAAAGCACATCTCAGGGGGTCACGGTGGGAGGTCAGGGCGGAGTGCAGACAAGACCGGCAGGCCCTGTGGTAACCAGTCCTTATTAGGGTCTGTGGGTGAAGAACTTTGGGATTTCTGGGCTAAGGCTGGATCGGTCAATTCAAACCAAAAGAGTGGGCTTTTGGTAAGCTCCCACTTGGGTCTTATCTAAGAGATGATGTGAAAACCCTGGGAGGCAGGGGCGACCTCTGAACACAAGGGGAAAGTCGTATCAAGACCTTATTCTGCTTGACTTTGCAGGCTGTTATCCAGGGCATGTGCTTGCTGAGGGGCTGGTATCATTTTTAACGTCTCTGTGGACCAAACAAAACGGATGCCAAGGCAGCAATAGCATGGAGTAGCTCAGCTAAATTCTCAACACGCCTCAAACCTGATCTGAAACGATGCTTTTATAACCGAATTCAGGAAATATAATTACCAAGTGTAGGAAAAATATAAGGCAAAGCACGAGGACAGTCACACGGTTGTCCGAGACTCTTGCGGCTGCTGCAGCGAATACCATGAACGGTGGCTTGCAACGGCTGAAATTTATTCCCTTATAGTTCTGAAGGCCGGAAGTCCAAAATAAGTCTTTTTATTTTCTTTTTAAAGATTGTTTTGGCTGTGGACCATCTAAAGTCTGTATTGAACTTTTTACAATATTGCTCCTGTTTCACATTTTGGTGTTTTGGTCTCTTAAGTTTCGGATTTTTGGTCTTGAGGCAGGTGGGACTTTAGCTCCCTGACCAGGGACTGAACCGGCACCTCCCCACCAATGGAAGGTGAAGTCTTAACCACTGGACTGCCGGGGAGGTCCCCAGAATGAGTCTTAGCAGGGCTAACAGGAAGGTGTCAGCAGGCATGATTCCTTTGGAGGTTTGGGGACAATCTGTTCTTTGGCTTTGCCAGCCACAAGGGGCTGTGGTCATCCTTGGCTTGGGATGCTACATCACATCACCTTCCCCTGTCCACTGCTTCCAGCCTCCACACTGCCTCTCCTCTCCTGTCATCAAACCTCCTGAAGTCTGCCTCTGAGAAGACTTGCTGCTACTGCTGCTGCTAAGTCGCTTCAGTCGTGTCCAACTCTGTGCGACCCCATAGACGGAAGCCCACCAGATTCCCTCGTCTCCTGGGAAGACTTGAGATAACATTAAGTCCACATGGATATTCCATGATAATCTCCCCCATCTCAAGATCTTTAACTTCATCTCACCTGCAAAGTTCTTCTTACCATATAAGATAACATTACAGGACTTCCCTGGTGCCAAGTGATAAAGAATCTGCATGCAATGCAGGAGACCCTGGTTCGATTCCTGGGTTGTGAAGATCCCTTCACTCCAGTATTCTTGGACTTCCCTGGTGGCTCAGATGGTAAAGAATCCGCCTGCAATGCAAGAGATCTGGATTTAATCCCTGGGTCGGGAAGATCCCCTGGAGGAGGGTGTGGCCACCCACTCCAGTACTCTTGCCTGGAGAATCCCATGGTCAGAGGAGCCTGGCCAGCTGCAGCCCATGAGGTTGCAAAGAGTTGGACACGACTGAACACCTACTCACTCACTCATATTGTGTTGGTTTAGTTTAATTGGATTTCAACAAGACCTTGACGACGTCTCCATGATATCCTTGTGAAGAAGCAGAAAGGATGTAGGCTGGATGACATATAATAGGTTGAACAGTCATATCAAAATGTGCTAATTAATGGGTTCATGTCATGCTGAAGTGAAGACAGACATGTCGCTAGCAGAGGCGATGGAATTCCAGTTGAGCTATTTCAAATCCTAAAAGATGATGCTGTGAATGTGCTGCACTCAATATGCCAGCAAATTTGGAAAACTAGGCACTGGCCACAGTTTTCATTCCAATCCCAAAGAAAGGCAATGCCAAAGAACGCTCAAACTACTGTATAGTTGTACTCATCTCATGCTAGCAAAGTAATGCTTATAATTCTCCAAGCCAGGCTTCAACAGTATGTGAACCATGAATTTTCAGATGTTCAAGCTGGATTTAGAGAAGGCAGAGGAATCAGAGATCAAACTGCCAACATCCACTGGATCACTGAAAAAGCAAGAGTTCCAGAAAAGCATCTACTTCTGCTTTATTGATTATGCCAAAGCCTTTGACTGTGTAGATCACAACAAATTGTGGAAAACTCTTAAAGAGATGGGAATACCAGAGTACCTGACCTGTCTCCTGAGAAATCTGTTTGCAGGTCAAGAAGCAACAGTTAGAACTGGACATGGCAAAACAGACTGGTTCCAAATTGGGAAAGAAGTACGTCAAGGCTGTATTTGTCACCCTGCTTATTTAACTTATATGCAGAGTACCTCATGAGAAATGCTGGACTAGATGAAGCACAAACTGGAATCAAGATTGTTGGGAGAAATATCAATAACCTCAGATATGCAGATGACATCACCTTTATGGCAGAACGTGAAGAAGAACTAAAGAGCCTCTTGACGAAAGTGAAAGAGGAGAGTGAAAAAGTTGGCTTAAAGCTCAACATTCAGAAAAGTAAGATCATGGCATCCATTCCCATCATTTCATGGCATCCAGTCCCATCATTTCATGGCATCCAGTCCCATCATTTCATGGCAAATAGATGGGGAAACAATGGAAACAGTGAGAGACTTTATTTTGGGGGGCTTCAAAATCACTGCGGATGGTGACTGCAGTCATGAAATTAAAAGACGCTTGCTCCTTGGAAGAAAAATTATGACCAACCTAGATAGTATACTGAAAAGCAGAGACATTACTTTGCCACCAAAGGTCCATCTAGTCAAAGTTATGGTTTTTCCTGTGGTCATATATGGATGTGAGAGTTGGACTGTGAAGAAAGCTGAGCGCCAAAGAATTGATGCTTTTGAACTGTGGTGTTGGAGAAGACTCTTGAGAGTCCCTTGGACTGCAAGGAGATCCAACCAGTCCGTCCTAAAGGAGATCAGTCCTGAATATTCATTGGAAGGACTGATGTGGAAGCTGAAACTCCAATACTTTGGCCACTTGATGCAAAGAACAGACTCATTGGAAAAGACCCTGATGCTGGGAAAGATTGAAGGCAGGAGGAGAAGGGGATGACAGAGGATGAGATGGTTGGATGGCATCACTGACTCAATGGACATGGGTTTGAGCAAGCTCCGGGATATAGTGAAGGACAGGGAGGCCTGGTGTGCTGCAGTCCCTGGGGTCGCCAAGGGTTGGACAGGACTGAGTGACTGAACTGAACTGACCTCAGTTCCCTCATCTTTAAAATGGAGACAGGGACTTCCCTGGTGGTCCAGTGGCTAAGACTCTGCTCCCAATGCAGGGGGCCTGATTTGATCCCTGGTTAGGGAACTATATCTCACAGGTTGTCCCTAAGAGTTCAGGTGCTAAAACTAAAGATCTTGCATGCCACAATGAAGATGGAAGGTTCTGTGTGCTGCAATTAGGATCTGGCACAGCCAAATAAATTAGTAAACATTTAAAAAAACGGAGATAATAATACGCAAATAGTGGTTGAGAAGATTCAATACCATAATGCATGTAAAGATTTAACACAGTTCCTGATACATGGTGAGTTTTCACTTGCTCAGTCGCCAAGTCATGTCCGACTCTTGTGGGCCCATGGACTACAGCGTGCCAGGCTTCCCTGTCCCTTACCATCTTCGAGGATTTGCCCAAATTCATGTCCATTGACTTGGTGAAGCCATCCAGCCATCTCATTCTCTGTGTTCCTTAATGATGGCTGTTATTCTAATTATTTTATTATTCACAGAACAGGCTGCGCAACCCTCACGATGCTGACTCAGTAACAGTTTTCCCAGAGGCTCCAGTGACCCCTTCTAAGTGCATTCTGTAAGTCAATAAGTAAAGCTTAAGTGCCCAAACTGAAAAAAATTTTTAAAAAGCATATCTTATCTCTAAACTGCATCACCGTCTAGTCCAGGCTATGGTTTTTCCTGTGGTCATGTATGGATGTGAGAGTTGGACTGTGAAGAAGGCTGAGCGCAGAAGAATTGATGCTTTTGAACTGTGGTGTTGGAGAAGACTCTTGAGAGTCCCTTGGACTTCAAGGAGATCCAACCAGTCCATTCTGAGGGAGATCAACCCTGGGATTTCTTTGGAAGGAATGATGCTAAAACTGAAGCTCCAGTACTTTGGGCACCTTATGCGAAGAGTTGACTCATTGGAAAAGACCCTGATGCTGGGAGGGACTGGGGGCAGGAGGAGAAGGGGACGACAGGATGAGATGGCTGGATGGCATCATGGACTCAATGGACGTGAGTCTGAGTGAACTCCGGGAGTTGGTGATGGACAGGGAGGCCTGGCGTGCTGAGATTCATGGGGTCGCAAGAGTCGGACATGACTGCGCGACTGAACTGAACTGAACTGAAACTGCATCACAAGCTTCCTTGGCCTGCTAAAAAGTTGATAATAAACATTAGTAACATTTGGTTTATCAACTCTGGTTCAACATTATGCTTATTGCCCTGGACCATAATGGAAAGATACCCTCACAGAACAAAAAAGATTAATAAAGCCTTTACAGGTCCCCTACATGGTAAATGACCCTAAAATACCATTTGATTAAAAAATATACATATATAGATTTTCTGTTTTTATTTATTTTTATTTTTTTAATTTTTATTAATTTTTATTTTTTAGTTTGTTTTGCTTTACAATACTGTATTCTCTTATTTGTTTTTCACATGGACTTTCTCTTCACTGTTTGAACTTTAGTGATTTTCTTTCCTGATAACGTTTATCACCCCTGTGAGACCCTCCTCACCACCTTGTTATCTGCTGCTGGTGACCTGATCAGAACCTGAACGTTTCGTGTTTATAAGCTATCGGATTCTCTGTGGAGCTCTTGACAGATTATCTGCCTCTTTTACAAAGACACATATCAACTCTGTAAACACTGGCTCCTTGGGGGCCATTTTTACTGACTTTCAAATCCGTGACTATGTTGTGAACATGTTAGAAGTCTGATTGCTTTGTTGGTGAGTTGCTAAGGAGAGTTCCATAATACCAGACATTAGCCTGAGGAACTGTCTAATGATTAATGCAAATCAAAACACTAGTGAATAAACCAGTTTCGGGTGTGACAGTATCTTCAATTTAATGATCTTATCTTACCAAAGTGGCCCAGTAAATTACTCTGTCCACCTGGAGTTCAAGAGTTCTTATGCTTTTGTTTACAACCAGCATCAGACAATCCCGGGGGCTACTGATGGCCACTAGGTATCCATATGTATACACAAACAGAGGAACGCTTGATTATCCAGTGATTCAGCTATACCAATTCTTGTTTCTGAGTTTTTACTATCAACATCAACTCTCTGGCTTAATTGACCCCTTTGTTGATATACTTCTTTGCTTGTTGATTTAATTCTCCCTAAATTACTCCTTGCCCTCAGGGAAGGTGGGTGAACTAGCAAGTCTTCTTATCTTTGCTGAGACTGGGTCCTCTCAGTCTTAGGGGTGGCCAGTTTTCTGGCTGGAAAGGAGAGCAGGACACTCAGACAAGTTGGGATACTCCACAGTTAAAGTTGGAAGAATTCTAACATTTGTTAAATATAAATATAGCTGTTTATATTTTATCTTAACCAAACAAAATTAAATTTGGATTAACCATCAATTCAAACTATCCATGTCACTGGTATCTCCGGCTGACTATATACTTTAGGTATGATTATTAAGTGTTACTGAAATTTAATTTCATCAGTCTGTTCTTAATGCAATAGTATAAAAAAAGTTCATTCATTTTAGTTTACAAAACAGATATAATGAATCTTGTGATATATGGTACTTCCTTCTTGTATTTTCCAGTAATCTAAAGAAACACCTAGAGTAACAGGCAAATTTGGCCTTGGAGTATGGAATGAAGCAGGGCAAAGACTAATCGAGTTTTGCCAAGAGAACGCACTGGTCATAGCAAACACCCTCTTCCAACAACACAAGAGAAGACTCTACACATGGACATCACCAGATGGCCAACACTGAAATCAGATTATGTTCTTTTCAGCCAAAGATGGAGAAGTTCTATACCGTCACCAAAAACAAGACCGGGAGCTGACTGTGGCTCAGATCAGGAACTCCTTATTGCCAAATTCAGACTTAAAGAAAGTAGGGAAAACCACTAGACCATTCAAATATGACCTAAATCAAATCCCTTATGATTATACAGTGGAAGTGAGAAATAGATTCAAGGGACTAGATCTGATAGATAAGAGTGCCTGATGAACTATGGATGGAGGTTCGTGACATTGTACAGGAGACAGGGATCAAGACCATCCCAATGGAAAAGAAATACAAAAAAGCAAAATGGCTGTCTGGGGAGGCCTTACAAATAGCTATGAAAAGAAGAGAAGCAAAACGCAAAGGAGAAAAGGAATATAAGCAACTGAATGCAGAGTTCCAAAGAACAGCAAGGAGAGATAAGGAAGCCTTCCTCAGTGATCAATGCAAAGAAATAGAGGAAAACAA
>SJXQ01001458.1:525978-617899 GCA_006408695.1 Aepyceros melampus
CTTTTTCTTTATCATCCCACAGTCTCTTTCATGATTTCCTTGACTGGCTCTATTGTAAATCCCGTGAAGTCATGTACAACATCTGGACACAGTTTTCCCCAGCAGGAATTTTTGTTTTGGGCTTGGTGGCTTTCCTGGCTTTTTCTATAGCAACAACGGCATCTTCAGTCATGTAATCCTTATAGACTTTCATGATGCTTTCTCTATTGGGGTTCTCTTTCATAGTGTTGACAATCCTGTCCCTAGAGTACCGTGTGTAATGAGCCTTAAAGGTCCTTATTATCCCCTGAATTAGAGAGTGTGTTTGGGGGCTAGTAGACCACTCTGAAGCCTTTATTATTGAATTCATGAGGTTCTGGGTGGTCGAGGCATTGTTTGAAATCCAAAGAACTTTAAGAGGCAGTCTCTTACTGGCAAGGTACTTCCTGATTTAGGGACAAAATGTTGAAACCAATCTAGAAAAAGGACTCCTGTTGTCCAGGCCTTCTTTCTGTACAACTTAAAAAGACTGGGAGCTGGTGTTTATCTCTTTCCTTCGAGGTCTGAAGGCTAGATGAGGGTAGTCCTGATGATACACTTGACTGAAATTGAAAAAACCCGTTGCGTTAGCCTGTTTCCTTCTGCCTTAAATTCTGGGGCTCACTTCTCTTCTTTACTAATAAATGTCCTTTATGGCATTCTTTTTTTTCCAGAATAGGGCACTTTCGTCTGCATTAAAAACCTGTCCAGACAGATATCTTTTCTCCTCAATGACTTTCTTAATTGCTTCTGGGAATTTTTCTGTTGCCTCTTGGTTGGCAGTAGCTGCTTCTCCGGTTATCTTGACATTTTTTTAAGCCAAAACTCTTTCTAAAATTATCAAACCACATTTTGCTGGCATTAAATTCTCCAGCTTTGGAGCGTTCAATTTCCTTTTGCCTTATGCTGTCATATAATGACTTCACTTTTTCTCAAATCATATTAGAGTCTATCAGTATGCCTATCTTACAGTAATTCTACACCCACATGAAAGCTGAATTTTCAAGGAGATAAAAAGAGAAATATTCAATATTTCTCAAAAAGTGCAAGGTTTCTGCACCTGCTGACCTAGCTGCAGCAATGACTCACACAGAAGTGTTGTTTTTTTTTAAGAAGGCCCTTACATTGGATTCACTTATCTTGAAATGGTGGGCAGGCACAGCTGCAGACCTCAATCGACGGTGCATATCAAGTAATTCAGCTTTTTCTTGTCATGTCATGACTTTTCTCTGCTTCTTAGCAGCACTTCCAGCATCACAAGTGGCTCTTCACATGGGTCCAATGGTGTCTTTCAAGGTTTACAATATTGCACTAAATGTCATGAAAAATACATGAGCTCTGCAGGGGATCACTTTTAACGTGATAAGCAGTACTGGAGCTATGAACTGCCCAGGTGGAAAGTTAGTGTCACATGGCGTTTTAAGTGGATACTCATGATGCTTGAGCTCACTGCAATAGCAACAGGGGGTCTCTACAAAATTATTACAGTAGTACAGTGAGTACTAGAGTTAATTTTATACAGTTATGATTTAATATTGCATCTTTATGTTTATTTATATTTCTCTAGACCACAAATGATGCTATGTAGGTATGTGCATAAGTTTTTATAAACTTTTTATTTGACTATTTGTATGGGTTTCCCTTGTGGCTCAGATGGTAAAGAATCTACCTGCAATGTGGGAGACCTGGGTTCGATCCCTGGGTTGGGAAGATTCCCTGGAGAAGGGAAAGGCTACACACTCCAGCATTCTGGCTTGGAGGATTCCATGGACTGTATCGTCCATGGGGTCGAGAAGAGTTGGTCACGACTGAACAACTTTCACTTTTCATGGTGATATTTAAGTGGGCTTCCCAGGTGGCACTAGAGGTGAAGAGCCTGTCTGCCAGTGCAGGAGACTGAGAGACACGGGTTTGATCTGCGAGTCAGGAAGGTCCCCTGGAGGAGGGCATGGCAACCTACTCCAGTATTCTTGCCTGGAGAAGCCTATGGACAGGGCAGCTTGGCAGGCTATATAGTCCACAGGGTTGCACAGAGCTGGACACAACTGAAATGACTTAGCAATATGCATGGTAGTAAATGATAAAATAGACTATCATCTACATTTATTTGGCATTTAAGACATATCTAACTTATTTTTTTTTTAGATATTTCTAGGCTACATGGTTCATCTGTGAGCTTTTCCAAATTATTGCAAATGTCTAAAAAAATTTCCAATATATTTATTGAAAAGAATTCACACAGTTCAAACCCATGTTGTTCAAGGGCCAACCGAACTCTGAACAAGGCACTTTGCTAGATGCTAGCCCAGGGGTAAGAAAGACATAAAAAAGTTCTTATGAAGCTTACAGTTTAATGAGGAAGACAGAATTTAAGTGAACATTTATATGTATGAAAAATGTTAGGAAAAGAGCTTATAAGAAGCATATTAAATCTTACTTAAAAGTTCAGAAAAGTCTTCCTAGGAAAAGAGACATTTAAAAAAGATATATTACTGAGATTGGTTCAAGATGGCAGAGCAGAAGGATGTGTGCTCATCTCTTCCTGCGAGAGCACTGAAATTGCAACTAGCTGTTGAACAACCGTCAACAGGAGGTCCCTGGAACCCATCAAAAAAGATATCCCGTGTCCAAAGACAAAAGAGAAGCTTCAGTGAGATGGGAAGAGGCTTGAGCATGTTTAATAGCTAGTAGGAGAAGCAGTAAGGTATTTTGACAGAGTCCAGGGGTCAGCAAACTTGGGCTCCTGCCTGTTTTTGTACATAAAATTGGGTTGGAACCCCCACCCCAAAAAGATATATTAAAGATAGGAGGAAATACTTTCAAACTCATTTTATGAGACCAGCATAATCCTGACACTCACACCAGACAGATATTACAAGAAAAGAAAACTACAGACTAATATACATTATGCAGATAGCTGAAAATCATTAACAAATGTTAGTAAAAGGAATCCAACTATATATATATATATAAAATAATGAATCATGGCTAAGGTAGATTTATTCACATTAATAGCATAAAGGGGAAATCATGTTATCTCAATAGATGCAGAAAAACAATAAAAAATTGAATACCAATTCACAATAAAAATTCTCAGTATATGTATACCTATGGATGATTCACGTTAATATCTGGCAGAAAACAACAAAATTCTGTAAACAATTATCCTTCAATTAAAAAAATTAAATTAAATTTAAAAAATTCTCAGCAAACTAAGAATAAAATTAAACTTCCTCAGTATAATAAAGGACATCGACAAAAAGCCTCATATTTAATCTGAAACACTGATAACTCTTCTGCCATGATCAGGAACAAAGCAGAGATAGCTGCTCTCACCACTTCTATTCAACATTGTAATGGGGTCCTACTCTGGCAATAAAGAAAGAAAGAAAAAAATAACCTACAGAGACCTGAAAGGAAGAAATAAAAGTGCCTCTAATTGGCATATGACATGATTTTGCATGTAGAAGATTCCAAGGAATATACAGAAAAGCTATGGAACTAATAAGTGAATTTAGCAAAGTCTCATGATATAAGAGAAATATACAAAAAGCAATTATATTTATAAGTTCTTGCAATGAAAAGTTATAAAGAAAATAGATTTAAAAAATAATGCTACTTAAACTAGTAGCACAAAACTTGAAATATATAAATTGATTTAATACAATGTATAAGGCTTCCCTGGTGGCTCAGAGGTTAAAGCGTCTGCCTCCAATGCGGGACACCCGGGTTCGATCCCTGGGTCGGGAAGATCCTCTGGAGAAGGAAATGGCAATCCACTCCAGTATTCTTGCCTGGAGAATCCCATAGACGGAGAAGCCTAGTAGGTTACAGTCCACGGGGTCGCAAAGAGTCGGACACGACTGAGCGACTTCATACATACTCATACTATAAGATCTGTATATTAAACACTATAAAGTATTGCTGAGAGACATTAAAGAAGGTACTGCAATCAAGACTAACGTTCAACAAGTAGATCAATGAAACAAAATAGAGAATCCAGAAATACACCCACACTTATATAATCAACTGATTTCTTTTACAAACGAACCAAAAAAGTTAAGTGGGAAAGGTAAAGTCTTTCAAAGAGTGGTGCTGAAATAAACAACTAGCTATCCATATGGAAAAAAACAAAACAAAAAATCCTGATCTCAACTTCAAACCACACACAAAAATTAATTAAGATGGATTATATATCTAAATGTAAAAGTAAATTTCTGAAGCTTTTAGAAGAAAATGTAGAGTAATAGTGTTATAAACATATTTAAGGCAAAGATTTTTTTAGAGTGGACCCCAAAGACCTAACCATAAAAGAAAAAAATTCAGAAAACAGACTTCAAACTTCTGCTCCATAAAAGACTTCATTAAGGAAATAAATAAGCCAAAGAGTGAGAGAGATTTATAATACAAACATCTGACTGGCAACCAGAATATATAAGAACTGTTTTAATGATTATAATAAATAACCCAATAAAAAATAGGAAAAGATGTGAAGAGGCATTTCACAGAGGAAATGGCCAATAAACAATAAAAAAGTGTTCAACATCATTAGTCATCAGGAAAATGCAAATCAAAACCACAATGAGATACTAGAAAGGCTACTTGAGACCCATTAGAAAGGCTGAAATTAAAGACTATGCTTGCCGGAATGCGAGGGGAGTTTGGGGAAGAATGGCTGTATGTATATATAGGGCTGAGTCCTTTGCTGTCCACCTGAAACTATCACAGCATTGCTAATCGACTATACTCCAATATAAAAGAAGAAGTTAAAAAAGACTGATTGCTTCAGAAGAACATATATTAAAACTGGCACAATACAGAGATTCTTTACAACACTGAGCCAACTGGAGCTTCCCACCTGCCAGTGCAGGAGACACAAGAGACATGGGTTTGATCCTTGAGTCAGGAAGATTGCCTAGAGTAGGAAATGGCAACCCATTCCAGTATTCTTGCCTGGAAAACTCCATGGACAGAGGAGCCTGGCTGGCTACATCCGTGGGGTCACAAAGAATCGGACACGATTGAGCGAAAAGAGCACACACAGAGAGATGAGCGTGGTCCCTGTGCAAGGATGACATACAAACTTGTGAAACAGCCCACATTTTAAAAATGACTGTATTGTGGTAATCATTTCACAATATATACATATATCAAATCATTGCATAGTACACGTCAGACCTACAGAATGTTATATGTCAATTATTGTCAAAGTTGGGGGAAAAAAGATCGACACCACCAAATATTGGCAAGATGTGTAACAGCTGAAATTTTCAGACATTGCTGATAGGAGTATAAAACAGTACAACCAATTTGGGAAACAGTTTGCCAGTGGTTTTGCCCTTAGATATTTACCCAAGAGAAATAAAAGCATATATCCACAAAATTCATCTTCCTTTCATGATTAAAAACTCTGAACAAATTGGATATAGAAGGAAAGTATCTCAACAAAATAAAGACTGTATAGGACAAGTCCACTGCCTATACCATATTCAGTGGTGAAAGGCTGAAAGGTCTCCCTCCAAAGATCAGGAACAAGACAAGGGTGCCTATTCTCACCATCCCTGTTCAACATAGTACTGCATTTTTAAACCAGAGCAATTGGGCAAGAAAAAGAAATAAAAAGCATCCACATCAGAAAGGAGGAAGTAAAACTATCTCTGTTTGTAGATGATAAGATCCTATATATAGAAAATCTTAAAAATTCCAATCTAATCCCTAAACTGTTAGAACTAATAAATCAAATCCAGTAAAGTTACGGGACACAAAACCAGCATACAAAAATCAGTTGCATTTTAATACACTAACAACGAACCACCTGAAAAAGAAATTAAGAAAACAATCTCATTCACAATAGCATCCAAAACACTAAAATACCTAGGAAGAAATTCATCCAAGGAAGTGAAAGATACGTACACTTAAAGCTGTAAGAGTTTGATCAAAGAAATTGAAGACACAAACAAATGCAAAGATATCCATGTTCGCCAACTGCAAGAATCAATAATGTTAAAATGCTCATACTACCCGAAGCCATATATAGATTCAGTGTAATCCCTATCAAAATTCCAATGGCATTTTTCACAGAAAAAATAGAAAAAAAATCTTAAAATTCATATGAAACCACAAAAGACCCTGAAGAGCTAAAGCAATTCTGAGAAGGAAGAATAAAGCAGGAGGCATGACACGTCTTAACTTCAAACAATACTACGAAGCTAAAGTAATCAAGACGTATGGTACTGGCATCAAAACAGACGCGTAGAGCAATGGAACAAACTCGAGAATCCAGAAATAAGCCCATATGTACAGTCAACTAACATTTGGCAAGATAGCTAAGAAAGAATAGTCTCTTCAATAAATGGTGCTGGGAAAATTGGACATTCACATGCAAAATAATTAAACCAGACCTCTATTTTAAATCACACACAAAAAATAACTCACAATGGTTTAAAGGCTAATGTAAGACCTGAAACTTTCTTCTTCTCCTAGAAGAAAGCATAAAGGAAAATATCCTTGATATTGATCTTGGCACCAATTTTTCTGGATATATGACACCAAAAGCAAAAATAAACAAGAGAGATATCAGACTAAAAAGTTTCTGCACAGCAAAAGAAACAACTAATAAAATGAAAAAGCAGAATCCCCTGTTAGCCTGGTGATTAGAACTCCATGCTTCCACCGCAGGGGGCACAAGTTTGAGCCCTGATAGTGGAATTAAGATACTGCATGCCATAAAGCATGGCCAAAAAAAAAGAAGAAGAAAGAAAAGGCAACCTAAGAAAGGGAGAAATATCTGTAAGTCATGTATCTGATAAGGGGTTAATGTTCAATATGTATGGGGAACTCAAACAACTCAATAGCAAAACACCAAATAATCCAATTTAAAAGAGGTACAAGACTCAGACATTTTTCCAAAGAAGACATTAGATGGCCAACAGACAGATGAAAATGTGCATCATCGCTAATCATCAGAGAAATGTAAATAAAAACCACATGAGATATCACCTCACACCTGTCAGGATGGCCATCATCAAAAAAGACAACAAAGATGTGGAAAAATGTGCATGACTGGTGCAATTGTATATTGGTGCAGCCACTAGGAAAACAGAATGGAGGTTCCTCAAAAAATTAAAAACAGTACTAACACATGATCCATGAGTTACTTCTAGATATTTACCCAAAGAAAACAAAAATACTATTTCAAAAACATATCTGCACAGCAATATATGTGTTCGCTGCAGCATTATTTACAAAGACAAGATACGGAGGGAACCTGTGTCCATTGATAGGTGAATGGATAAAGCAGGTGTGGCATACATATATGTTATGGAATGTTACTCAGCCGTAAAAAAGAAACCTTGCCATCTGAAACAACACTGATGAATCTGGAGGGTTTTACACTAAGTGAAATAAATTAGACAGAGAAAGACAGATACTATGTGATCTCACTTATACTTGGAATCTAAAAAACAAAACAAACAAAACAAAATGAAAAGTCTCATAGACACAGAGAACAGATGGGTGGGGGGACAAAACAGAAGTGGATTAAGAGGTACAAACTTCCAGTTATAAATAAATAAGCCACAAGGATGTAACATACAGCATAAGGTATATGGTCAGGAACAGCATAATAACTTTGTATGGGGCCAAATGGATACCAGACTTACCATGATGATTACTTCACAATGGATGCAAATGTCAAATCGCTATATAATATTTCAGAAACTAACATAATACGGTACATCAACTATATATATATATATTTAAAAAAAGACAAGTGCTGGCAAGAATATGGAGAAATGGTAGCTCTCATACATTGGTGGGAATGTAAAATGGCGTAGCCACTTTAGTAGGCAGGCAATCTTGCCAGTGGCTAAGCAGTAAAGAATCTACCTGCAATGCAGGAGCCACAGGAGACATGGGTTTGATCCCTGGGTTGGGAAAATCCCCTGGAGGAGGGCATGGCAACCCACTCCAGTATTCTTGCCTGGAGAATCCCATGCACAGAGGAGCCTGGTGGGCTACAGTCCATAGAGTTGCAAGCAGTTGGACACGATTGCAGTGACTTAGCACGCACGCACAGGCAGGCAAACAGTTCCTTAAAAAGTGAAATGTAGGGTTATCATATGATCCAGCATCCCACTGCCAGCTGTACATCTAAGAGAAAAGAAATCGTGTGTGTGTGCGTGCTCAGCCGCTTCAGTGGCGTCCAACTCTGTGACCCTGTGGACTGTAGCCCGCCAGGCTCCTCTGTGCATGGGATTCTCCAGGCAAGACACTGGAGTGGGCTGCCATGCCCTCCTGCAGGGGGTCTTCCCGACCCAGGGCCTGAACCCACCTTTCTTACGTCTCCTGCGTTGGCAGCAGGGTTCTTTACCACCAGCGCCACCTGGGAAGCCCAGTGAAAGCTACGTTCACACAAAAGCTTCCACATGAATATTCACAGCAGAATTATTCATAATGGCCCAAAACATAGAAACAACCCAAATGTCTGTCAATGGATGAGGAGATAAATATCAACTGTATACTCATACAATGAAATACTATTTGGCCATAAAAAAAGAACTAAAGTATGGATATGATACATGAAACAACATGGATGAACCTTGAAAATACTATTCTGAGAGAAACCAGACACAGAAGTTCACGTGCCGTATGGGTCCTTCTGTATGAAATGCCAGAACAGGCAAATCCAGAGAGACAGAAAGCAGACTAGTGGTTGCCTAGGGCTGGAAGTAGGTCGGTGACTGGTGGAAGTAGGGGTAATTAGTAATTAGAGTTCTGAGTATGGTTTCTTTTGAGGGTGAGTGGGTGATGAAAATGCTCTAAAACTGTGCTAATTGTTGCACAGCTCTGTGAATATACTAAAACCATTGAATTGCAGGTTTTAAATAAGATAATTGTATGGCATGTGAGTTATATTTCAATCAAGCTATTTTTTTTAAAGAATCACTTATACCATTCTTTGCTGTGAATTTTGTTTTCATTTAATATTCTACTGAATTTTTAGAACTTTTATTATTAATTTTTAGGAACTCTGTTTGTAAGGAAATTAGCCCCTCACTTGTGATATGTTACAAATACTTCTCCTTGCTTGCTGTTAATCTTTTATCTTATTTACAGAATTTTTTGGTCAGGCAGATTTTCTACCTTTTTAAATCTAATGAAATATACCAACATTTATGGCTTTGATGTTTTTATTGTCAGTCATATTAAGATAAGTTGCTTCAGTCATGTCTGACTGTTTGCTATGGACAATAGCCTGCCAGGCTCCTCTGTCCTTAGGATTCTCCAGGCAAGAGTTCTGGAGTGGGCTGCCATACCCTCCTCCAGGGTATCCTCCAGACCCAGGGATTGAACCCAGGTCTCCTGCACTCGCAGGCGGGTTCTTTAACACTAGCGCCACCTTAGTGGAAACACAAAACATGGCATGCCAGTAGTAGGTTCTCAATAAATGAACCAGTGAGTAGTGAGCCCTGCTGCTGCTGCTAAGTCGCTTCAGTTGTGTCCGACTCTGTGCGACTCCATAGACGGCAGCCCACCAGGCTCCCCCGTCCCTGGGATTCTCCAGGCAAGAACACTGGAGTGGGTTGCCATTTCCTTCTCCAAAAGGAGTTATATTCCTTTTAACTTAAAAGTTTTCAATTCACTGATCTGGGCTGCGCTGGGCCTCCACTGCTGCCAGGGCCTCTCTCGAGTTGCAGAGAGCCGGGGTGCTCTCTCCTTGTGGCGCGCTGGCTTCTCCCTGGGGTGGCTTCCCTTGCTGCAGAGCACAGGCTCTAGGCGCACGGGTTTCAGCAGCTGCAGCACGCGAGCTCGGCAGTTGCAGCTCCCAGGCTCTAGAGCACAGGCTTAATAGTTGTGGCGCATGGGCCTAATTGCTCTGAGGCACGTGGGGTCTTCCCAGATCAGGGACCAACCCACGTCTCATGCATCACCACTGGGCCAGCAGGGAAGCCCCGTGGTTTCATTTTCTCACACTGGCATTTTTGATCCATCTGTAAATTTATTTTCAGGTAAGGTGTGAGGAAGGAATCCAACTTCATTTCTTAAAAGATGGCGAACAATTACGCTCATTGATTTTAAATGTCCTCCTTTCTCCAACACAGGCTAACTCCATTTCATATTTGGGTCAGTTTCTGGACTTCTCTATCTGGTTCACTGATTTTTCACTTACCTATTCATGTTCTGGTAACGCATGTTTCTATGGCATAGTCATGAAGAGCGTGTACACTGGAGCCAGAGTCCCCCAAGTTTAAATTCAACCTCTGCCACTCATTAACTCTGTGCGCTTGAGCAAGTTAATCTCCTTGGGCTGTTGTGAGGATTAAATGAATTATCTCAAAAGTGCTTAATACAGTACCTGGCACACAGTGTTTTGCCTTAGTTGTTATTAGTAGAATTATTATAGCCTTAGAATAGCTTCTCATATCTGGAAGGAGCTACTACTCTATTATTTTTTTTTTCTTTCTCAAGATATTCCTGGTTATACTAGCCTATTTAGTTTTCCTGTATAAGCTTTACAATCAGCATGTCTCACAAAACATAAGCAAACAAAATTAAATCCTCTTGGTATTCTTCTGAGATCACGGTAATTATAAATTAAATTAGGGAGAACTGACAGCTTTATGATGGTTAAGTCTTTCTTTCTAAGAGCAGAGGATGCCTTTCCATATGCCCAAGTTTTCTTCTGAGTTCTTCAGTGGGGTTTCAAGGCTTCCTTCATACAGTTCTTGCATATTCTTGTTGGTTTATTCCTAGATATTTTATCTTCTTTTGCTATAGGAAGGGACTTTTCTTCTTGTTTGACTATATAAAGGCTATTATTTTTAAAATAAATGGTTGGTTTTAGTATATTTTGTCCAGCCACCTTGCTGAATCTTCATAAATTTTTTCAGTTTGTTCGATTATTTGGCTGCATCAGATCTTAGCTGGGGACACAGGATCTTCATTGTAGTATGTGGGCTCAGAGCTGCAGGGCTTGGGTTTAGTTGTCCCAGGACATGCGGGATCTTAGTTCCCTGACCAAGGATTGAACATGTGTCCCCTGTGTCGGAAGGCAAATTCTAAACCACTGGATCACCAGGGAAGTCCCCTTCATAATGTTTATAAAGATTTTAGTTTGGTTGTCTTTGGCTTTCCAAGTAAGCAACTGTATTGCCTGCAAATAATATAATATTTCCTTCTTTAAAATTTTTATTTCTTTTATTTCTTTCTCCTGCATAATAGTATTTTTTTTTGAACAAGAAAATAAATTTTCTTATATACTCTTAAACTTAGTGACACAAGATTTCTGTTTATAATTGAACAATGGAAATGTATCACCTCTTCTTCTAAAGATAGTTTTGTTACAAGGCTATTATCTTTTTTCCTTTTTAAAAATTTTATTTTTAATTGGAGGATAATTGTTTAGGATATATGCTGCCGAAGCAAGCACTAATTGGAGGATAATTGCTTTACAATCTTGTGTAGCTTTCTGCCAAATATCAACATGAATCAGTCATAGGTATACAAATGTCACCACCCCATTGAACCTCTCTCCCACCCCATCCCACCCCTCTAGGTTGTCACAGAGCACTGGGCTAAGCTTCCTGCAGATGCAGCAAATTCCCACTGGCTATGGAAGAATGGATACTTTCGAATAGTGGTCCTGAAGAAGACTCTTGAGAGCCCCTTAGACTGCAAGGAGATCGAACCAGTCAATCCTAAAGGAAATCAACCCTGAATAGTCATTGGAAGGACTGATGCTGAAACTGAAGGTCCAATAATTTGGCCACCAAATGCAAAGAGCCAACTCACTGGGAAAGACCCGGCAGCTAGGAAAGATTGAGGGCAAGAGAAGAAGGGGCTGACAGAGGATGAGATGGTTGAATGGCATCATCGACTCAAAGGACATGAGTTTGAGCAAACTCTGGAAAGTAGTGAAGGACTAGGAAACCTGGTGTGCTGCAGTCCATGGCTCACAAAGAGTTGGACCTACCTGGTGGCTGAACAAGAATCTGTTTTACATACATGGTAACACATACGTTTCAATGCACCTGTCTCAATTCATCCCACCCTCTCCTTCTCCTGCTGTTCTCTATGTCTGCATTTCTATTGCTGTCCTGCAAATAGGCTCATCAGTACCATTTTTCTAGATTCCACATACATGCGTTAATATATGATACTGTTTTTCTCTTTCTGACTTAACTTCACTCTGTATAACAGGCTCTAGTTTCATCCACCTCACTAGAACTGGCTCAAATTTATTCCTTTTTATGTCCTGCTTAATAGTATTGACTGGTATCTTTAGAAAAATGTAAATAATGATTTGTTGTTGTTGTTTTTTATTCACTAAGTCGTGTCCAACTCTTTTGCGACCCCGTGGGCTGTAGCCCAGCAGGCTCCTCTGTCCATGGGATTTCCCAGGCAAGGATACTGGAGTGGGTTGCCATTTCCTTCTTCCGGGGATCTTCCTGGACCAGAGATCGAACCCACGTCACCTGCACTGGGGGGGTGGATTCTTTACCACCAAGCCACCAGAGAAGCCCCGTAAATAATGACAGCAAACAGTAAATAGTGGACTTGTTTTTATAATTACAGCTAGAACTCCTATCTCATATTTCTTCCTTTTGAGAGAGGGACATAAAATGAAGGCAAATCAAAGATTTAAAATGAAAAAAATTCAGATCTTCATGAAGATATATATGAGATATATGAGAAACACACATGAGGAAAAGCTTCTATATTAAAAAAAAACAAACTAGGTATACAAATGTTATTCAGCATAATCTCTACTATGTAAAAAACAATGTACAAAAAATATTAGACCAAAGAGAGAGGCCCCAGGAGCAATCATACCTGCTGACACCCTGATTTGGACTCCGAGTCTTCAGGCTGTGAGAAAATCAAATTCTATTGTTTAAGTAAAAAAGAAAAAAAGGACCTAGAAATAATTAGCAAATATATTAATGGTGAGTGCTGTCAGTAGTGGATTTATAATAATCGTTTTTCTGCTTCATTATACTTTGCTGTACTACTACACTTCTATAATAGGCAAGTGTTTCTTTCATGATCAGAAAAGCATAAACAGGAGAGGAAAAGAATTAATCAAGCATATTGCTTATTGGCTGAATGTGGCTTGGAACTTAGGTCTTGCTGTTTGCAGTCCCGGTCGCCGTGCTCTCCTGACAGGCCAGTTTTCCGATGCGCATCACGAACGCTTTCTCTAGTTCTGCCATCTGGCTAGGTAGCCTACAGTGTAATCTCACATGATGTTGCTTTCTTCTTTCGTCTGACTCCAGATGTGCTCCAGCATGCTTCCACCCTCAGATTTGCGTCTAGATGTCCACGCAGCTATAGATCTTTTTGACACCAAGCTGCTCTGTTTCTCTTAAGTCTCTTGAGTATCTTGCTTTTTGTTGTCCATGATTCTCTCCAGAAGACCCCTGTATGACCCACAAGCAAACCTACTCTTTGGTACTCCTGAGCAGTAACTCTTCTTGAACAAGGATTTTTCTGAAGTTTTTGAACCCTGGGATGTCTTCTAAGCGGAGAAGGCAATGGCACCCCACTCCAGTACTCTTGCCTGGAAAATCCCATGGATGGAGGAGCCTGGTGGGCTGCAGTCCATGGGGTCGCACAGCATTGGACGTGACTGAGTGACTTCACTTTCATGCATTGGAGAAGGAAATGGCAACCCACTCCAGTGTTCTTGCCTGGAGAATCCCAGAGATGGCGGAGCCTGGTGGGCTGCCGTCTATGGGGTCTCACAGAGTCGGATACGACTGAAGTGACTTAGCAGCAGCAGCAGCATGTCTCCTAAGACACTCATAGGAAGCCCTTCCCTAGCCAAGATGATGACCTATACAATTTTTGGAGATACAGTGTTCTTGGAGGAAGTCCAGAAACCATACGGATTGGCTTTATTACAAATTCATACAATCCAGCCTTGACTGGATGCTCACGGCTACCGGGTAATCCTTTCAGTCATCTCCTTTGAACTTTGTATTGCATTCCTTGCACAGCTGCCCCAGACATTTTCCATTCTCAAATTTCTAAACTAACCCTTTGCCCCCACCCCTCCACTCTAAGCAGACAACCTATTTTATTGAGAAGATTGAAGCCATTTAATTTAATCCTTCAGTTTCCTTCCTCCATACCTTAAATCTGCCCATGTCTTCACTCAGCCTCACCTCGTCCCTCCCTCTCTCTCTCTCCGTCTGTGTTCCCGAGTCCACGTTCTCTCAGTCTCTCTGGGACCCTGCTCTGCCAGTTATCCGCCTTGCATCCTTCATCTTACCTTCTCCATTAACTCTTTGCTATCTACCCACATATGTTTGAGTGGCCCCTTAATTTAAAAATCTTTCATAGTTTACTTACTAAAGCGACTTGCTTCTCCTTTCGTTTTTCAAGGCCAAATTTCTCAGAAGAGTGTACTATATTCATTATCCTCTTTCTGACTACTCATTCACTCACTCAGTAGGCCCTTCAATGTCGCTTCTATCACATCAAAACTGTTCTCTTGAAAGTTATGGATGAGCTCTCAATCACCATAGATTCAAAGGCTATTTTTCTTAGTTCTTCACCTGTGACCACTGATACTGCTGTCCCTCCAATACTTGAAACTCTCCTTCTTTGGCTTATACAGTGGTATTCTATGCTATTTTTCTTCCTGCATTCTGCTTCTTCCCTGATTCTTTTTCCTTCTCTCACCTTTTAAATATACACATTCCCCAAAGTCCTTACCTTTCTTGCTCCCTATACTTTCATTCCTCGGTGATCGCATCCATTCACATGTTTTAAATTCTGATTATATTCCTACTTCTAATCTCTTCATCAGTCTTGAATTCCTGCTGGACAAGTTCATTTGAAAGGTTCACTGGCTTTTCAAACTCAAGCTGATTTCAAACCAAACTACAGTAGCAACTCTTGTAACCAACTCCACTTAAACTGAATGAGTCTTCTGTTCTTCACTTTTCATTTCTTAATAATATGCTTATGCTGCTATTTCTTGAGTTTTAAATCTTCGATATTGTCTTCGGACCTTAGTTGAAGATGGGAGATTATCTATTTTACCACCCACACACATTTCCATCCCTCCACCTTTCTAATATATTAATGAGGAGAAGACTCTGGAGAGTCCCTTGGACTGCAAGGAGATCCAACCAGTCCATCCTAAAGGAAATCAGTCCTGAATATTCATTGGAAGGACTGATGCTGAAGCTGAAACTCCAATACTTTGGCCACCTGATGCAAAGACTTGACTCATTGGAAAAGACTCTGATGCTGGGAAAGATTGAAGGCAGGAGAAGGGGACGACAGAGGATGAGATGGTTGGATGGCATCACAGACTCAATGGACATGAGTTTGAGCAAGCTCTGGGAACTGGTGATGACAGGGAGGCCTGGTGTGCTGCAGGCCATGGGGTTGCAAAGAGTTGGACACGACTGAGCGACTGAACTGAAACAATAGTAACAATTCTAGTTTAAAATATTCAGTATTTATATTTTTATACTACATAAATATTATTCACAGCCAAGCCACAAGCTGTGCTATTATCACATATTCTTTTTTTTACACAACATTTTGTTTCTTTTGGAATTACATCGTTCTTGGTTTGCTTGGAGTTTGTAAGTATTAATTACTATTTCTTTGACTGAAGGATTCATCTCTAATTCTCCAGCTGAATGTAATCTAACACAAGTTTCATCAGTTCTATTTTTAACGTTTTCTTATAGGCATTCCTCCTGGAGATTTCTGACACTGCAATCTGAGCTGTTTGTTATCTACCTCTCCTGCACAAACGACTGTCCTGGGACTAACCTTCAATATCATCCCGAGAATCCCCTTTACTTCCTTCCTGTGTTGGATAGCTTTTTCCAGATCCTATAATTTCACCTGTTTAGATTTATCCTCATTTTTGGGTAAAACACATCCTCCAGTAGTTTCATGAGAAAAGCTTCATGGGAGTTAAAACTTATAAGCTCTTGCCTATCTAAAAATCTATATTCTGTTCTCATAGTTGATTAATAATTTGATTTGATAATTTTCTCTTAGAATTCTGAAGCATTGCTCTATTGCGCTACTGATTTTCAATTTCCAGCTTTCTTGTTGAGAAGCCCATTTGCATTCTAATTCCTTTTCTCTGCAATTCCAATTTTTCAGATGTCACATTTCTGGAGTAGGCCTCTAATTCCTTGTAATTTTCTCTTATTTTCTAATTCTTTGCCTCTTCTGGGCCATTTCCTTAACTATCTTCAGCTTTTCTACTGAATTTTTAATTTATGTATTATATATATTAAATTATGCTATTATATTTTTAATTTCCAAAAATTCCCTCTTGTTCTTTGAAGAAAATACATATATATGTGTATTTATATGTACGTGTGGTGGTGGTGGTTTAGTTGCTAAGTTGTGTCCGACTCTTGCTATCCCTGGACTGTAGCCTGTCAGGCTCCTCTCTCCCTGGGATTCTCCAGGCAAGAATACTGGAGTGGGTTGCCACTCCTTCTCCATATGTGTGTGTGTGTATATACATATATATCTAGCCTGCCACATATGGCAGGCTAGTCCTATTTAATGGATCCAATGTCTTCTCTGTTTTCCCTGATGATATCAATGAGAGCCTTCTTAAAGTTTCTTCTGACCCTTGGATTGGTGCCGCTTCTTCTGAGCTCCCCCCTTCTTTACCCTTTTTGTCTGGCCTCGGTTTCTGGCTATCACGTTAGAGAGTTCTTCCACATGGCTGGTGATCCAGGAATATATCCATTCATATTTAGAGGAAGATGTCAAAAAGCTGGTTTTCTGAATGGATGGAGCTTGCTGACACTGAGCTCCGTTGTAGAATGAATAGGCTGAGACCTGTCATTTCACAGTGGAACTCCTGTCAGATTTGGGGGGACTTTTTCAGGGGCTTCTTTAGTTTCCCCAGGTAATACTCCAGACTCACGCTTGGGGAGTATCCATTTGGCAGCCAGCATTCTGAGATCTAAGCAAGGGAAGTGGGGATGAGGTGTCAACACACAGCCTGAAGACACTGGTTGATTTCCTTGTTTTCATGAGGCTCTCTCACCTCTGCTCTGAACCTGTATTCTTGAATTGAGACGTCTTCGGTTTGGTTGCTCCAGCCTTCAACTGGATGGAGAAAGAAGTACTTGACCTTGATGCTTTTTATGTGCGGAAGAAGTTCTCAGGCTCTAACAGTTCCTTATAAGGGCTTTCCCCAAATCCTGTTTTCAGCTCTCCTCACACCCCTAGTGTCAGAGTGCCTGACCCGGCATGAACAGATACCTTTCTCTTTTGTAAGTCAGTCAGCAGCTTTCTTTGCTAAAACAGTTCCTACTCATCCATCTGCAATCAACCTAAAGATAGGTGTAAATTTTAGTTCACACCTATCACGT
Source organism: Aepyceros melampus (assembly GCA_006408695.1). Taxonomy (NCBI): domain Eukaryota; kingdom Metazoa; phylum Chordata; class Mammalia; order Artiodactyla; family Bovidae; genus Aepyceros; species Aepyceros melampus. Next base: position 543,372 of record SJXQ01001458.1, read on the forward strand.
GGACTGAAAGGAGATCAAACCAGTCAATCCTAAGGGAAATCAACCCTGACTAGTCATTGGAAGGACTGATGCTGAAGCTGAAGCTCCAATACTTTGGCCACCTGATGAGAAGAGCTGACTCACTGGAAAAGACCCTGATGCTGGGAAGGATTAAGGGCAGGAGAAGAAGGGGGCGACAGAGGATGAGGTGGCTGGATGGCATCACCGACTCGATGGACATGAGTTTGAGTGAACTCCGGGAGACAGTGAAGGACACGGAAGCCCATCTTGCTGCAGCCCATGGTGTAGAAAAGAGTTGGACACGACTTAGTGGACAAACAACAACCACAACAACTGTCATCTCGTCTTCTCTTTCGGCTTCATATCCCTTCTCCCCTTTTATTACAAATTCAGTGTGTTTGATAGAGAGTGCAAGGCCCAAATCCAGGCAAATTTGGCCTTGTAATACGGAATGAAGCAGGGCAAAGGCTAATAGAGTTTTGCCAAGAGAACGCACTGGTCATAGCAAACATCCTCTTCCAACAACACAAGAGAAGACTCTACACATGGACATCACCAGATGGTCAACATCGAAATCAGATTGATTATATTCTTTGCAGCCAAAGATGGAGAAGCTCTATTCAGTCAGCAAAAACATGACCAGGAGCTGACTGTGGCTCAGATCATGAACTCCTTATTGCCAAATTCAGACTGAAATTGAAGAAAGTAGGGAAAACCGCTAGATCATTCAGGTATGACCTAAATCAAATCCCTTATGATTATACAGTGGAAGTGAGACATAGATTTAAGGGCCTAGATCTGATAAATAGAGTGCCTGATGAACTATGAATGGAGGTTGGTGATCAGGGATGGAGACAGGGATCAAGACCATCCTAATGGAAAAGAAATGCAAAAAAAGCAAAATGACTATCTGGGGAAGCCTTACAAATAGCTGTGAAAAGAAGAGAAGTGAAAAGCAAAGGAGAAAAGGAAAGATATTCCCATCTGAATGCAGAGTTTCAAAGAACAGCAAGGAGATATAAGAAAGCCTTCCTCAGAGATCAATGCAAAGAAATAGAGGAACACGACAGAATGGGAAAGACTAGAGATCTCTTCAAGAAAAGGCAATGGCACCCCCACTCCAGTACTCTTGCCTAGAAAATCCCATGGATGGAGGAGCCTGGTAGGCTGGAGTCCATAGGGTCGCTAAGAGTCGGACACGACTGAGCGACTTCACTTTCACTTTTCACTTTCATGCACTGCAGAAGGAAATGGCAACCCACTCCAGTGTTCTTGTCTGGAGAATCCCAGGGATGGGGGAAGCCTGGTTGGCTGCCATCTATAGGGTCGCACAGAGTCAGACACGACTGAAGCGACTTAGCACCACCAGCAGCAGCAGAGATCTCTTCAAGAAAATTAGAGACACCAAGGGAACATTTCATGCAAAGATGGGCTCTCCTGCTTATGTATTTACTCAAACCAAAAGCCTAGTAATCATTTCTTCCCATCACATCCCCTTGCAACAAATGCAATAGCTATTCTGTAGATTATCAATCTCAAATAGAATTCAAATCTGCCATGTTCTCTTCATTTCTTCTATTATCACCATAGTCCAGATCACTCTTATCTTTTCCCAAAACTTCTGTTGGTAGAAATCTAGGACTTATTCCTTAACTTTGGATTTCAGAAATTTTACCAGAATAGGTCTTAACTTTTTATTTCTCATTAGTCACTAGTCCTTTCTTTCGCTATATTGACTAATTCTTCTCTTCAATGGTTCTTTTCTCTTTCTCTCTGGAGCTGTGATCAGATGAATACTATATCTCCTAGACCTATTTATCAAGCCTCTTTCTTAACAGATTTCTAATTTGGGGGCTTTCATAAATAGACATGAGACTGATTTATAAGGAATTATAGTGTTTTACTATAATTTATATGGAATTATAGTATTTTACACTTTCCCAGGTGGCACAGTGGTAAAGAATCCGCCTGCCAATGCAAGAGATGCAGGTTGGATCCTTGGGTCAGAAAGATCCCCTGGAGTAGGAAATGGCAACTCACTCCAGTATTCTTGCCTGGAAAATTCCATGGATGGGGGAGCCTGGTGGGCTACACTCCATGGGGTCACAAAGAGACACGACTGAGCACATGGACGTAGTATTTCACATGTTTACAAACAAAGAGGTATGTCATTAGTGTAACAGTTCCCTAATTAAAGAAAAATCACAATTAGGTTTTTTTTTTTAAATATATATATATCTAGAAGAATGCATTTGATTTAGTTAAATACTTTTCACTTGAAATTTTCCAATGTTAAATCTTGGTTGATAATTTTAGACTCTAATAATACTCCTTAAGGAATAATACTGCAATTAGTCCAGTATGGATGTCCTAGTTTACTTTTCTGCTTAAAAATATTTTTCCTCTATCTTCTCTGCCCTATAAATTGCGCTTGAACTCATTGTAGCTATAGAGAAAAAACTATAAAAATATGTTTCAGTGAATACGTGGGGCATGCTCTTCCATGGAAGATCACAGGGCTGCAGGAGACCAAGTTAAATTAGCAGAGTGTTTATTTAAGACCTCTGTTCACTAACACTTTACTGGCCCAAGTAAGTTCAAGTAAGACATCAATGGAGCATGGAAATACACTTGGCGCATTTCAGTGGGAAGCACAAAAAAGCCACACAGTAAAAGGAATGGATGAACAATTTTATAACCAGTAAGGAAGTAAAAAATTTGAAATCCAATTTACCAAGCATGTAAGATGGTATCTGGGGCTTCCCAGGTGGTCTAGTGGTAAAGAACCCACTTGCCAATGCAGGAGATGGAAGAGACAAGGGTTCTATCCCTGGGTTGGGAAGATCCCCTGGAAAAGGGCATGGCAACCCATTCCATTATTCTTTCCTGGAGATTCCCATGGACAGAGGAGCCTCGCAGGCTATAGTCCATAGGATCGCAAAGAGTGAGACGTGACTGAAGCAACCTGGTATGCATGCAAGATAGTATCTACTGACACCCCAAACTATTCAATCTTCATTTTCTATCTCTCTTTTTCCTACTACTCACTTTGTCCTGCTTCAGAATAAAAATTACTAAAATAATGTGAGAGAGATATGGGCAGAAAAAATAACCTGCTAATATCACATAAAAAAATTCAATTATGCTAGGTACCTGGTAATTAAGCATTCAAAAGTTGCATTGAGAAAGCACAAGGATATCAAGTATATGGGCACTAAAGTAATGTTAGGAGCAATTATGATTCAATAAAAATTTCAGTCTTTACTAAGTCTTATATTCAGTACAGATGACTATGAAATATTAAATTTCAAGTTATTAAAGAAATTCTTTAGCCAAAGGCTGTACCTGTTCTACAGAACTGCCTTCTAATTTTTCAAGTTGCATAAATGACCACAAATAAAACTTATAAATCAAAAGCCTTTAGCATGATAATTCATTGAACTGTACATATAATTCAATGAATTATCATGGTAAAGGCTTTTGATATAATTTGTGAATTTTCCAGTTTATATGTTATTAAAAGCTTATTCTTAAAAAGTACTCAGAGAAACAAAACACAGCACAGTGATAAACTTAAAACCAATGGGCTTTTACATATTTCATAAACAAAGGAGTTTTGCCTAAAATTATTACAAATGTCCTTTTAACTTATATCACTCCATTACTCAGTAATAGTCTCATAGCAAGTCCATATATCAAGCAGGAAATAGGCCAAGAGAAGAGTAATAACTAGTACAGGGTCATGTATCAGAGAGCATGACTGCCTAGGTAAAAAATTTTGAGAAATCTACAAAAAAAAAAAAAAAGCCACTAGAAAAAAAACGGTGAGTTAGGCAAACTCAAAGGTTACAGAGTCCATATACAAGAAGCAGGTGTCTTTCTATATTCCAGGAATGAATATGTTGAAAATAAAAAAAAATTTAAACCAGTAACATTAAAACAGCACCGTTAAAAACATGAACTTAGGAATAAATCCAACAAAATATGTACAATATTTGTATGCGAAAAAACTACAAAACACTGATGAAAGAAATTGATGACCTAAATGAAAAGATATACTATGTTCATGGATCAGAAGATTTTATGATGCTAAGTGTCAAACTGATCTATAGATTTAAAGTAATCCTAATGAAAATCCACTGGGCATTTTTTTTTGTAGAAATCAAAAAGCTGATTTTAAATTTTTACATAAAAATAAAGGGGCTAGGATAGACTAATTCTGAACAATAAAATAAATGTTTGGACTCTGGCAGTACCTAACTTCAAGACTAATGTAAAGTTACTGCAATCTAGAGAGCAAGTGGTATTGGCAAAAAGAATGGACACAAAATCAATGGAACACAATAACTCAGAGGCACTGGCAAAGTTCACTGTCCAGGGGCACAAGCTCACCAAAATCACAGGACTAAAGATGTTGCCCCCCCTACTCCCATATTAAAATTACATTATTATTTACTGCAGTTAATTTTATCCAGTACACTATGTTAATCTTTCACCTGAAACTTACAAGGCACACTTAAATAAAAACAAATAAACAAACAAAACAACCCAGCACAAGGAGACAGTACATGCATCAGACCAGCCTCAGATATGGCAAGGATGTTGAAGTTATGAACTGTGGATTTAAAAAATGAAATACTTAGGTATAATTCTAATAAAATATACAAAAGATCTATGAGGAAGACTACAAAACCTCTTGATGAAAAAAGTCAAAGAAGATCTAAATAAATGGAGAGATCCTGAAACTTACAAGGCACACTTAAATAAAAACAAATAAACAAACAAAACAACCCAGCACAAGGAGACAGTACATGCATCAGACCAGCCTCAGATATGGCAAGGATGTTGAAGTTATGAACTGTGGATTTAAAAAATGAAATACTTAGGTATAATTCTAATAAAATATACAAAAGATCTATGAGGAAGACTACAAAACCTCTTGATGAAAAAAGTCAAAGAAGATCTAAATAAATGGAGAGAAACTTCACATTGATGAATGCACAGGATCAAAACTATAAAAAAAAAGCTTCTGCACAACAAAGGAAACTATAAGCAAGGCGAAAAGACAGCCTTCTGAATGGGAGAAAACAATAGCAAATGAAGCAACTGACAAACAACTAATCTCAAAAATATACAAGCAACTCATGCAGCTCAATTCCAAGAAAATAAATGACCCAATCAAAAAATGGGCCAAAGAACTAAATACACAATTCTCCAAGAGGACATACGGATGGCTAACAAACACATGAGTGGGTCACGGTGGAGAGGTCTGACAGAATGTGGTCCACTGGAGAAGGGAATGGCAAGCCATTTCAGTTTTCTGGCCTTGAGAACCCCATGAACAGTATGAAAAGGCAAAGGAGAAAAGGAAAGATATAAGCATCTGAATGCAGAGTTCCAAAGAATAGCAAGAAGAGAGAAGAAAGCCTTCTTCNAAACAGTGGGAACAGTGTCAGACTTTATTTTTTTGGGCTCCAAAATCACTGCAGATGGTGACTGCAGCCATGAAATTAAAAGACGCTTACTCCTTGGAAGAAAAGTTATGACCAACCTAGATAGCACATTCAAAAGCAGAGATATTAATTTGCCGACTAAGGTCCATCTCGTCAAGGCTATGGTTTTTCCAGTAGTCATGTATGAATGTGAGATTTGGACTGTAAAGAAGGCTGAGCACCGAAGAACTGATGCTTTTGCACCGTGGTGTTGGAGAAGACTCTTGAGAGTCCCTTGGACTGCAAGGAGATCCAACCAGTCCACTCTGAAGGAGATCAACCCTGGGATTTCTTTGGAAGGAATGATGCTGAAGCTGAAGCTCCAGTACTTTGGCCACCTCATGCGAAGAGTTGACTCATTGGAAAAGACTCTGATGCTGGGAGGTATTGGGGGCAGGAGGAAAAGGGGACAACCGAGGATGAGATAGCTGGATGGCGTCACTGACTCCATGGGCATGCGTCTGGGTGAACTCTGGGAGTTGATGATGGACAGGGAGGCCTGGCATGCTGCGATTCATGGGGTCGCAAAGAGTTGGACACGACTGAGTGACTGAAATGAACTGAACTGAAATATATGTTGTATTTTTGATTGAGGTAATTTTAACCATTTTATTGTGTATAATTCAGTGGACTTTAGTACATTTACAGTGTTGTGCAAACATCACTGCTATATAATCCATCACCCCAAAAGGAAACCTGTACCTATTAAGCATTCAGTCCCCATTCCTGTAGTCGAAACCTAATCTCCTTTCTGTCTGGATTTGCTTTTTCTGAACATTTCATATAAATGGAATCATACAACGTGTAGCATTTTTTAGTCTGGCTTTTTCACTTAGTATACTGTTTTCAAAGTTTTATCAGTGTTGTAGCATGAATCAAGCGTTCATTATTTTTATTGCTGAATAATGTTTCATCATCATATGTCACATTTTCTTTATTGATTCACCAGCTAATGATGTTTGAGTTGTTTCAGTTTGGGGCTATTTTGAATAATGCTGCTGTGAATGCCCTGGTTTTTCCTTGAAACCTTGTTTTCGTTGCTTTTGGTTATACACTTAGAAGAGGGTTGGACTGGTTTAGATGGTAATTTTGCGTCTAACTTTTTGAAGAACTGCGAAAATGTTTTAGCAGCTGTAACGTCTCATATTCCCACCAGCAGTGTATGAAGGTTTTAGTTTTTCCACATCCTTACCAACACTCCCCTGTTGTTGTTTTAACAGCATCACACTGAGTGTGAAGTGGTATTGCGTGTAATACCATGTGCTTGTTTTTTAAAAAAATTTCCCCTCAGTTTTATTGAGATATGATAGACAAATAAAAATTGTATATATTTAAGGTGTGCAACATGATGTTTAATGAATATGTACATTGTGAAATGATTGCCACAATCAAGCTGGTTAAGATATCCATCACCTCACATGTTTACTCTTTTTGTGTGTATGTGTGAAAATATTTGAGATCTACTCTCTTAGCATATTTTAAGTATACAATATATTATTTTTTGCTGTAGTCACCATGGTGACATTAGGTCTCCAGAACTTATTCATCTAATAACTGAAAGTTTTTGCCCTTTGACCAACATCTCCCTTTTGCCTCTACCTCCTAGCACCTGGTAACCACCATTCTCCTCTCTGCTACTATGATTTTGACCTTATTTTTTTTAGATTCCACATATAAGTGAGATTATGTGGAGATATTTCTTTCTGTGTCTGGTTATTAGCTTAATGTCCCCCAGGTTCTATGTTGTTGCAAGTAAAAGAAGTCCTTTTTTTTTTTTTAAAGACTGAATAGTATTCCTTGGAGAGAGAAAGAGTGTTTGTGTATGTGTAAAATCACATTTTCTTCATCCATCCGTCCATTGGCAGACACTGAAGTTGTTTCTATATTGTGGCTACTTTGAATAATGCTGCAGTGAAGATGGGAGTGCAGATATCTCTTTGAGATAGTGATTATATTTACTTTTGGTATATACTCAGGAGTAGGTTAGTTAGATCATATGATAGTTCTATTTTTAATTTTTGAGGACTCTCCATTATTGTTTTCCATAATGGTTGTACCAATTTATATTCCCACCAACAATGTATAGGGGTTCATTTTTCTCCACATCACTTGTTATCTTGTTATCTTTTGAAATTTTGATAATAACTGTCCTAACAGGTGTGAGGTGGTATCTCATTGTGATTTTGATTTTTGTGATTGATGATTGTTGATGTTGATTGCTTTTTCATGTGCCTGTTGGCTATTTGTATTTATTCTTTGGAAAATATTTATTCACATCCTTTGCCCATTTTTAATTAGGTTTTATTTTTGTTATGAGTATGGGTACCTTACATACTTTTAGTATTAACTCCCATTCTTTGGTTGCTTTTTCATTTTGTTGACGCTTTCCTTTGCTGTGCAGACGCTTTTTAGTTTGATATAGTTTCACTTGTTTTTATTGGTTGTACTTTTGATGTCAAATCTGTTTTCTCCACATCACTTGTTATCTTGTTATCTTTTGAAATTTTGATAATAACTGTCCTAACAGGTGTGAGGTGGTATCTCATTGTGATTTTGATTTTTGTGATTGATGATTGTTGATGTTGATTGCTTTTTCATGTGCCTGTTGGCTATTTGTATTTATTCTTTGGAAAATATTTATTCACATCCTTTGCCCATTTTTAATTAGGTTTTATTTTTGTTATGAGTATGGGTACCTTACATACTTTTAGTATTAACTCCCATTCTTTGGTTGCTTTTTCATTTTGTTGACGCTTTCCTTTGCTGTGCAGACGCTTTTTAGTTTGATATAGTTTCACTTGTTTTTATTGGTTGTACTTTTGATGTCAAATCTGAAACAAAATCATTTTCAAGATGAATTTCATGGATTTGTCCTCCAAGGTTTTCTTCTAAGAACTTTATGATTCCAGGGCTTCAGTCAGTTCAGTTAGTCTCTCAGTCATGTCCGACTCTTTGCGACCCCATGAATCGCAGCACGCCAGGCCTCCCTGTCCATCACCAGCTCCCAGAGTTCATTCAAACTCATGCCCATCAAGTCAGTGATGCCATCTAGCCATCTCATCCTCTGTCATCCCCTTTTCCTCCTGCCCCCAATACCTCCCAGCATCAGAGTCTTTTCCAATGAGTCGATTCTTTGCATGAGGTGGCCAAAATACTGGAGTTTCAGCTTTAGCATCATTCCTTCCAAAGAACACCCAGGACTGATCTCCCTTAGAATGGACTGGCTGGATCTCCTTGCAGTCCAAGGGACTCTCAAGAGTCTTCTCCAACACCACTGTTCAAAAGCATTAATTTTTCGGTGCTCAGCCTTCTTTACAGTCCACCTCTCACATCTATACATGACCACTGGAAAAACCATAGCCTTATGTTTGTCTTTAACTCATTTTCCATTGATTTTTGTATGTGGGGTCAGACAAGGATCCAGTTCACTTTTTGCATGTGATTATGCACTTTTTCCCGGAGAAGGCAATGGCAACCCACTCCAGTACTCTTGGCTGGAAAATCCCATGGATGGAGGAGCCTGGTAGGCTGTAGTCCAGGGGGTCATGAAGAGTCGGACACGACTGAGCGACTTCACTTTCACTTTTCACTTTCATGCATTGGAGAAGGAAATGGTAACCCACTCCAGTGTTCTTGCCTGGAGAATCCCAGAGATGGCGGAGCCTGGTGGGCTGCCGTCTGTAGGGTCGCAAAGAGTTGGACACGGCTGAAGCGACTTAGCAGCAGCAGCAGCAGCAGCAGCATGCACTTTTTCCAATACTGTTTATTGAAGAGACGGTCCTTTCCCCATTGTGTATTCTTGGTGCCCTATCAAAGATTAGTTGACCACATATGCATGGATTTATTTCTAGATTCTCTGTTCTCTTCCATTGATCTATGTGTCTGTTTTCATGCTAGTACCAAACTGTTTTACTACTGCTTTGTAATATAATTTGAAATGAGGAAGTGTCGCTTTGTTCTTCTGGCTCAAGATTACTTGATTACATTAGCTGTTTAGAGCTTTTGTGAAAGATTGTGAAGGAATTTTAGGATTTTTTTTTCTATTTCTGTGAAAAAATGTCATTGGAATTTTTATAGAGATTACATTGGGTCTGTAGATTAGTTTGGGTAGGAAGAACATTTTAATAATTACTACAGTCCATTAACACAGGAAATCTTTCCATTTATTTATGTCTTCAGTTTCTTCATCAGTATCTTGTAGTCTCAATGTACAGGTCTTTCACCGTGGTCAAATACATTCCTAAGTATTTTAATCTGTTTGGTGTTAAGCATACTACTTTAAATTCTGTTCCTTATTGTTCTGTGTTCCCTCTGAGGCTATTTGTTTTGCATAGTCTTTCTGACTTGCTTTTTTCATGTTATGTTTCTTTGTTATTGTTAGTTAAGGGTCAGATATTATATATGAAAATGGTGGAAGTAATCTGAGACTTATGATGTTCTCTCCCTCTGAGAAGATTTATGTTTGTTTCTGGCAGGTACAAGCAATCTGAGATTGCCTTGATTAAATTTTCTGGTGCACATTTGGAGCTGAGCTTCAGTCCTATAAAGGCCAGTCTAGTTTTGGTTTATACTCACTCCCAGAATGTAGCCCTTTGGGGTTTGAAACAAAGTCCCTCTTAGAAACTTGGTTCTCTTAGCTTGTCTTCCCAGCTCTGTAAAAGTGTCAGTGACTTCTTAGCCTTTCAGATGCCACTAAATGAAAAGTGACCCCACATACAGGTCTCAGTCTTCTTGTAATTCTTCATCATGCCGTTAACTCTCCAATGCCTTTAGGAAGATTTTAAAAACATATACAGTTGTAGTTTTCTTAGGGCAAAATTGGTCTGAAGTATGTAATCTGCCGTTACCAGAAGTAGAAGCCAGCAGCATATCCGTGGAAGTAAACAACATATCATTTACTCTTTTTTTAAATGCTTGAGCAGATTCAAAAATCACCATATAATGTTAGTCTTACCCACTTGTATTTTCATGTCATTCTTGGAGAAAGAGAATAAGAAATAGTTACAGTGATCCTACCAGGAATTGCACAGATTGCGTTGTCAAGCAGGTGAATATCTTCTTTCATGTTGGTCTTATCAGGGACAATTGAAGATTGTTGTTCTAATTATAACACTTGTGCTGTACTACCATTATTATTTTTTAAAGATTTTTTTTTGATGTGGACCATTTTCAAAGTCCGTGTTGAATCTGTCATAATATTGCTTCTGTTTTATGTTCTGTTTTTTTGGCCATGAGGCATGTGAGACCTCAGCTCCCTAACCAGGGGTTGAACCTGCACCCCACCCCCTGCATTGGAGGTGAAGTCCTAACCACTTGACCACCAGGGAAGTCTCCTGAAATTATTGTATGACTACGTTGCTCATGAAACAGTGAACCATTACAAGGAGGAATCCTGTCTTATTCTTGTTCAGTTTCTTAGTGCTAGACCTCCAAATAAGTACCCAGTAATGGAGAAATGAACGAATGTGTTGGGAATACCTTTTTTGTCTTTTCAGAGTGAAGAATCAGTATCAGTATACACGGTGCTGAGTCATCCAGAAAGGCCAGTTTTAATCGAGAAGAGTTTTAGGAGATTAACCTCTTCTCACCAGCTCTTTTGTCCTGTCTTCTCCTGTTTCACAGGTGGCATCTCCACAGAAAGCGACTGTGCTTTTGAGCCAGACTACGCCGTCCCACCACTTCCCGTGAGTGAAGGTATGCAGCACATTCGGATTATGGAGGGCATGTCTCGCTCTCTTCCATCCTCCCCCTTACTCACACATCAGTCTATCAGTGTTCGGCTCCAACCTGTGAAGAAGTTAACTGGTAAGGACTTTACCTACATTGAGTATGTTTAACAGGAAACCTAACAGTATGCACTCTAGATCATAGCAAATATGTTTATGTGCATCTCTAGGTTTTTCCTCTTTGGCCTTTCTAATGTCACAGACTCTTGGAAAGTAGAGCTCCCACTGATTTTAATTTAGGAAATTAGACTAGTGCTCCGTTTGACAGTTGATGTATTTATTTTCTAAATGATCCATCTGTTGTGGACATATTTTTCCCGGCTTTCAGGAAATTTCTGGTTTTGCAAGAATATACTGTTGTTCTGATTGCATTTATCAGCTTGTTCATGTCAGATTACCAGATGGAAATATTGTAATTTTAGAATAATGAAAGCTTCATAGTTCAGTAAGGGTACATATTTTTTGTTTGAAATCTTAATTTGTATTTTTCATACCTATTTTTAACAGCTGATTTAGATGTTAACCTCTCCATGTTTACCTCTCCAACTTCTTAAAATATTCACTATAGTATAGGTTGTGGATTGACTTTAACATGATCTCACAGTATGTATTAGATAGTCAGATCAAGCTGTTAGGTATCAAACTGTATCTTTATTAAATGAACTTTTATCTCTTAAAGCTTTTTCAGGAAAGAAGATTTAATATGTTAAATGATACTTATGTGCAAAAGTATGTATGCCTGGGTCATTTTGTTAGATTTCTTTTAACGTCATTAGTTAATATCCAGTATCAGTAAGTTGACTGGCATTGAATGGATTATGAGTGTATGGAGGCAAGAAATGAAGTCATTCCCAAAGGATATATTGACTTCCTCCTATGTGTCTGGCATTGAGTTAGACAATAGAGTTGATTATCAAACAACAGTTCAAAAGAAAATAAGATGATGGGGGGAAATGAGATTTTCAGACTTTTCCGTCTGTTTTGAATAAAACTTGCATTACAGTGTTTATAATTTTCATTAAAATGATAGTATTTATTCTGTAGACCTGCAGAGCGTAAGTTATGCTCTTATATTGTTTATTTTTGTTTTAGGCATCTTCAAATGACTGACTCAAAGTCTGTTTTGATTCTTGGATTAGGTAAAAATCAATAAAATAGCTTAATAGCATTTTACTAAAATACTTATTCCTTCTGTTATCTAAAAATAGGAAAATTATATGTAATTGGTCTTGAATAAAAATTTCAGTGCTTAGAAATTTCCCCTTTTTCTTATAGTTTAAGGTATTATTGTTACTGAAAATGCAGATAACCAAATCTGCATTTGGCTGCCAAGTGGTGTGCTTCATTTTACCACACATATGGGAAGAAATAGCAAGAAAAATTGTTTCCTTATAGAACTTAGCTATATTGCCCAAGATTTTAGAGATATCAGTTTCCTGTCCCATTTGACTACTCTAGTTTGAACTTCAGCTTAAATAGACAACCTTTAGGTAACCCAAAAGATAAGTACATATAACAGCAAAGCCAACAACATGCCTGAAAACAGAGAGGTGGTAGAGGGAAGCAGCAGTAAGTATCCTTGGTTAATTACATGTGTGAACTATTCAGGTTTAATATTACGGTGCTTGAAAGGTAAGTATCCTCTCAGATAATTTTGTTTTATTCACTGAAGAGATTTTCAAAGCCCTAAGAGTTTAAAGTTTGAAGATGCATTTTAAAATATCTGAACAAAAGAAATCTATCTCCTGAAAGAGGATGCCATGAAAACTTTTCTGTGGCAAATTTTCTGCCAAGTGAATTAGGTGATAAAAATCTTCTGGTTTAACCCAGAATGAAATTACTTTGGAATTTAAATTAAAAAGATTATTTAGTAGATTACTCATCAGTTATCTTTCCTTTCCTAATTATATTTTGGTATAAATAAGTAAAAAGAACATTGAATGGAAAAAGATTAGCTGACCATAAGGGAATGTCCTCCAGAGAATTGTTCTTAACAAAATACATTAATTGAATATGGCCATTAGGGCTATACTTACTAATTTATCCATTTCCATTAATTTAAACTTCCAGCTACCTTATCTTGCTTACATTCATATTACAACCAAACTGAATAAGTAGGGCCAGAATAGTTATCTTTTTCTGTTTCTTTCTGAATTTATCTAATATTTAGTCCCCTGTCTATGCTACCATCAAGGTGGTTTGCTCGTTTTTCTGTGCTCCTTGTTTAGGACCTACTGTATCAGGCACTGCTCTAGATACAGTGAACAGGGTGCAGGAAGAGGCACTTGAAGCCCCTGCCTTCGAACATGTTTCATTCCAGTTGTGAGGGAGCTGTAATAAACATATAACCAATAAATAAATAATTTTAGATAGCAAGTACTGTAAGGGTAATAAAGTAGGAAAAGGGAGTGAGAAAGACTGGGGCAAAGGTAGGTTTCTCTCTATGGAGTGGTTGGGGAGAATCAGAGGAGATGTTTGAACAGAGGTCAGTGATAAAGAATGTGCCTGCAGTGTAGGAGCCCCATGTTCACTATCTGGGTCTGGAAGATCCTCTGAAGGAGGGCATGGCAACCCGCTCCAGTATTCTTGCCTGGAGAATCCCATGACAGAGGAGCCTGGCTACAGTCCACATAGTCTCAAAGAGTCAGACACGACAGAAGTTACTTAGCATGCACACATGCTGAATAACAAAACGAAGCCGGTCATGGGAAGGTCTCGGGTCAGAGCCTTCCAGGCAGAGGGAACAACCAGAACAAAAGTCCTAAAGCAGAAATCAGTGCTGGTAAGTTGAAGAATTAGAGAGAAGGCAGTGTGACCTCAGCAGAATAAGTCAGAGGAGGGGGGGTATCAAATAGTTGAAGACATGGGCAGAAGCCAGAGTTTTTCATGATCATGGTAGGAACCTACTCTATAGGAATTTTAGCAGAGCTGGAATGGGAAATAATATGATCTGATTTACCTGTTTATCAGAACTTGATGGCACATGTGTCATGAGTGGCCTGTGAGGGTCTAGAGCAGCAGCAGTCCGCAACCTCTTTGACACTGGTTTCATGGAAGACAGTTTTTCCACAGACCAGGTTGAGGGGATTGGTTTACGGATGATTCAAGTGCATTATGTTGATTGTGCACTTTATTTCTATTATTATTACATCAGCTCTACCTCAGATCATTGGGCCTTAGATCTCCCCTCTAGAGAATCCCACATTCATTAACCATGGGTGTGTTTTCCAGACCTTTAACAAGTCTTTACCTTCTAACAAGTTAATAGAGTATCGAAAGACAATCTTTCTTTTTGTTTGTTTTATCAAGTAAAACATAAGAGTAACATTTCCCTTTACTGTTTTTTTATAACCTTTGTACTTTCAACATGTTTGTCTTAGTCCTTCACACAGTTGTATATGAAGATCTATTTCCAAATACTTTGACTTATCTTTAGTCTCACGGGAGTGAGAATGGGGGAAAAGGCCTGCTCAAGAATAAAGATATGTAATTTGGAGCTTGAAAACTAAATGTGTGTGTGTGTGTAATATATATATATATATGTTTAAAGTATATATAGCTTTATCCAGTACAAAAACAGGTTACAGTAAAAGTGGTTAAGAGAGGAATGGGCTCTGTGGTCATGCTACTTGTGTCTGTATTGCAGCTCTGAGAAAGTCACTTAACTACTCCCTGCTTCTGTTTCTTCATCGGCAAAGTGGTGTTAACGATCCCTCCTACCTCATGGATAGTCAAACCTGTCACTTGATGGTTACCAGTTGCTTAATACATGCATAAATATATGTATTTGTTGTTGTTGCTAAGTCGTGTCAGACTCTTTATGACCTCAGGGACTGCAGCACACAGCCTTCTCTGTCCTTCGCTATTTCCCAGAGTTTGCTCAAACTCATGTCCATTGAGTCAGTGATACTATCTAACCATCTCATTCTCTGCCGCTCCCCCTTCTCCTTTTGTCTTTGATCTAAATGCTCAGAATGTGTGAGCAGTTATTATTGACAAAACTGTTTAAATTTGGTGAGAAGTTTTTAAAAACTCTATTGAACATTAGATACCAATTTAGAACTTTAAAAGTTGTCATATTTTAAAAATTATACTTTTAATGAGTAATAGTAACAATGATAACAATTCTCATTTGAGTGCCTGTTGTGTGACATACTGTATAAACACATATTCTTCACGTGTATCTCCATTTTACACATGAATAAATGAAGCCTTAGAAAGGTAAAAATGTCTTGCCCAAAATAATACAACTAAGAAGAGATCAAAGCCAGAACTAATACCTATGCCTTTAAACTCCAAGTGAGGTTCATTTTACCAATGAAAAAATTGAGGTTTATAGAATTTACTCAAGGCATCGGTATATCAGTTAAGACTTTTTGTTTAAAAAAAAAAAAAGTAATAAGACATAGCCATGGTTTAAGCAATATAGGGAAACTAGAAGACCTGGAGGTTGGTCATGCCTCAAGGGTCATTTGGCTTAGTTGGATATTGCTTTGCTTTAGGGGGAGGTACGGAAAAGAGAATGCAGAAACACACCATTGGCCCTGGTTAACTGTGGTAACAGAATTGCCACTGTTCTCGAGCTTCTTATTCAGTGATCTTTCCAAGATGTTTTTGTTCATAATATCATAAAGTCCCTCAGGGTGCTTCTCAACATGTAGAAATTGGGAGTGCCAGTAGTTTATTCATCCACGCTTAATGAATTTACACTCTGAGTTTAGTAGAAGTTAAATTTTGAGTATTCATACTGTTAGTAGAGCTGTAAATTGGCGCACTGTTTTTGTAGGACAGTTTGAAATAGGTGTCAGAATTGTAATGCTCATCATCTTTGACCCAACAATTTTATTACTAAGAGTTTATAAATAAATGTGAGCAAATTTAAAAATTATGTGTGTGTGTATCTAATATTGTTTATGTAGTAAAAAAAAAAAGACAGTCTCTTTATCAGTAACAGTCATCTATTTATGTTTTTAAATGATGTACAAACATATACGTATATCACACACGCATTCGTTTGGTGGTGAAGTGGAGACATGATAGCTTGAACTCAGAAGCAGGAGGAGGGAGATGTGAATTTTGTTGTATGCCCTTCTGTAATGTTTGTGTTTCTATGTGTAAAACCCATTCTCAAGAGGCAGTATAACAAAATGGACCCTGACTGCCCTTTCCTAATTGTGTCAGCTTGTGCAAAGTTGCTTCAAGTCTCTATACTTCAGTTTCCTTGTTTCTAAAATAAGGATTAAAACAGTATTTACCTCATAGGACTGTTAAGAGAATTGGATGTGTTGATTTGTATAAAGCTCATAAGACAGTGTCTGGCATAGAATAAGCAGTCCAGTAAATGTTAATAATGATCATTATTAAATTTTAAAATAGATTGTGTGAAATAAATAATAAAATAGATTGCTATCAGCTGTCAAATATGAATTCTGAGCCTTTGAAACATGACCTTCAAGTAATTTATTTAATTGCCTTAAGTAAGTTCCTCTCCTGTTGTAGGGAGTTAACCTTAGAATACTGATGTAAAAAACAAACAAACAAACAAAAAAAACACTGATGTCAAATGGATTAGTATCTAGCCTCTGGGAAAAGATTTTTTGGCCTGATTTTTAAAGTATTTGCTACCAATAGGTTGTAATGACCACGCGGCAGTCCAATTTAGATGGTAAATAATTCACAATATCCAGTACAATCATGCTGCAGCCTAGTTATTTTAGATGCTAGCTAAGGCCAAAATATTGTTTTCAATATTCATAAAATGAAATTATTAACTTGTTTCTGAGACATCCTGGGAAAATTGTTTAAAGCTATTTTGACATTAAAAAGAGCTTATATAGTTAGCCTGCATAGTTTGATACATTGTAGTGTACTTATGATATGTTCTTTGCAAAGGAATAATTGTCTTGCAATTTTTAGAACCACTGAAATTCAAGGTGTACATTAGTAATTATTAGAAAAAAAAATAGGGTTGCTATGAAGATTAACATTTCTTAAACATGCAATCTAGCTAGCGTATAATAAGAATTGATAAGTGTTACTTTTCTTTTAATTTTATGCCTTGGATAAAGTGGAAACATAGTTTGAGAAAATTATTGAAAAGCCACTTTGGAAATATAAAGAGCCTGGAGATCATTAGTGTCTGTAGTCTGATTTATCTCAGTACACTCATGCTATTATAGCATAAGAGTAAATAACTAGGTTATAACTAGGGAGTTACAACCAAGGAGCAAGTTGGGCAGGGTGGCAGTGGATGAAAAATTCCTAAGAGGAGAAATCAAGGGTAGGGGAACTCTTGCTGAAGATCTGGGTAATTAGATACCAAGTGTGGGATATTCTTGCTGAACTGACTTCGTAGGATTCTTGCTACAGCTGGGCTAAGCTGAGGCCTTGTCAAATAATTAGTTTGACATCAAACAGTAGGGATTGGCTACAACGATGTGTTGCACAACACAGGGAATATAGCCAGTATTCTGTAATAACTGTAAATGGAGTATCACTTTTAAAAATCGTCAGTAGATAGATGGGTGGCTACCTACCGATGGCTCAGTGGTAAAGAATCCACATGCTAAGCTGGAGACAAGGGATTGATCCCTGGATTGGGAAGATCCACTGGAGAAGGAAATGGCAACTCACTCCAGTGTTCCTGCCTGGGAAATCCCATGGACAAAGGAGCCTAGTGGGCTACAGTCCATGGTGCTGCAAAGAGTCAGACATAACTTAGCAACTGAGCAGCAGGTAGGTAGGTAGGTAGAGGACTCAGAGCAGCCTGATTACATTTTAGTTAAGGAGAGAGTCTCTGTCAGCAAATATATTTTGAACACCTAAATGACAACATACATTATCAAACAGAGTTCTTTATTTGGTGTTTGCACATACTGGATTTGCAACATAATTAAATTTTCTCTTTAGATTTTTATAGAAACATAAGGTAGAAGTTTGTATTAATGTATAGCAAATACTTTTCTACTAATTTTTGCATATTTGAATGGAAGTTATTCATACAGAATAAAAGCATTATTTATGGAATCATGATATTTATTTATAGTGGACTTATGTAAGGTAGTTGTAGTATTGCTGTGTAAATTCCACTGAAATGCAGTTGTTCTGTCTTCCTCTCTATTGAACCACTACTAGGTGAAGTTTGCAAAAATGACAAAATGTCCCTTTATGGAGAAAGGGCCAAATCCTCTGGTCAGGATTGGCACTGTAAAGGAACCTCTGGACTCAATTACTCAAACATTTTAGGGTCAAAGTTGACTTAGCCAAGTATATGCAAAATTGTAAGAAACCATGATAGCATTTTTAAATAGATCTCTTGTCAGTATTTACTTATGGGAAGTTGTCCTTTATAAACCTGTGCTCGGTTTCCCATTTCCTTGTATCTCTCTAAATGGTCATTGCCTCCTACAATGTATTCTTTCTGTTTGAAAATCAATATTTCTAAAAGAAAATAGTGTCTTCCTAGGAAAATTACAGCATATACTACAGATAAGGATAATTCCCAGCTAGATGTTTTTATAATTTTCCTGTGAAACAGTTATTATTAACCATCATCTGTATTCAGAAAAAAAAGATTTCTGAGATGTGTTCTTTTCTTTGATGTACCGTTTAACTGGTAAGCAGATGAGCTGATTTGCTACTTTCTTTTTCTGTCTTAGCATTATTAATTGTTTGATTCTGATTTTGATCATAGAAAACTGAGTCACCTTGGCTAATCTAAACAGAAAGACTTTTAGTAAAGGTTTATGATGGCTTTCAGAATGTCTCAAGAAGGCCTGACTGCAGTCAGAATCTTCACCACCCTACAGTCCTAGAGGAACAACATGCCAGCCTCTATCACAGTTGCCCTGGAGGAACCAGATGCTTCTTCACCACAGAGTTTATCATATACTAATGGGTTTTCTTTTTCCCAGTGTGCATATATGTGTATGTGTATGTTTGAGTGCTTTTATTAGAAAACAAGAAATACTGAAAGTGAATTTACTATTCATTTAACTCAAGGAGACAGAAGAAGCATAAGTAAACATAAAAGAAGTAATCAGAAAAAAATTAAAAGCAAAAATGAATACACGTAAAATACAGGATAAAATCCTTGATCAGTCAAGCTGCAAACAAGTTCATTGAATAGATTAAGAGAGTAGAAAATTCTTTTGACCAGTGTAATTTTCCATCATAGTGGAAAAGAGAGAGATGAGTTAAATAACTCATAGGGCACATAGAGCAAGAAGTGAAATACTGTAGGACCACATAAAAACTAGATAAATGGAAGAAAACAGACTGTAAAACTGACCCAAGTAAACAAAAATATGACTAGCCCAGTAACCAGGGAAATCAAAGAACCCTAAGAATCAGCAGGTCCAGATGATTTTGCAGTTTTACTAAACTTTTAGGTAATAGTAATAAGAGATAATGTTTGTTGAGCTGTTTCTGTGTTCCAGACAATAGAAGTGCTTTACATAGCAGATTTAATTTTCATGGCAATCTAAGTGGATAGTCAGTGGCTTCTATGTCAAAACTTTCAGTAATGGCAAGCTTTCTGCTTTGTCCTTAGCCTGTTCTTTTGTTGAATAGTTTTAACCATCAATTTTCTATTTAAAAGTGAAAATGTAGTCGCTTAGTCATGTCCAGTTCTTTGCAACCCCATGGACTGTAGCCTATCAGTCTCCTCTTCCGTGAAATTCTCTAGGCAAGAATATTGGAGTGGATTGCCATTCCCTTCTCCAGGAGATCTTCCCGACCTAGGAATCAAACCGAGGTCTCCTGCATTGAAGGCAGGTTCTTTACCATCTGAGCTACCCAGAAAGCCCCAATTTACGTTATGTGCAAATATCCTTTGTTGTTTCCACCTAGTACTTTTGTTCATTTATGACGTAAATGAACTTCCTCTTTCACATGGCAGTCCTTTATATCCTGGAAAGCCATTTTCATATCTGCTTTCTCTAGTTTAAGAGACTTCGTTTAAGACCTACTTTGGGCACCTTATGCGAAGAGTTGACTCATTGGAAAAGACCCTGATGCTGGGAGGGATTGGGGGCAGGAGGAGAAAGGGACGACCGAGGATGAGATGGCTCGATGGCATCACAGACTCAATGGACGTGAGTCTGAGTGAACTCCGGGAGTTGGTGATGGACAGGGAGGCCTGGCGTACTGCGATTCATGGGGTCGCAGAGTCGGACACGACTGCGCGACTGAACTGAACTGAACTGAACATCTATGTTACTTTCTTTATCTTCTAGTCTGATAATTATATCAAAATGGATATGAGATAATTTCAGAATTACTTTCCTTTGTGACCCTTTATTGACTCTCAGTGAGTGCTTTTCCTTTTATTAAGATTTTGTAGAAGCTATTATGATATTCATATTTTCTCACTTACTAGTCCTCCTAATTTCCTGCATGGGTTTACAGAGATTTTTATTAGTAGTTTCACGTTCTGTCTTCATGTTCTTTTAGAACTCAAATGTAATTGTGTGGTCCTGGATTTCAGGTATATGTTTTTAAACTCATAACTTGGACTTTGGTGACTTCTTAACAATGTTTATTTTACTCTTTTTAGTTTAAATATGATTAATGGAGAAGATTAAAGCAGAATAAGGAGTGAGTAATTGTTCTATCTCTTGCTTAGAGGCAGGATGTTAAGCATGATAAACTCTGCACTCAGTTAATACTTGTTATACAGGGTTCAAGTCCTGGCTTTGCCACTTATTAGCTGTATGATCTTGCTCAAGCCACTTAAATCCTCTGAGTATGTTTTCTCATCTGTATTATAATGCTATCATTATTCTTATTATTTCTGCCTCACAGGGTATTGTATGGATTAAATAAGATAATATGTATGGTCAAGTACAACTGATTGAAATGGAAGCTTAGGACAATATCATTACATTTATTATCTTTCCCATACACTGAATCTGGCCTTCTCCTGTTTATGTTATTTATTATTATTATTTATTATTTTCATGTTTTTATTCTAAAAATATCGACTTTTTTTTTTTTTTTTGCTATCTTAAAAACAGCTCTTCTTGTTAGGGGCTCTATTCTTCCTTAACAATATAATTAGAGAGTTTTCCACTCTTCATCTTTGATTATATCCCTCTGTCTTTGTATGTTTCTATTCTGGACACAAATCTGTATTTATCAGAGAATTCATGGTATGCCTATGTTTCTTTATATTATTTTGTACATTTGTGGTTGTGTAAATTTCCTTTTTAATTTTTAATCTATACTCGCAAGCTGGCTTCTTTATTAGAATTACTGACTATTGGCTCACAACTTCCTTTCTGTGGTTTTTGTTTGGCAATCTGCTTGCCTAAAATCTGAAGTATAGAGTTGACTTTTTCCAGCATTCCTGTTAGAGTGGTAACCCAATACAGAGATGTCTGTATAGATAAATTTCTCTATGTGCCAAGCAGTTACTGTGTCAAACCTGTATTATCTGACAGTTACTACCATGAAACCCTGTTACATTCAGTACTATGCCCTGGATGTATTCTCAATATTTGAAAGAGCCTAAAAGAAAGTGTACATTTACTTGTCATAAAGTTATAGAGGCTAGCTTATTTTTTTTTTTGGATGAAATTATATCACCTTTTCTGTGATCAGCTTATGTTTACTTAAAACTCTGGTTAATAGTTTGTTATATCTGTTTGAATTAATAAATGAAAATTTTAGTATATAAAATCTCTTAAAATTTAAGTCTGTTTGGAGGAAAATAACAAAAGGAATCCTGACAGGTGAAAAAGTTGACAATTACTTGGTTGATAATCTCTGATACTCTTTTAAGCTAATGTGTGGTGTTTCTCAGAACTGAATATCATTTTTAAAGATGGTAGTGAAGTTTATAGAAAAAAAAAATTCTTTTTTGTCGAAGCTTCCTTTGTGATTTCTCCCAGAAAACCTACCACAGTTTTCTGGCACAGTTCCTAGGAAGTCTATTTTTAAGCCTAATTGTCCCTGTTTTCCCTACTTATCTACCCACCTGCTCTGCAATATGAGCAGTTCAAAAAGTGTCAGATGTTGAATATAAGTACTAAATAATATTGGTAGTTAGTAATACCCTTCAGTCACAAAGTATTATGAAAGGCAAAAAAGTAAATATCCATGATTCAAAAGAAATCCTCTCGGTGACTGTCCAGACAGGAAGTAAATTATCGCATGGGATTATACAAAGCTAGTGTGCACAGTGTGCTCAGCTGCATTTGACTCTTTGCAGCCCTGTGGACGACTCTTCTGTCCATGGAATTTTCCAGGCAAGAATACTGGAGTGGGTTGCCATCTCCCATTCCAGGGGCTCTTCCTGACCAAGGGATTGAACTTGCATTTCTTGCATTTCCTGCATTGGCAGGCGGATTCTGTACCACTGCGCTGCCTGAGAAGGCCCATTTAAAGCTAAGCAGAGAATATATATTCACTGTATAATAACAGAACTTATTATAATGCTAAACCATGTTTTTTTTCTCATTATAGAAAATTACGTGCCCTAAATGATGTATTCCACTTGTAAGAATAAGAATACATTCTTGTTGTTATTCAGTGGCTCAGTCGTGTCCCACCCTCTGTGACTCCATGGACTGAGGCATACCAGGCTTCCCTGTCCTTCACCATCTCCCAGAGCTTGCTCAAACTCATGTCCATTGAATCGGTGATGCCATCAAACCATCTCATCCTCTTCGTCTCCTTTTCTTCCTGCCTTCTGTCTTTCTGAGAATCAGGGTCTTCTCCATTGAGTCAGCTCTCCACATCAGGTGGTCAAAGTATTGAAGCTGAAGCTTCAGCATCAGTCCTTCCAGTGAATATTCAGGGTTTATTTCCTTTAGAATTGACTGGTTTGATCCCCTGGAAGCCCAACGGACTCTCAAGAGTCCTCTCCAACACCACCGTTAAAAAGCATCAATTCTTTGGCGCTCAGCCTTCTTTATGGTCCAACTCATGGCAGGACAGAATTCTTCCTCTTTGATGAACATTTTTTAAATTGATTTTTATTTTTTAGTTTGTTTTGCTTTACAATACTGTATTCGTTTTGCTATACACTGACATTCGGAGAAGGCAATGGCACCCCACTCCAGTACTCTTGCCTGGAAAATCCTATGGACGGAGGAGCCTGGTAGGCTGCAGTCCATGGGGTCGCTAACAGTCGAACACGACTGAGTGACTTCACTTTCACTTCTCACTTTCATGCATTGGAGAAGGAAATGGCAACCCACTCCAGTGGTCTTGCCTGGAGAATCCCAGGGATGGGGGAGCCTGTTGGGCTGCCATCTTTGGGGTCACACAGAGTCGGACACGATCGAAATGACTTAGCAGCAGCAGCGGCATACACTGACATTAAACACCAGAGGGCAGAGTGTTTCAAAGGACATTTTCTTTATCATAAATACATTATCCCATTATCATTCATTCTTTCATGTCATTGGCTGCATATTAAAAAATAAGAAATATGCCCGTTTGAGAATCATCTGTGTGTCTGAGTGATCTGATTTGTTTAGACAACATCATGAGTGATATTCTGATATATACGAGTTAGTTAATCTATTTTTCCCTCCTTTTCTAGTTAAAGTCTGTACTTCTGGCTTCTGAAAGTGACTATATGTACATCTATTATCATTTAGTGATTTTCATAAATTCAAGATTTACTTAGTGAATTAAGTAAAATGAGAGAAAGGAGATTGATAAGTACACGCTTTTAGTTCTACTTATCCATAAAAACTTTCTGAAAAAGCCACCTGCCAGCTAATGATCTTTTTCAAATATTGGGATTGTAATTTAGAGATCACATTGAGGAAATTTTATTCAAGGGTTAGGTAATAAAGTCAACATATCAAGTAAAAACTATATATAATAAAAGTTATCCCCAGAAATCCCTTAAGTATACCATTCATAGCATTCATTAAGCAGAAATACTGCTTCTCACTATGTCCAACCTTGCCAGTTTTTAAAACTCCTTTATTGACCACCAGATGAATAGTTGGCTCATGGGTAGAGACCACATTATATGATTTTTAAAGAATATGTTTCTTTTCTCTTCTCTGTTAGTCATCAGTCTTCTCTTAGATGTTGAAGTCCTAATCTGGAGCAGTAGCCATTCCTGGGAAAGAAAAAAAACCAAAATTAGAATTTAGCCAAGGCTTGAGTTTCTATAATAAGTAGTATGAATACTTTGTTACTTCTGTGACAATAGAGAGTTCATATATTTACCTCTTCATAAGTATTACCCTACCTTTAAGCACTGTTGAGTTTAGCACTGATGTTTGCTGCTGCTGCTAAGTCACTTCAGTCGTGTCCGACTCTGTGCAACCCCATAGATGGCAGCCCACCAGGCTCAGCTGTCCCTGGGATTCTCCAGGCAAGAACACTGGAGTGGGTTGCCATTTCCTTCTCCAGTGCATGGAAGTGAAAAGTGAGAGTGAAGTCGCTCAGTCATGTCTGACTCTTTGTGACCCCATGGACTGCAGCCCACCAGGCTCCTCCATCCATGGGATTTCCTAGGCAAGAATACTGGAGTGGGTTGCCATTGCCTTCTCCGAGCACTGATGTTTACTCCTTAGCAAAAGCTTAAAAGGGAGATGACTGGAAAAAGAATAAAAAGAATATAAAACTCTGTGTAAGGTTTAGAATGATTTACCTAAATTAATCATAAGGGAGTTAAAAATTAGTACTCAGGGGACTAGCTTAGTCTTTTAAATCTCTTCCTACCCTTGAGTTAAACCTAATTTAAAAAAATAAAAGCAAAACCTATGTACTTTGTCTTTTAAAATATCTTAGCCACATTCTTATCCCTATCAGCTCCTACAAAGCATATGCAACATTAAAATGAAAATCAGTGAAAAAATGATTTGTTACCCAGGTTTGCATTTTTTCCAAAAGTATTCTGGAATCTAATGTGTAGATCAGCTCAGCATGATTTGGGGGAGAAGGGAACTTTCCCTGGTTTTTTCTGAATTACTGAGTTGTTGGTATTTTAAAAGATACAAAGAGAATTTCCCTTAAAAATAACCACTGAGGCCAAAAAAAAAATTGATTAAAAAATATATATATATACTAGGTAGATTAGTCTGTCGGGGAAACAGAGAACAGAGGTATGCTATCCATGAAATTTTCAAATCTTACCTGTTAGTTGCTTAGTCATATCTGACTTTTTGTGACCCCTCCGTGTACTGTAGCCTGCCTGGCTCCTCTGTCTGTAGGATTCTTGAGTCAAGAATACTGGAGTGGGTTGCTATTTTCTTCTCCAGGGGATTTTTCCAACCCAGGGATAGAACCTGGATCCCTGAATTGCAGGCAGATTCTTAACTGAGCCACCAGGGAAGCCTTCAAATCTCACATAAACGCTAATTTTTAGGTTTGCCTTACAATTTCCTAGTTAACTGAGAGAAAAAGTAATTGAAGATGATTTGAAACCAATTTCTTATTTTGCATGGTCTTTAGTATTACCATTCTGTAGAGATTGCTTATACTTCTTTATCTCCAAGTTATTATCTAAAGATGATTATACAAGTTACCATGGGGCAGTAGAATTACATGATTATACACCATTAACACTAGTCCATGGAATCTCTGTTTATCATGATTCTAAAATGAATTTTTTTGTTTTTATTTGCGAAGTCATGTCCAACTCTTTTGTGATCCCATGGACTGTAGCCCACCAGGTTCCTCTGTCCATGGGATTTCCCAGGCAAGAATATTGCAGTGGGTTGCCATTTCCTCCTATGTGGAATCTTCCTGACCTAGGGATTGAACCCACATCTCCTGCATTTGCAGGCAGATTCTTTACCCCTGAGCTACCCCAAATGAATTAGCTCCTGAGGCAAATATGTACAATATGTTGACACCAAATATTCAAACATAAAAACTAGCCTGAAAAAGTATTTTCTTTTTTTTTTTTTTTTTTTTTTTTTTTAGTATTTACTCTTTTAGACTATTTGGCTTGTCTGTTGAGTTCTATTGAAATCTATTTTTCCTTTTCATCTTTGCTATTTTGCTTAATTAGGTATTTTAAAATAATATGACATAGATTTTTAGAGTTTCAAGCCTTTGCATTGCATTATCTTATTTCCACAGTAGCTTTAGGAAGAAAGTAGAAAATATGTTGTTACCTACCCGTATTTTGGAATTAAGTGACTTACCCAAGGTTATATCTAGAAAGCAACTGAACCATTATCAGAACATAGTCAGAAGACTCTCCAAGTGCATGTCCTTTCTACTACATTGCAGTCCATTTATTCACATTTTACTGAGCTTATCAGAGAGTAATGCACCATAAATTGATGACTAACAAATTATAATTATCCCAAAATTATTACAGTGGTAAGGCTGCCCACATAAGAGAACAATGTAATAAAACAATTATCTAATTGTTTTGCTTTACTTTGTTTCTGAACGTTCCATTAGATATGTGGTGATGGGAAAGAAACCCATATTGATATGATACAGAACAATTCCCTGTAGAATTGCCCTATCTAAAATTGATGTATAGTACTAGTGAACCACGCTTCAGAAGACTAGTGAAAAATTTTTTTCTCTGAACAAGTTTGTTCAGAACCTTGTCTCCAGTACTGCAGAGTGCCATTACCACTGCTGAATCCAAGCATTGACACTTTGCTAGCTTCCTCTTCTCCATGGTTCTTTTTTTTGAAGCTCTTCTGCTGTCTCCTGAAAGAAAAGGGACTCCTCTGGATTCCAGAGAGGTGAGGAGAAGCTGTGACAGGAGAAAAGTTCTCCAGGCTCAGGGCAAGGTCATCAGAAGCATGAAGTGGGATACTAACCCTTTCTCACCAGTGACTGACATAGGAATTTCCTTGATCACATGTGAAGGTTGTGAACATTTTCAGGGCAGTTAGTGTCTTTTGCACCTTTCTCTATCCATAAGGAATACAGGGTGGTGGGGGGGTAGTATGCCTCTCTTTGAAATTGAAAGTATGGCTACTGTATTAGTCAACTGATGATTCTGCAGTTTTGGTGTATCTGGATGCCCCATCTGAATGGAAGGCGTTTAATCAGGTTTTTAACATCTCTATTTAAAAATAAATTTTCTGCTATCTCATATTTTAGTTCCTTATTTATCACTGTCTAATTTTACCATTTAACCCAATGAAATGTAAAGGTATTACAGGCCCATATTGACTTGCTAAAGTATTACTGATCTATTTAGAAACCTCAATATGCAGTTTTTTGTTTGTGTCTATTTAGTTACTGTATTTTGCAATACATATTTGCATAGTTCTGATTTAGGAATTCAGAAGAATAAGAACCAAGGAGGAATCAGTAAGAAAGTAGTTTATTGCTTTAAGGCATGAGGAGCTTACAGCTCTTTAATATAAATTGTTCCCAGAATCCATGTCACAGCTCCTTATATGGCGCTGCTTTTTTCCCTTCGGTTGCTATGACAACAGCAGCACTGCACCATTCATCAGCTCTGGACCTGGGCTGCATTGCTAGCCTTCCGTGTTACTCCTGAATGTTAAGAACATCCGTGAATCATTCACTATGTTAACGCTGCGCCATTAGAAACCTAAGAACCAGTTCTTCAGCAATTTGCTCTAACCGAAGGATAAAGTAAACTGCGCCACAGAGAAAAATTATGTAAAAATATTTTTTTCCTAAGAGAATCTTACAATCTATATTGCTGCAGTATTCTGAAAGAATAAGCTTATATCAGGCAGTCTAATGAAAAGAACTCGTCTATGTAATCTTTCTTGAAATCATTAGCTGTTCAAAACAAATACCACCTTGAATCTCTGGATACAGGAAGAAGCAGGTGATGTTGTTAGGGGTTCTAAGGTCCTCTGGGAGCATCACTTGTGCTTTGGGACCATAACCAGCATCTGCTAGAAGAAGTATCACCTGTAACGCACAGTAAGTTCTGGGCAGTGTGAATTGCTGGCTGGAGGAGATTAAAGTGTGGATCGTTACTGATGTGTCAGATCTGATAGCAGCATGACCAGTGAATAAAAAGAAGCCTTTCAGGTTTAGTAGAAAAGACTGTATAGTATTGACTAATGAGGAAGAAAAACTAAAGCCTGTGAGTATGATGAGTAGAGTATTTGTGTGTTACAGGGAATTTGTGTGTTACAGGGGTTTCTGAGCTGTGAGGCCTACTTTGAGCTTTGTAGAAAAAGAAACGCAACCTACGAGAATTTTACACTTAGTTTTCAGGGAAGCCATTAAGAAATGTGATTAGGCACATTATTTAACTTTCAATTGTGTGTTCTTTTACTTGTGTGTGTATATATATAAATCTTTTAAAAATAGTTTTATATTTTTAAAAATAATACTTCACTGTAAGGAGAGCTGTTTAAGTCAGTATTTTAATGAAATATGAAGGTCAGGTTGTCTTTTTTTGTTGTTGTTAGATTGTGATTCCAAAATAGATTTCTACTTCCGATTGCAATATCTTATAAATAAATACATTTTAAAAAATAACAGTATGGAAAACTAGAATTTTGTAAGCGTATTTCTTTAGTACATCAAATCTTTCTTATTTCATTAACTGGAGTGCTTACAGATGGATGTTCTTGTATAGTTTAAGGATTTTTTTTTTTAACTTGACCTTATTTGTTAGTTATGTTGATTTATATTGTCTGTTTTCCCAGGTGAGAGGGGTGAGTTAGAGAGTTACTGTTCATACTTGTATTTTTAGACCACTTGTAATTATCAATTTTAAGAGAAATTGGATTTATAGATTAAATTTTCTCAAAAGACTCTGCTCATCTCTGGCTTTTGTTTTCTTTTTTTAGTTCTTTAGCTAACCTTGACAACTTAGAAATATACTAAAAGTAGGAACTTGATTTTCAAAATTAGAATATTTAGACTGATCTTCAGCCACCTAACAAAAGAAAAAAGCATTTCATCTGAGCTTATTTTTTCAGTTATTTATCTTCTTAAATTGTTTTTCTTAAATACATGTTGTTCAGAATAGATAGATTCCAAAGATATAACTGGTTTCATTTTAGATTAAATTACTGTAAATCTATACATATTACTTTGCCCAATGTTTAAGAACCTTTAAGTAGGGAGAATTAATATATTAAAGGATAGTGAAAGTACCAATCACTTATACTTACTGTCATTAGTAGTAATATTTTACTTCTATTTGAAAACTTGTAATTAATAGGTTAAACTGATTCACATTTTAACCATTTCCATGTAAGAAAATATGAATTTTAAAATTTATATTTAGTAGCTCTGTACATTGCAAGTTAACACTCCTTTTTGACTAATCTATCCTCATAATTGTATATGTACAAAGGGTTTTATATTCCATTGTCTCTGAAACCATAATTCTCATTAATAATAATAAAGACTGATTTGGATATTTTTAGTAAAGATAGCATTTTTAATAACAGATTTACTCATTTTAAAGTAATCTCCCTTGGCAGATGCTATGATTTTTTTTTTTTTTAATGTTTGGGTCCTTGCCTAATGGATATATTCCTGAAAGATTATATGTAAGTGTATTTATTTGTAAATTGTCTCATTTAAAATCTGCTAGTAAAGCTCCTTATTTTGAGAGATTCTGCAGTTGATTTGATGAATCTGTGTATCATATCCTAGGTTTTCTTAAAGTAAGAGCCATCCAATTTATTTTAGTATCTAGGGTTTCAACTTGCAGATTTAACTGGCAGCATTCTGTGAAAAATATTAAACCTCATGCTTTGGACTTAAAGTTAACCCCTCAGTGTCAAGATAGTTTGACATCTTCAGGTTTACTTTCTGAAATCCTTTAAAGTCTTTACAATATTTTTCATATAACAGATAACTAGGTAAAATTTTAGTTGAAAGTAGGCATTGCTTTCATTTGGGGGGAAAAGTTCTAGTGACTAAATAATATATAAAATTTATAAGTATAAAAGGCTTAGGTTTCTTCCCTAGTTTCCATTAACTAAAACTTGTCATCCTAATACCACTTCTGAATGTTTGGAAAATTGTTAGTACCACTTATAAACTTTTACTAGAAAATAAGCTCCTTTTTTCTCTCAAGATCTACATTAAGATTGAAATTCTCATATTAGCAATGTTATTTTAAAAGAGTGATTCGTAGTTTTCGTAGTTATTATTTCTCATGGGCATCAGTTCTAATATATCTCTGATAAATGTGTCTTCTTTCCACCCCAACATTGTATGTTAACGCATTTGGGGGATTTCCCTGGCAGCCAGTGGTTAAGACTTTGCCTTCTAATCACAGGGTGCCGGATCAATCCCTGGTCAAAGAACTAAGATCCCACATGCCTCTTGGCCAGAAAAAAACCTCAGAACATAAACAGAAGCAATATTGTAACAAATTCAATAAAGACTTATTTTTTAAGTTTAAAAAAATTAAACATTTTAACCACTTCTGTAATCTCTGCAGCTTGGAACACGTTTACCTCAAGTTTCTCTTTTATAAGATTAATGAAATAATGCCTTTTGTAGTGTCATTGTTGGCATTAGAAAGATGATGTATATGTGAAATACTTGGTATAGTAGTTAGCACAAAGGAAGCATTTTCTGAATAATAATTCTCTACCCTTCCTCTTCACTGTGCAGAAGTTCTTAGGCTTTTCGTTTCGGGGTACCTCAAGACATAGGAATTTGAATGTACATCCCAGGGGTCTGGGATGTAGCCTAAAAGGACATCTACAAAGCAAATCTGGAGATTTCACAAGAGTCTCATATTTCCCTTTTAAACTAGTCTACATTCTATATTTTTAACATAAAAATGTTCCCCAAAGCATCTTTGAGTAGAACTCAACTCTTCAGGAAAATATGCCACATTTTCTCCTATAAATTTGCATACCCCAACATACTGCTGCCTGTCCTTAGGAATTCCCATGTTTAAAACCTGCTACTCAGATCTCTTCATCTGGGTATCATTTTATTAGGAAGTAAAGATCATTTTTTAAAAGACTCATGTGTTTCTCTGGAGATACAGATTAAGAATCAAGCAGCAGAGATGAAAAATGAGTCTGGTAAAAGCTGAAGGGCCATTACTTGGTTCAAAAGAGCAAGTAGTGGTCTGGAGCTGGGTTGAGCTGTTGTGGACAAGAATGGAATACCTTCACGTCAGAAATGAAGAATTATGATGGAGGAATTAACAACTTTAGCATTTTTAAAGCTGCAAGAAGTCCTGAAATGTACCTATTTAACTACTTAATCTAGCATTTCTGAAACTTACATCAGACTCCCCCTTTATTCATAAACTCCTACAAAATCATGTGCAACAAGTAAGTGTTTTAAGGAGTACATTAAATAAGTGATCAAAGGAAAGTTATGTCATTTAGAAGGAAAGAAGAATGGATAACTGGGGATTCAAGTTGTATTATTCAATGGATAATGGAACAAAGTATGAAAACAATCATCTGAGCACTCCAGATGATTATGGAAAAGCTACATTTTATTCAAATTCCCCAGATAGGTTGTGTTTTAATATTTGAAAGAATAGTATTTTTTTTAATGAGAGAAAAGGTATTTATCATGTGTATTAGGAAGTGAAATGATAAAGTGACTTGAGTGAGAAGTTGAAACAGGAGTGTACTGTACATGGATTTGTCTAGGCAGAGTTTTCATAAAGGATACTGCGGAAGAGAAAAAGAGGACTGGATTGAGGAGGCCTTTGGTTTGGTAAACTAAGATGGTAGCAGTGGAAAAGGTACAGAGAAGATTTTGAGGAATAAGTACATTGGTGACTGACCAGTTACAGAATCAAGGAAATATGAAAGGTCTGTCCAAGATGATTCAAGACTTTAAGAATGGATTGGTGGCCTCATTAATAGGATCAGAGAGATTAGGGGTGCTGGTTTTGAGAGAATGAGACACTTGGAGTTCAGGTGATGAGATAATAGAGTGATATGGATTATTTAGTTACAGTGCTTAACAAGAGTAAGATTTTAAGATGTGAATTTGGAAATTTTACCCTTAGAGAGTAGTTAAAACCCTAAAATAGGAAAACATCTCTTAAGAATGAGAATTGAACAAGTAAACAGAAAAAGATGAGAAATGAGTATTTTACAAGTGCTTACCAAGCGTTGTCACTTTAACTCATTTGAACTTTTCAGTGACAGTTTGAATTATGGCCATGAAAACAAGACCTAATCACCTTAACCATTAAGCAATTTAGGCATTAAGAGATCAGTATTCCAACTTGGGCCTTTCTCTAACTATAGTTCCTTCTCTCAGGAATGAAGAAGTAAACCTTAAGGAATACTCCACTTAAGGAACCAAAAGAGAAAAACTCATGTTAAATAGACAGATGAGATGAATAAACAGTAGTCTAAAAGACATTTGGAGAACCACAGTGGTATAGCTATTACAAAAGCTGAGGTTTGGGAGGGTTTTAGGGAATATTTAATCACTATTTTCAGATTCACTTAGAGGTCAAGAATACAGGTTCACATGGGGCCATGAATCTGTTCTTATGTGATCTGCTTTTTGCTTTCCCGAACTGGAGCCCAAACTCCTAGCTGCAGTGGTATGCATTAGGCAAATAATTGGATTCCTTTTCTTCACAGAGGAGAAAGGAGAAAAAGCTGTGTAACAGAACAGGTGGGAGTGGAGCTGAGAGAAGGAAGTGTCTAACGAAAAGTTCACAGCGGAGTGCACTTTTAGAGTTCTAGTAGTTTTTTGGTGTCTGATAAATAGTCACATACAAGACTCATCAAGGCTTTTGAAGTTAAAATGTTTCTCTTAATTTAACATCATTACTACAATAAATGTCCCAGGAATTGAACTGGAGTCTCCTGCATTGCAGGCAGATTCTTACCAACTGAGCTATTGGGGAAGCCTTTAACATACTTAAGCTACCCCTAAAGCAGGGTAACTGTTTCCCATTAACTCCTGTGGTATGGTGTGGTAGTTCAGGTTCTGCCACTTCACTAGTTTTGTGATACTGAATGTGTTAATGTATTGTGTTTCAATATTCTCATCTGTGAAATAGATGTGTAACAATTCCCATAAGGTTTGTAAGGATTAAGTGAGTTTTTCTAGGTAAAATGCTTACAGTGGCCTCTAGTAGATAGTTAAGTACTGAATAATAACAATAATTGATGCTGATGTCACTTATTGGCAGTTGCAAGACCTGATTTATCTCTTTTTGTACCTCTTTTACTTTTCCAGTTTCTCCTTTAGTGAGAAGGGAAGCTGTTTTCACTACTACTTCTTGAGTTCAGTCTCTCAGTCGTGTCCGACTCTTTGCGACCCCATCAACCACAGCACGCCAGGCCTCCCTGTCCATCAATAATTCCTGGAGTCCACCCAAACCCATGCCCATAGAGTTGGTGATGCCATCCAACTACCTTATCCTCTGTCATCCCCTTCTCTTCCTGCCCTCAATCTTTCCCAGAATCAGGGTCTTTTCAAATCAGTCAGCTCTTCTCATCAGGTGGCCAAGTATTGGAGTTTCAGCTTCAACATCAGTCCTTCCAGTGAACACCCAGGACTGATCTCCTTAAGGATGGCCTGGTTGGATCTCCTTGCAGTCCAAGGGACTCTCAAGAGTCTTCTCCAACACCACAGTTCAAAAGCATCAATTCTTCGGTGCTCAGCCCTCTTTATAGTCCAACTCTCACATCCATACATGACCACAGGAAAAACCATAGCCTTGACTAGATGGACCTTTGTTGGCAAAGTAATGTCTCTCCTTTTGAATATACTATCTAGGTTGGTCATAACTTTCCTGCCAAGGAGCAAGCGTCTTTCAATTTCATGGCTGCAATCACTATCTGCAGTGATTTTGGAGACCCCCAAAATAAAGTCTGACACTGTGTCTACTGTTTCCCCATCATTTGCCATGAAGTGATGAGACCAGAAGCTATGATCTTAGTTTTCTGAATGTTGAGCTTTAAGGCAACTTTTCCACTCTCCTCTTTTCACTTTCATCAAGAGGCTTTTTAGCTCCTCTTCACTTTCTGCCATAAGGGTGGTGTCATCTGCATATCTGAGGTTATTGATATTTCTCTCGGCAATCTTGATTCCAGCTTGTGCTTCCTCCAGCCCAGCGTTTCTCATGATGTACTCTGCATATAGGTTAAATAAGCAGGGTGACAATATACAGCCTTGAAGTACTCCTTTTCCTATTTGGAACCAGTCCTATTTGGAACCAGTCTGTTGTTCCATGTCCAGTTCTAACTGTTGCTTCGTGACCTGCATACAGGTTTCTCAAGAGGCAGGTCAGGTGGTCTGCTACTTGTTAGGTTATTTTTTAAGTGAGTTGAAAGTCTTAATGAGCAGAAGGTTTAAAGCATAACTGGATTTAGAAAACATCTTGCTGTCAAGAGCAGTGGGTACTGGTGTGAGGTTTAAAGCATAACTGGATTTAGAAAACATCTTGCTGTCAAGAGCAGTGGGTACTGGTGTTGACGTCTCTCTGTAACATTGATCCAGTAACTATTAATGTGCAGAGTATTTCATTATGAATTTATATTACTTCCAGTGAAAACTAGTTTTGTAGTCAAACAGAAACAACTGAGAAGTATATAATTTCCCCTTTTTTGTTGAATTTAAAAGAACCTCCTTCCAAAAAAGTATGAATAAACATGTTATCATATTATTATGACATGATGGCAAACTTAGAATTATGGTAATGTTATACATTCGGTGCACAGTAGGTTTTTCCATTTTAGCATTTATTACAGTATAAGTTTTAAACTATTTAGCAATGTGGTGGTGGTGGTGGTTTAGTTGCTAAGTCGTGTCTGACTCTTGTAAACCCTCATGGACTGTAGCCCACCAGTCTTCCTCTGTCCATGGGATTTCCCAGGCAAGAATACTGGAGTGGGTTGCCATTTCTTTCTCTGGCGGATCTTCTGACCCAGGAATCAAACCTGGATCTCCTGCATTTCGGGTGGATTCTCTACCATCTGAGCCACCAGGGAAGCCCCGTTTAGCAGTGTAGTATAAAGGCTGTATACCATACTCTGCTGACTCTGGAGCCAGACTGTTTGGATAGGAGTCCTGACTGACACTTGTTCTGTGTCCTTGGGCAAGTATTTAACCTCTCCTGTGCCTCAGTTCCCTGTCTACAAAGAGCAGGCAATAACAGTATCTATTTCATGGGGTTATTGTGGGGATTAAATGAGTGAAACACTTGAACAGTTCAGATCATAGTTGCTCAGTCTGTTACCATGTTAGTTAGCATGTGTGTAATTTATTTCTTGTCTCGTTACAAGGCAGAAGCAGTATTTATCCTCTTTATTATTATATCCTCAATCTTTAATATAATGCCTGGTATGTAGTAGATGTTCAGTACACATTTGTTGATCAGTAAAATATTCTGAGCTTACCTAGGGCCTCAGTAATAGTCTTAGCTTGAATACTTTCAGCCAAGGGGACCAAAGCAAATAACTCATGTAATGTTAAGGGCCTTTGTTCACTGAGGGTTTTTTTTGTTTGTTTGTTTTTTAATTTAATTTAATTTTTATTTATTTATTTATTTACTTTACAATACTATATTGGTTTTGCCATACATTGACATGAATCCACCACAGGTGTACATGAGTTCCCAACCCTGAACTCCCCTCCCACCACCCTCCCCATATCATCTCTCTGGGTCATCGCAGTGCACTAGCCCCAAGCATCCTGTCTAAGTCTCCCTTTCATTTATTGATCATACTTGTGCCAATAAGCATTTTTAAACTGAGACTGGAAGTAAGTGTGAGAAATGAATGAGGCTTCTTTTCTCTTGCTTGATTCTTAGGATTCTCTATAGACTTTGTAATGCCTAGAAAAGGAAGAAATAGCTTTCTTCATGCCAATTTTGACCCAGTTTGAAAACATCTTGCTGAAAAGTTGCTCTGATGTGTGAAATCAGTTTACCTTGGCCTGAGGTGGAAACATACTCTAGGTATGGCAAAGTTTCTCATTTTTAAGTAACCATAAAAGATCTGATATAACTTGGCAAAACTGAGGCTGAAATCTGCTCTTATTTTGGTATTCTTCCCACTAGGCTTTCTCTGTTGTGTTGTGGAATCTTCTTCATTGTATGGTACAGGGTGCACAGTGTTTGCTACTCACGCCTGTTCTGAGGATGAATCATTCCTCTAATGAGCAGTTTCTATATCCATGTCAAAATCTAACCTACTCAGCATAGATTATTTTAGACAATATTTCTTTTGTCTAGTCAGTGTGATGTGGAACCATGGGCTACCTCTTCTATGTTGAACTTAATTTTAATTTTAATTCATATTTCCTAGATTATGCCTTGGGTTTTGAAAAGTCATTTTCTTGGCCAACATCTATCTGTCTAAAATGGCTTTATTTTATGTTTCTAGTATTGCTTTTGATCCTTTATGTCTCAAATACTTTACTGTTAAGAATATAGCTAGTGGGATGTCACAAAATTATGTAGTTTTAGAGAGTAAAATATGACAAGGTATAAACAACTCACTCTATGAAAATGTATTCATGTTTTAATTTCCCACTCCATCACTGTCCTTTGAATTATGGACACTGGCTCTTATTAGTCACCATAAGGGACTGGCAGAATTTTATACTCTTATGTTTTATTTTCAAATCTCAATCTTGTTCATGAACAGATGTAAATTTTCATATCTGTCTATAATTCTTTCAGTATTATAGACAGTATACGAAAATTATCTTAAAGGGCCTCTAAGAACCCATCTTTTTGATTTGCCATTAATGCAAAGTGTTATGAAATTAAACTCTACGATTTGGAATGCTTGTTAATTATGTAAAGAAGGAATGTTTGTATTTTTAAAAAATATTCTGGAAGAAATCATCAAATTTACAGTAGCAAGTATATTATGTGGAAATGCATTAATCTATAATATTAATTAATATTAATATAGATTAATAGCCTAATATAATTAATATTATAATTGTCATTAATTAAGATTAATCTGTAATATCATTGACTTACACCATCTCAAAATATGAAGAGTAAATATCTAAGTATCCTCTGTATATCATAAGTCAAAGATTGACAGACTATGGCTTGAGGGCCAAATCTAGCCACTTGGCTGTATTTTTATGACCTGTAAGCTAAGAGTCCTCATGATAAATCACAGCCTTGTTATGGCAAAGGGCTTGCATAACCCAGTGAAGTTATGAGCCACGCCATGCAAGGCCATCCAAGATAGATGGGTCAAAATGGACAGTTCTAACAAAATGAGGTCCAGTGGTGGAGGGAATGGCAAAATCACTGTGGACAGTGACTGTAGCCATGAAATTAAAACACACTTGCTCCTTGGAAGGAAACCTATGATAACCTAGACAGCGTATTAAAAGCAGAGACATCGCTTTGCCAACAAAGGTCGGTATAGTCAAAGCTGTGTTTTTCCAGTAGTCATGTAAGGATGTGAGAGTTAGACTATAAAGAAAGCTGAGCACCAAAGAATGGATGCTTTTGAACTGTGGTGTTGGAGAATACTCTTGAGAGTCCCTTGGACAGCAAGGAGATCAAACCAGTCAATCCTAAAGGAAATCAACCCTGAATATTCATTGGAAGGATTGATGATGAAACTCCCCACCTGATGCAAAGTAAAGTGCAGTTAAATTCATGGCCATTGTATGTCCTGTTAGAAAAACATGATTAAATTCTATACATTAACTAATAAAATACAAATGTAAGAAGGAAAGCATTTATAAAGTTATCATTCCTACTAAATTATGTTAAAAGCTTGGGGAAAAATCAATTACAATGTCAGTGAAGGTACTTAAAAAAAAAACAAGTGCTGTAATGAACTAGTGCAAAAACACTATGGGGGGAGTAGATAAGATTGTTAGTATTTAAGGGTAAAAAATTATAGTGAGTAGTAATATAGAGATCTAATGCAGAGTATAATGAATATAGATGATAATACTGTACTATAACCCTAGTGGCTTAGACAGTGAAGAATCTGCCCGCAATGCAGAAACTCGAGTTTGATCCTTGGGTTAGGAAGATCCCTTGGAGAAGGAAATGGCAACCTACTCCAGTATTCTAGCCTGGGAAATCCCAAGAGCTAGAGGAGCCTGACAGGCTGTAGTCCATGGAGTTGCAACAGAGTGCAGCACAACTTAGTGACTAAACAACAACTGTACAAGTTTGGTGTATGGCATAATGATTTGACTTACATACATGATGAAATGATTATCACAATGAGTTTAGTAAACATCTATCATCTCAGATACAAAATTAAAGAAATAGAAACAGAATTTTTTCCTTTTGATGAAAACTCAAGATTTACTCTCAACTTTCATATCTAACAGTGTTAATTATATTCGTCATGTTGCACATTATATCTCTAGTACTTACTTATTTGTACCTGGTAGTTTGTACCTTTTGACTACCCTCATCCAATTCCCCCTCCCACCACCCTCTTCCTGCCTCTGGTAACCACAAATAAAGATCAGTAAACTTTTTTAAAGGAACAGATAGTAATTTAGGCTTTGCTGGCTAATAGTCAAAATCAAAGGTATTATGTAGGTATATAATCATTTAAAATGTAACAATTTGAAATGGTAAAATCCATTCTTAGCTTGTTGCTCATTCACTAAGTTGTGTCCCACTGTTTGTGACTCCATGAATTGCAGCATGCCAGGCTTTCCTGTCCTTCACTATCTCCCAGAGTTTGCTCAAACTGATGTCCATTCAATCAGTGATGCTATCCAATAATCTCATCCTCTGTCACTCCCTTCTCCTTTTGCCTCCCATCTTTCCCAGCATCAAAGTCTTTTCCAATAAGTTGGCTTTTTGCATCAGGTGGGGAGCTTCAGCATCAGTCCTTCCAATGAATATTCAGGGTTGATTTCCTTTAGGATTGACTGGTTTGATCTCCTTGCTGTCCAAGGGACTCTCAAGAGTATTCTCCAACACCACAGTTCAAAAGCATCCATTCTTTAGTGCTCAGCTTTCTTTATAGTCCAACTCTCACATCCTTACATGACTACTGGAAAAAACAGCTTTGACTATAGCAACCCTTGTTGGCAAAGCGATGTCTCTGCTTTTTAATACACTGTCTAGGTTGTCATCGGAGAAGGCAATGGCACCCCACTCCAGTACTCTTGCCTGGAAAATCCCATGGGTGAAGGAACCTGGTAGGCTGCAGTCCATGGGGTTGCGAAGAGTCGGACACGACTGAGCGACTTCCCTTTCACTTTTCACTTTCATGCATTGGAGAAGGAAATGGCAACCCACTCCAGTGTTCTTGCCTGGAGAATCCCAGGGACAGGGGAGCCTGGTGGGCTGCTGTCTATGGGGTCACACAGAGTTGGACATGACTGAACCGACTTAGCAGCAGCAGCAGGTTGTCATAGGTTTCCTTCCAAGGAGCAAGTGTGTTTTAATTTCATGGCTACAGTCACTGTCCACAGTGATATTGCCATTCCCTCCACCACTGGACCACATTTTTTAGAATTGTCCATTTTGACCCATCCATCTTGGATGGCCTTGCATGGTGTGGCTCATAACTTCACTGGGTTATGCAAGCCCTTCACCATAACGAAGGGCTGTGATTTATCATGAGGACTCTTAGCTTACAGGTCATAAAAATACAGCCAGGTGGCTAGATTTGGTCCTCAAGCCATAGTCTGTCAATCTTTGACTTATGATATACAGAGGATACTTAGATATTTACTCTTCATATTTTGAGATGGTGTAAGTCAATGATATTATAGATTAATTATGCATTTCCACATAATATAGTTGATACTGTAAATTTGATGATTTTTTCCAGAATATTTTTTAAAAATACAAACATTCCTTCTTTACATAATTAACAAGCATTCCAAATCGTAGAGTTTAATTTCATAACACTTTGCATTAATGGCAAATCAAAAAGATGGGTTCTTAGAGGCCCTTTAAGATAATTTTCGTATACTGTCTATAATACTGAAAGAATTATAGACAGATATGAAAATTTACATCAGTTCATGAACAAGAAACTCTTAAGAAATTTACAAGTGAG
Source organism: Aepyceros melampus (assembly GCA_006408695.1). Taxonomy (NCBI): domain Eukaryota; kingdom Metazoa; phylum Chordata; class Mammalia; order Artiodactyla; family Bovidae; genus Aepyceros; species Aepyceros melampus. Next base: position 583,464 of record SJXQ01001458.1, read on the forward strand.
AGAATGGGGGGAAAAGAAAATGCATGATAATATGAACAGAAATTAGTTGTGTTTTATGAATATGTAGGAAAATTCAGCAAAGTTTGAAATTCATAAACTCTTCAGAATTTCATAGCCTAAGCTATGCATATGCTATGTATCTTAGTGCATAGGAAGAAAGAGGTTCATTGGGGACTATTTCTTGTAATATTTTGGAAAAATTACCCAGTATTGACTTATTTACTGAAGCAGAACAGGATAGGGACAAAATATGCACAAATAGGAGGCTGGGGCTAATCTTAACCATGTCATGAAAGGATATCTCATTACTTGAGAAGAATGTGGTATAAGAACTTCTCTCTCTCTTCCCATTCTGTCTTCCAGTTGATCTAATACATTCTGATGACTTCAAAATATCATCTATGTATTCCTGTCAAGAACTCAGAAATGTCTTATTTCTAGTAAATCCAGCTGTTCTACTGACAACTCTGTATAGAGTGTGTCAAGGACTTGGTATTGAGGAATAAAAAGCAGATTTTGATGCCTGTCATAATGTCTTACATACCAAAATTACCCAATAAATACTTAGTGGTCTCAGAATTCGTAGATGGGAGGAACATTGGTTCCGTATTAGTTTTATGTGTGTATTCTTATTTTAATGAAGGTATAAATATACATGCTTTTCTAAAAAATCAGTTTGTACAGAAGGGTTTGAAATGAAAAGCTACAGTCCCCAGATTCCTCTTTATCCTCCTCTGGGAGACAGTTGCTTAAATTTTTGCTATTTCCTTGGTGGCTACATTCATATCTCTAAATTATTAACGCCTCTGCTGAAATTCCTCGATTGAACAGGTTAAATATGTCTCATCAAACAGTAAGCTAATTTGCACTGTCCCCTGTTTTCCTCCCAGTGTAACTGTCTTTGTTTTTTGTTTTATTGATTATAGCTATAAATTCAGTTCAGTTCAGTCTCTCAGTCGTGTCCAACTCTTTGCAACCCCATGAATAATAATAGCTATAAATACTATTTCTTCTTCTATCAAGTATAAACAGATTACTGATTTCTGCTTTATAAGAAGATGACATTGGCACCCCTGCACACCTAGTTTCTGATGAGAAGTTAGGCCATCACTCAAATTGTTGGCTCACGTATGTTTATGTTGTTTTTCTCTGGATGCTTTTAAGATTCAGATCTGTTTTTCTTTGGTTTTCAGCAGTTTGACTGTGACAAGCCTAATGTGGTTCTGTTTATATTTATCCTGCCTGGGGTTTCTGGGCTTCTTGATACAATATTTAGCTATCATTTCTTCAGATATTTTTCTGCCCCATTTTCTCTTCTTCTGAGACTCTAATTATATGTATATTTGACTGTTGAATATCCTCTCACATGTCTTAAGGTTTTTTTAGTTTTTTTTTTCCTTTTAATGTTTGTTTTCTGTAGTTCTCAAATTGGATAATTTCCATTCATATATCTTTGAGTTCACTGACTTATCTATCATTTAAAACTATTTGCAATGTATTATATATTATATTTCTATGTGTGTACTACATATATGTTATACGTATATATGTATACACAGTCATTTAAATTATCATGTTTATAGATTTTTGATGGTGAGCACACTGTAGGATTGGGAGAGGGCAAGGGTGGGATGATTTGGGAGAATGGCATTGAAACATGTATATATCGTATATGAAATGAATTGCCAGTCCAGGTTTAATGCATGATACTGGATGCTTGGGGCTGCACTGAGATGACCCAGAGGGATGGTACGGGGATGGAGGAGGGAGGTGGGTTCAAAATGGGGAACACGTGTATACCTGTGGCAGGTTCATGTTGATGTATGGCAAAACCAATACAATACTGTAAAGTAATTAACCTCCAATTAAAATAAATAAATTTATATTTAAAAAAAGAAAAATATCATGTTGTACATATGAAACTTAACATAACCCAGTGGTAATCCTAATTTAAAAATTGTCTTCTTTAAACACTTAGATATATTGTTAAACCCATTCAGTGATGTTTTTTATTTCAGCTATTGTATTTTTCTGTTCTAGAATTTCTAACCAGTTCTAACTCCAATACTCTTGCCTGGAAAATGCCATGGACGGAGGAGCCTGGTGGGCTGCAGTCCATGGGGTCGCTAAGAGTCGGACACGACTGAGCGACTTCACTTTCACTTTTCACTTTCATGCATTGGAGAAGGCAGTAGCAACCCACTCCAGTGTTCTTGCCTGGAGAATCCCAGGGACGGGGGAGCCTGGTGGGCTGCTGTCTGTGGGGTCGCACAGAGTCGGACATGACTGAAGCGACTTAGTGGCATAATTTCTATTTAGTTCTGTTTTTATAGTTTCTACTTCTCTCCTAAGATTTCCTCCATTTTTTAAATTAAGAGAATATATTTCTTTACCATGCTGAAAGTACAATAGCTGCTTTAAATTTCTCATCTGCTAATTATAGTATCTGGAGTGTTTTAGGGTTAGTCTCCATCTTTTCTTTGATAATGAGTCATATTTTCTTGGTTCTCCTGTATTGATTAATTTTGTATTATAAAACAAAAAAAGAAAGAAACAGTTTTGTATCATAGTTTTGATTTAATGGATATTCTGAGTTATATTCCTTCAAAGAGCATTAATACCTTTCTTTCAGCAGGCAGTTCTTGGTTTGACTCAGTGAAAAATTCTGTCTCTTGGGCATCAGTGCATTCAGTTGTTTTAACGTTAGCCAACCTGTTCCAGGTGTACATGGTTTACGAATCAGCCAGAGACTTGAATGAAGCTAATGCACAGAATCTGGGCTACCTCCTGTAGCGCTCTCTGTTTTCTGGAAGTCCTCTTCCCCTCACTTCTCAGAGACTGTTGTTGCTGCAACCTCTGTCTTTTGATACTTCAGACTAGAAAAACTGTAGATTTTCTATAGGAGTTTCAGTGATCCCATCCAGTGGTAACCGTGGGCTGCTTTTAAACCAAAAACTGAAAGTCAGAAAAAAAAAAAAAGAGAGAAAGAGAAAAACCAATTCCAGTCTGTTTGCTCAGGGTATATCCCCAGTAGTGGGATTGCTGGGTCACATGGTGGTTTAATCTCTAGTTTTTTAGGAATTGCCATACTGTTCCCCACAGTGGTTGTTGAGTTTGCATTCCCACCAGCAGTGCAAGAGGGTTGCCTTTTCTCTGCATCCTCTCCAGCATTAACGTTTACAGACTTTTTGATGATGGCCATTCTGACCATTGTGAGATGTTGCCTCGTTGTAGTTTTGATTTGCATTTCTCTAAAAAAGAGCCATGTTGAGCATCTTTTCACGTGTTTATTAGCCATCTGTATATATTCTTTGGAGAAATGTCTATTTAGGTCTTCTGCCCACTTTTTGATTGGATTGTTTGTTTGGTATTGAGCAGCTTTCTTGGAATTGTCAGCTCTCCTCCAGAATCTCTCTATTGTTTTCAATCCAGGGGCCTTAAAGGTGGTTGCTTTTTGTGTTTTATCCAAGTTTATAGTTAACTGTCTATGTGAGGGTCCATCTGATAGAGAATCTTACTTGACTCTATAGAAACAGAACTTCCTCAAATAGGATTTTGAAATTTTAATCTTTGATTAATACTGACATTTTCTCAGGTTACTTATTACTAACCATAGAAATATTTATGTGTTAGGGAGCTGACATGTAATTTTTTAATACCAAATTTTATAAAAACTGATTTTTGTGTTCTTTTCCTTACTGCTTATGGTTACATACTTACATGTTTTCTCTTCTCCATACATCCCATGAGATATATTATTAAAGTGACAGAAATCATAAGAAAAAATATATAAAATTTTAAATTTCAGATTACTTTTTGGCTTCTGTTCCTCTTTACTGTTTTACATAATACTGCTTCTTACTAACAAACAAACAAGAAGAGTAAAGGAAACAGTATTTCACGCTTTTGTTTATTTAGAGAAACCAGAAAAAAAAATCTCTGCTGCTTCTTCTGAATCAAAGCCTTGCCTGGTAGAGCAGTAGTTCTGTTCTTCCACCAAGGAGATCCAACCAGTCCATCCTAAAGGAAATCAGTCCTGAATATTCATTGCAAGGACTGATGCTGCAGCTGAAACTCCAATACTTTGGCCACCTGATGGAAGACCTGACTCACTGGAAAAGACCCTGATGCTGGGAAGGATTAAAGGTGGGAAGAGAAGGGGATGACACAAGATGAGATGGTTGGATGGCATCACCAACTCAGTGGACATGAGTTTGAGTAAGCTCTGGGAGTTGGTGATGGACAGGGAAGCCGGGTGTGCTGCAGTCCATGGGGTCGCAAAGAGTCGGACACGACTGAGCAACTGAACTGAACTGAATTTGCATTAGAGGCTGCAACTCATCTTTTCATACCCCGTTCATCTCAGGAGTTAATCATCTTATTTTCCTCTCTGTTCCTTCCTAGTCAGATAATCTCAAGGTTTCAGAGTGATGTGAAGCAACTTGCATTGTTGCAAAGACTGGAAATTGCTGACAGATAGTCTAAGATTAGGGAAAGATTGTGATTCTGTACCCGCAGCTAGTGGATAGTGAAGTATTCTCTGTTGTGAGTTCTTTATTATAAGATCAATAGCAACTGTACACTCCAAAATCAAGCCAGAAGGTTATTGGGTCTCCACACTTAATCTTTGAAAATGTCTCAGGAGTCATTTTTGTCCATGGGACAAAGACTCAATTTGTTATTTTCTGTCCTTGTAGAGTTTTATTATAGTCTAACCCACTGTTTCCTTTTATGGCAGATTACAGCAGTTCTCTGCCTTCCACACTGACTGCCTAGGACCTTCTTCAGCATACTTTCCTCAACTTGCATAAAAGAAGAAAAAAACTGATTTTAGTCTCCTTTCTTTAACTGTTAATTCTCTGAGTTTTTTAGTTTTCATTGGAGATAATTGCTTTACAGTGTTGTGTTGGTTTCTGGCATACAGCAGCGTGGATCAGCCACAAGTATGTGTCCCCTCCCTGTTGAACCTCCCTCCCACCCCCCGTCCCTTCACACGTCTCTAGATCATCACAGAGCACTGGATTGAACTTCCTGTGTTACATAGCAACTTCGCAGTAGCTATCTGTTTCACACATGGCATTTTACACGCCTCGGTGCTGCTCTCTCAATTTGTCCCACCCCTCCTTCCCCCACTTTGTCCACAAATGTGTTCTCTATGTGTGCATGTCTGTTCCTGTCCTACAGACAGGTTCATCAGTACATTTTTTTAGATTCCATGTATATGCGTTAATATACAATATTTGCTTTTCTCTTTCTGACTTACTTCATTGTGTTTAATAGGCTCTACGTTAATCTACCTCACTAGAAGTGACTCAAATGCATTCCTTTTTATGGCTGAGTAATATTCCATTGTATGTATGTACCAAACTTCTTTATCCATTCATATGTCCATTCATATGTCCATGGACAACTAGGTTGCTTCCTTGTCCTGGCTGTTATAAATAGTGCTGCAATGAACACTGGGATCCATGTGTCTTTTTGAATTATGGGTTTCTCAGGATATATGCCCAGTAGTGGGATTGCCAGGTCATATGGTAGGTCCTTTCAGAGAAGTCAGTTTGGAATTGTCAGAAATTGATGGCTGACCATTATTTACATGTTTACTATTCATATTTATTTCACTTCATTTCTTAAGTGTATGTGAAACTATTTTTTCCAAGGAATTTTATATTGTTGCACCTAGTCAGCATATTTTCAGCCGTTACTGATAGTTGATGCAAGATGGAAAACAGCAGTGTAATGGCATTATGCATCATTCTCAAAATACTTTTCTGAGATGATTATTCTTCAGTCCCTGCCTTACAAGAGTAGAGTTTCACAATTCAGACACAAATAATAGAGGGATGGAATTTGTACTTCAAATTTATAATTTCTGGATCAAATAACTTAACACACTTTTAAATTACACTTTGTAAAATATTGTATATTCTAAATACCACTGTTTCAACAGACTGCGCCTTTCCCCATCATACAGGTAAGAGGACCTATACTAGTATTCTTGTTATAATGCATATTCCAGTAAAGAAAGTAACTTCACCCATTAAAAAGCTTCTGGGTTTTTTTGGGGGAGGGGGTGCAGAACAACAGACAGAACTGAGGCAAGAAGCATGAATAAATTAAATCTTATACTCTGACATCATAACCATCCCCTCTGGATATCAAATTTTGATCAGCCTCTTAAAATTTACTTTGTATATCTCCATGTTCCTCCATTACTTGTCACATCATCATCATCACAGATACTAGTAACAGTGACAACATCCAGTATTGAGCACAGTTCTGTATGTAAGCCATTGTGCTAATTGCTTTGCAGAGATGAGTTCGTTTAAATCTTTACAATAATCATGAGAGCAAGTGGCATACTATTAATGTTACTATGATTTTGTAGGCCACTTGGTTCAGAGATATACAGAGCCTCTGCTGTGGCATTATGGTTGATCTGTGAATCCAAGATCCATATTTTAGTTTCTGTTCCAGAGTAGTTCTGTCTGTGGCCTTGAGCAGCACATTTTGTTTCAACTGTGTATTTCCAAAGAATAATAAGTATTAATGTCTTCTTTTATCTGTACTTTATTCTTTAAATTTAATCTGTGTAACAATTCTAAGAGAGAGATTATGGATCACGTTTTACAGATGCAGAATCCAGGCTTGGAAAAGTTAAATAATGTGTTGAACCATATAACATAGGCCCTGTAACATAAGTCCCACTTTAAAGCTCATTCTTTTAATCAGTGTGTTCTTTTTTTTTTTTTAATCCTGTTTCTTTCTTCCTACTTTCTCATAGGTGTATGAGAAAATATGAATTATACAGATGTAATACTTCTATCATAAAGGTGCTAGAAAAGATACATCTCTCCTCTAATTTGGGAGACTTGGCGACTAATTTTTAGAACTAATTTTCAGAACATTTACAAGTACATCTAACCTCTTGCCTTCCAGTCTTATTACATCTGTGCTATATTATTGCATAAATTAGATATATGTTTCACATATAATGCTATATTTTCCAGCTATATATGTAAAATTTGTTTGAAACATTTTTTATTTGAGGAGGTATACCTTTAGGATAGGAAAATAGGAAAGGCCATATACTCTGAAACTTGAAGAGAGGTAAGATTCTGATAATTTTTAGTTGCATTATTTTCACTGCTTGTAGTTTCATATTTCCTATGACAAAACATGTTTGTGTAATACTCTAAATTTTAATGTCATTATATAATCTAGGTACTTTAAAACTCAGAAGTTGGCCTGACAAATATACAGAATTGCTTATATATCTGTAAGCCAACATACTTATTATCAAAATCTAGCCCTACTTCAGATGCATGGAAATGAAACCTAATATCATTAAACTAATTGTCATTTGAATATTTAAAAGGCTTTTCTGAATTCTTGATTATTGATTTGCATATGCAAAGATATTAAAATGGACATTTGACAGCTACACTCCATTATTTTATCTAAGCACACTAAGTTTTGGCATTTACACAGTGAGTTGTAGGCTGTAATAGTTTGCCTTTTTCTTTGTAATAATACTGTGTATGATAAACAAGGGATTCCCTGGTAGCTCAGCTGGTAAAGAATCCACCTGCAATGGAGGAGATAAAGAAAGATTTACATCTCAATTTCTTATTGAAATGAGAATTTCTATTTAATATTGTTAAAAATTCCATTGAAGTAATGTCTTATGGGAATGTCCTACAAGTCATCGCCTTCATTTTTGACGTAACTGTTCCTTTGGTGCACCGTGTTGTCTCCATGTTTATTGCTTGTATAGTCTATCTACGTATCAGTTTGTCTAGTATATCTCATTATGTCGCATAGCATCATTGCATGAAAATAGAACTTATGTGGGAGTTACCTTGGATACAGCTTAGAATCACCAGTTTTCATCACTAGATGGGTGGTGAATATAAAACAGATCATTTATACCTCCAAAAATATGTTTTAGATAAGCATAGTTGATTCATTTAACAAATAATAGTACTTGCTCTGTGCCCTGCACTGTTACAAGCATCACTAAGGCTACAGCAGTTATAAGCAAACAAAAGTTCTGCCTTTTGCCAGCTACACTATGAATACTGAACATCTGGAAAACGCAAATGAAAACACCAGAAGAGACTTCTTCCCATCATGATGGATTAACCAGTACCGGACTTGCCCTCCCACTAGAAACAACTTTTTTAGACATTGGACAGTTGACAGCATAGTAATGTGGTGGAGGAGTAAACTAGGTGAATCCTGGCTTTTTGCCTAAAGATATTCTCCTGATGATGAAACTCAAGCAGAGAATGGCAGTCTTGCTGAACTGAGGAAACAGATCAGAAATTGGGATTGGTTAGATGTAAACTATTAAATATAGAATGGATAAACAACAAGGTCCTATTGTATAGCACAGGAAACTGTATCCAGTCTCCTGGGGTAAACCATAATGGAAAAGAATATTAAAAAAATGTATATATGTGTAAAACTGAGTTACTTTGCTGTACAGCAGAGATTGGCACAACATTGTAAATCAACTATATTTCAGTTTAAAAAAGAAAAAAAAAGGGAATTTACAGAGTACTGAAGAATGGGGAGCTTAACAGAAACAGAACTATGAAATTCTGCATAGAGGCCCTTTTGAGTCAGTAACATAATACTGAATTGCACATCGGTGGGGTGAGACTCCAGGAGGCTAAAGAAGGAATAAATCCCTAACAGTTCTTAGGGTTCTCCCAGAAATGGGAGGTTTTTTTTCATTCTGACCAACCAGACTGTAGCGTTTTCATTAAAAACCTGGAGCATTCAGTAACAATTCAAGAAAGGACTCACTTTGCAGTAGTGCTAAACATCTTCAGAGTAGAGGGTTACTCCAGACCTGCCTAAACAAAGGTTTTAAAATAAGGCTCTAAAAGATCAGACTGATCAGCTAGGGACTGATATGCCTTGGATGGTAAGAAAACAGCTGCGTAGCCTTCCTGATGAAAGTCAAGAATAAAGAGGATGTTGGCTTCCTTTGTTAATGCATCCTTCAGATATCCCTGAATGTGGAAAAACTTGGACACAGCCAAAGTATCCTTTCTAGTGTTTTCCTTTTAACTCAACTATGTTCTCAGCATATTTTCTTGGATATTATTTATGAAAAGTAAAGCTGGAAATTAAATAATTATAGTCTAATTATAATGATGATTTATACAGTGTTTGTTTTCTGGAAGTCTCAGTCTCTAGTGAGATGATTTATAGTGTGATTAACTTTTATATTATCCATGAGTGCTTTTTAAAACTCACATTTAAGACATTTCTTTTATTAAAGCTATTATTTATAGTTCCTTCTTTGCTTTGATTTTCTACTGTATATATTCTTCACTAGCAAATAATTAACCAGATACCATGTGTACTGCAGTATTCTAGGCACTATAGTCTAAAGAATTGTGCATGAATGAAAAGAATTGTGTATATTTAGGCTGCTCCTAATTCTTAATGATGTATGTGCAGCCGATTTAAAAGAAAGGGGCTAAGTTTATATAGAACTTGCTGCTTTGTTCATTAGTTCTGCATCTAATTTGTATGAGGGCTTCCCAGGTGGCTCAGTGGTGAAAAATTGGCTGCCAGTGCAGGAGACACAGGAGATGTGGGTTGAATCCCCAGGACAGGGAAGATCCCTTTGGAGAAGGGAATGGCAACGCACTCCAGTATTCTTGCCTGAAAAATTCCATGGAGAGAGGAGCATTGTGGGGTTGCAGAGAATTGGACACAACTGAGCATGCTCGCATTTAACTTGTACGAATTTCAAAGCTGTTTTGTAGAATATAGCAAAGAATACTACACATTCACCAAAACCTATTGCTCTTTCCTCCTGAGCACACAGTGAACTATATATCCCAGCCTTCTTTGCAGATAAATGTGCCATGTGATTGAATTTTGACTAACATGAGTGGAAATAATACATACCAATTCCAGACTGGTCTATAAAAGCATTACACATACAGTTGTTTTCATCTTGTAACTTCTGAACTTCTTCGGAAGAATTAAAAGATAATGGAAAGGGAATAACATTGTAGCTATTCCAGTAGTCAGAATAGGCTAGACTATTCTGTCATAACAAAAAAACCTTAAAAATCTCAGTGGCTTAATACAACAAAGATCTATTTCTAGTTTGACCAGCAAGCCTGGGCAACTCTCCCAAGACAGCTGTCATTTATGCAATAACACAGCAACCCAGGCTGCTTCAGTCTTGTATCTCTACCACTCAACATGATATCTCTTTATCATTTTTGTGCCAGAGTAAGAAACAGACTGAAAAATCGTACAGGGACTGTGTCACCTCTGCTCTTATTTAATAAGCTGGAACTAGGCATGTAGTCATCAGAAGCTGGCAAAGGGAATGCCTAGAAAGGAATGACAGCTGCAGAGTGCTGGTAGGCACCAGTAAAGTCTACTGTACTATGTAATTCAGTTTCCTGCCACTTTTATAGATTATGTAAAATCATCTCTTCCTAAAATGAGTGCTGCCTTTTGAAGGACTATATTCAAGTGGGAGTAAAACAATACAGTATTCTGAATCAAAAGTCTGTAATCTACCACTTGAATACTGTGATCTTGGGCAATAGATCTTTTGAGTCTATTTTCCCACTTGTTATGGGTTTAATTATGAAGGTTTAATGAATTAGGTATGGGCTTCCCAGATGGCTCAGACAGTGAAGAATCTGCCCACAGTGCAGGAGACCTGGGTTCAGTCCCCTGGTTGGGAAGATCCCCTGGAGAAGGCAGAGGCTACTTATTCCTGTATTCTTGCCTGGAGAATTCCATGGACAGAGGAGCCTGGCAGGCTTGTAGTCTATGGGGTCTCAAAAGAGTTGGACACGACTGAATGAGTAACACCTTCACTTTTCAATGAGTTAGGTAAAAATATAAATAAAGGTGTAAAATAAACTGTTATACACATGTTAGCTGTTGTGTTATTGGTTATTGTATAGCTTTTTGAAAGTGAGCTATTTGTTTTTAGAGCTGTGTACACGTGTTAGAATTAGGCTCCAGCAACAAGTTAGTTTCACTAACAGAAGAGGCTCTGGAAGTCTTTTCTTTTTTTTTTTTTTTTTAAATTAATTTTTATTTTTTAGTTTGTTTTGCTTTACAATACTGTATTCGTTTTGTTACACATTGACATGAATTAGCCATGAGTGTACATGAACTCCCAATCCCGACCCCCTCCTCCACCCTCCCGCCCCACACCCTCTCTCTGGATTATCCCCGTGCATCAGTCTCTATCGCCTGCATCCTGCATCAAACCTGGACTGGCAATTCATTTCGCTTATGATATCACACATGTTACATTGCCACTCTGCCAACCCATCCCACCCTCTCCCTCTCCCACAGAGTCCAAAAGGCCATTCTATACAACTGTGTCTCTTTTGCTGTCTTGCGTACAGGTTTATCATTACCATCATTCTAAATTCCATATATATGTGTAAGTATACTGTATTGATGTTTTTCTTTCTGGCTTACTTCACTCTGTATAATCGGCTCCAGCGTCATCCACCTCATTAAAACTGATTCAAATGTATTCTTTTTAATAGCTGAGTAATACTCCATTGTGTATATGTACCACAGCTTTCTTATCCATTCATCTGCTGATGGACATCTAGGTTGCTTCCATGTCCTGGCTATTACAAACAGTGCCGCGATGAACATTGGGGTACACGTGGAAGTCTTTTCCCACTGATCTTTCTAAAACAAAGTTTAAGCATATTTTTCTACTGTTAGAATGCTCTTTCTACAAAATTATTTTTACTTTTTTTTTAATTTTTACTCTTTATTTTGCTTTGCTATACCGAATAAGGTCAGAGCAAAATCATATTTTTTATAAAGCTTTGTAAGAAAATGATTATCAATAGATGTAATATTGGGAAAAATCTTAGTTTTTAAACTTCTTTATTTAGTAAAACTTAAAGTGCTATCATATCAACTAATTTTTAAAACAAGGCAACATGTGATGTTTATTTAAGTGCTTAAACTAAATATGAATAAATGAAATCCATAAATCATAGAGATATCACTGCAGATCTCTTGTAGACTGTTGGTGTAAAATCTAGCCACAGGCGCCTAAACTAACCTTTTTTAGGTCTCTCGCTCTTGTCGCAGCTTCTTTCCTAATTTTCTGATTGAGTTTGTAAAAGAGTGCTATTAACGTCTGCTTTTTTAAATTTGATAGAATTCATTAGTGTTGTCAAATGGAATTGGGCTTTTCTTTATAGGAAGATGTTTAATTATTAATTCAGTTTCCTTGCATGTACAGTCTATTCAGATTTCCCATTTCTTAATGAATTGGTTTTGATCATTTGTGTCAGTAATTGTCCATTTCATCTAAACTGTCTGATTTCTTGTCACGAAGTTATTCATAACATTCTCTTGTAATCTTTTTCTTTTCTTTAGAGTTGATAGTGATGCCCTGTCTTTCATTCATAAGTTTTGGTAATTTGTGTCTTTGCTGTTTTTCTTAGTCAGTCTGGTTTAGGATTTCTCAATTTTTTGTAGGTATATAGCCTTATTTTTGTAAAATATTAAAGTTACATGTATCTTTAAAATATAATGCATCCGTTTTGTTTGCTTTCTGTTTGTGTATTGAAGTATAATTGCTGTTGTTGTTTTTCAGTCTCTCATTCATGTCCAACTCTGCGACCCCATGGACTGCAGCACGCCAGGCTTCCCTGTCCTTCACCATCTCCCGGAGCTTGCTCAAACTCATGTCCATTGAGTCATTGAAACTATCCAACCATCTTGTACTCTGTTTTCCCCTTCTCATCCTGCCCGCAATCTTTCCCAGGATCATGGTCTTTTCTAATGAATTGGCTCTTCACATCAGGTGGCCAAAGTATTGGAGTTTCAGCTGCAGCGTCTGTCCTTCCAATGAATATTCAGGATTGATTTTCTTTAGGATGGACTGGTTTGATCTCCTTGTAGTCCAAGGGACTCTCGAGTATTCTCCAACACCACAGTTCAAAAGCATCAATTCTTTGGTGCTCAGCTTTCTTTATGGTCCAACTCTCACATCCATACATGACTACTGGAAAAATCATAGCTTTGACTATACAGACCTTTGTTGGCAAAGTAGTATCTCTGCTTTTTAATACGCTGTCTAGGTTTATCATGGCTTTTCATCCAAGGAGCCAGCGTCTTTTAATTTCATGGCTGCAGTCACCATCTGCAGTTGATTTTGGAGCCCAAGAAAATAACGTCTGTCACCGTTTCCATTGTTTCCCCATCTATTTGCCATGAAATGATGGAACCTAATGCCATGATCTTAATTTTTTGAATTTGAGTTTTAAGCCAACTTTTTCACTCTCCTCTTTCACCTTCATCAAGAAGCTCTTTAGTTCCTCCTCGCTTTCTGTCATAAGGGTTGTGTCATAGTTGCTGTACAATATTATATAAGTTACAGGTGTATAATATTATATAAGTTACAGGTATACAATAAAGTAATTCAAAATTTTTAAAGGTTATGCACTCCATTTATAGTTATTGTAAAGTAATGGCTGTGTTCTTTCTCTGTGTTGTACAATATATCCTTGTAGCTTATTTTATACCTTATTATGGGTTGACCAAAAGGTTCATTTGGATTTTTCCATAAGATGTTACAAAAAACCCCAAACTTTGGCCAACCTAATAGTCTGTGCTTGTTAGTCCTCTACCCCTATTTTTCCTCTCCTCTTTTCCCTGTCTCTGGGCTTCCCTCGTGGCTCAGATGGTAAACAGTGTGCCTGCAGTGCGGGAAATCCAGTTGGATCCCTGGGTCAGGAAGATCCCCTAGAGAAGGGAGTGGGCCTTCCTCCTTTCCCTCTCTCTATGGGTAACCACTAGTTTTTCCTCTTATATTGTGAGTCTGCTTCTTTTTTGTTATATGTTTTAGATTTCACATGTAAGTGATATCATACAGTGTTTGTCTTTCTTTTTCTGACTTAGCATTATTGCCCTTCAAGTCTGTCCATGTTGCTGCTAGTGGCAGAATAGTATTGTGGCTGAGTAGTATTCTGGTGTGTGTAAGCGTGTGTGTGTATGTGTCTGGTATACCACATCTTCTTTATCCATTCATCTGTTGATGGATGCTTAGGTTGCATCCATATTTTGGCAGTTGTAAATAACACTTATAGGAACATTGGTATACATGTATCTTTTAGAATTAGCTTTTTTTTTTTTTTTTTTAAATCTATACCTGGGAGTAGAGTTGCTCGGTCATATGGTAGTTCTCTTTTTAGTTTTTGAGAAACCTTCATATTGTTTTTGACAGTGACTGCACCAATTTACATTCCTATGAACAATGTACAAGGGTTCCCTTTTCTCACATCCTCACTGACATTTGTTACTGTGTTCTTTTTGATGATAGCCATTCTGACGTGTATGAGGTGATATCTCATTGTGGTTTTGATTTGCCTTTCCCTGATGATTAGCAGTATTGAGCATCTTTTTATAGGCCTATTGGCCATTTGTATTTCCTCTTTGGAAAAAGTCTATTCGGTTCTCCTGCCCATTTTTAAAGATTTTTCATTTTGTTCATCTTTTCAAAGAATTCTTATTTCATTACTGTCCTTGGGTTTTTTATTTACTATTTAATGCTTCTGCTCTGAAAAAAATTGAGCCCTGATATCATTTCCTCTAAATTTTGGTCAGTAGATAGCTTTATGAATGTATTCATGGCATTCTCTGACTTTAAAGTTATTACTTGCAAATAAATACTACTAATATACTATCTAATGTCTAGGTTGGTCATAACTTTTCTTTCAAGGAACATGCATCTTTAATTTCGTTGCTGCAGTCACCACCTGCAATGATTTTGGAAACCAAAAAAATAAAGTTTGTCACTGTTTCCATTGTTTTCCCCATCTAACTGCAATGAAGTGATGGGACCAGATGCCATAATCTTAGTTTTCTGAATGTTGAGTTTTAAGCCACTGTTTTCACTCTCCTCTTTGACTTTCATCAAGAGGCTTTTTAGTTCTTCACTTTCTGCCATAAGGGTGGTATCATCTGCATATCTGAGGTTATTGATGCTTGCTCCTTGGAAGAAAAGTTATGACCAACCCAGACAGCATATTAAATAGCAGAGACATTACTTTGCCAACAAAGGTCCATCTAGTCAAAGCTATGGTTTTTACAGTAGTCATGTATGGATGTGAGAGTTGGACTATAAAGAAAGCTGGGTGCCAAAGAATTTATGCTTTTGAACTGTGGTATTGGAGAAAAAACTCTTTAGAGTCCCTTGGACTGCCAGGAGATCCAACCAGTCCATCCTAAAGGAGATCAGTCCTGGGTGTTCATTGAAAGGACTGATTTTGAAGCTGAAACTCCAATACTTTGGCCACCTACATGAAGAGCTGACTCATTGGAAAAGACCCTGATGCTGGGAAAGACTGAACATGGAAGGAGAAGGGGCCGACAGAGGATGAGGTGGTTAGATGGTATCACCGACTCGATGGACATGAGTTTGAGTAAGCTCCAGGAGTTGGTGACGGACAGGGAAGCCTGGCATGCTGCGGTCCATGGGGTTGCGAAGAGTCGGACATGACTGAATGATTGAACTGAACTGAGTGTCTAATATACCATCTCAAATTGCATTTTTTGTTACTTCTCTGTAGCAGTTGGCAGTGTTACTGTTCATAAATAGTTCTGTACTTTATTGAATTGTTATTTATTTAAAATTATTAATGTCATTTTAGTTATTTAGGTTTTTCTTGTTTAGAGTTTTTTGTTTTGTTTTCATTATTAGGAAGTTAGTATTAAAGTCTTTAGGTGATAGATACTTTATTTAAAAGAACTTACTTTGGTATTCAAATCACTAAATTTTCAACAGACTGATTGAGTATTTTCTCTGTACTTGGATAGCTGCTGTATTCTTTGTGTTGTGTTCAGGTGAGCTCCTCCTTTTCATTGGGACCATATTGCTGTAAGTTGATGCTGATCAGCTACCTTTCAATTTTTTTAGAAAGTAGATATAGTTGCTGTTAGTCTTGGAAATTGTAAAACTACATGATATTGCTTTTTCCTCAAATAAAATAAATTCTGAATTTCTTCTTTTTAAAACTGTTCGCTATGATCAGTGGAGATAGGGAATGTTCGTATGAGAGTCCATCATGGATAACTAGTGGCCACACATTGATATTTGTATTGGTAAACACAGTTGACTTCACTTTGCCACACTGCACACATTTCATATACTTACATTCATACAGGTTTCAAAGAGATCAGATTTCAAATAGTCTGTTGTCAGAAATAAATACATATATTGTGTTTCTAATAATATTTATCTTCAGATTTAAAATAAATGTATTCTGATTATTTGATACTTAACAGAATAGTATGGGTATAAAACAACATGCAGTCATTTTTTTTGTAGTTTAGAGTCGGGAGAATGGGGAGACTAAAGAAAGTAATACATGGTATTTGGGGAAGAAGCGAGGAAAAGAGAAATGTATAAAACATACACTTCATTTTTTATACTTTATAGACGAAAAGATAACCGGAAAGGTACTTTGCCAGCTTAATGTTAATTTTGTAATTGGTTGGAGCAGTAAAGTTTTATTTTTCATTGTAATGTATCAGAAGCTCTTTCTACAGTGGACTAGCCATTATTTGATAAAGACTGTCATGTCACATTTTAATTTTCTCTTTCTGGGTTGCATCTGAGGGTGTTCATTTCTTTTATATGTTTTTTCTTTTCTATAAATAGATACTTACTTCTTGCTAAAAAACAGGAAACTATATGAATTAACAGTTCTTTCTTTTCATCTGCTTTTCACTTATATTTAGCCCGTGTCACAGTGTCAGATTCTATTGGTTTTTCTCTCTCAATTTTTTTAAACTTGTTTTTGATCCCTCTGTTTTAGGGGATTCATTTGTTTTTTGTTGCATAACTAACAAAAGTTCTATGGCATTCTTCCTTTATTCAGGATGTAGTTTATGTCACCATTTAAGCACCGTTATGAGAAGAGGTTGGTCAGGATATTGGATAGATTGGAAAGATACTATTCTCACCATTTCCCAGTTTTAAAACACCATTAGATTGGGGGTTAAGAAGGAAGAAATAAAGAGTATCACAAACAGTCTCTCTCCTTCTACCTTTGCTTCCCACCCTCACTCCAGGAAATCCATTGTTACTCAAAGGTTTATTTTTCTAGTAAATGTTTAGGAACTAAAATATTATGAATGTTATGAGTGTGCCTATGAAAGCTCCATTAAAAACTTTTTAAAATACAGTTTTTTCTTTCCAAATAAATTTTCCACTTTCTCTCTCTACTTCCTTAACAGTTAAATTGTTCATATCTTTCCTCCTAAGTTTTCTTCTAAGAATTATATAACTTTAACTTACATTTAGGTCTTTGATCCATTTTGAGTTAATTTTTGTATTTGGTTAAGACAAGGTTCCACCTTCATTGTTCTGCATACACATATCCAGTTTTCCCAACACCATATATAGAAAATATTGACCGCTTTAAATGGTCTTAATATATCTGTCAAATCATTTGACCGTAGGTTTTATTTCTGAAGTCTCTATTCTGTTCTGTTCTCTATGTGTCTGTCTTTATGCCAGTACCACACTTTTAATTCTGTAGCTGTATAGTGAGTTTTGAAATCATAAAATTTAATATCTCCAACATTGTTCTTTTTAAAATTATTTTGGCTGTTCAGAGTTTCTTGAGATCATATGAATTTTAGGATGACTTTTTTATCTATGCATAAAAACCTCTGGGATTTTGGTAAGGATTGCATTGGATCTGTGGATCACTTTGGGTAGTATTGGCATCTTAACAATGTTAACTTTTACAATTCATGAACAAGGGTTTTCTTTCCATTTACTTGTGTCTTCTTTATTTTCTTTCAGCAACATTTTGTAGTTGCAGTGTTTCAGGTCTTTAGCTGCCTTTATTAAATTTATTTGTGGGTATTTTTTGTTGCTATTTTAAATTGAATTGTTTTCTTAATTTCCAGATTGTTCACTGTTAGGGAATTTTTGTATGCTGATTTTGTGTCGTACAACTTTGCTGAGTTCATTTATTGGTGGAATCTTTAGGATTTTCTATATTTATGATTTTGTCATCTGCGAACAAAGATAATTTTGCTTCTTTCTTTCTAATTTGGACGCCTGTACTTCTTTCTCTTGCCTACAACTAAAACCTTTTTATCCTCCTTTCACATTTGACCGTGAATTTGTCTGTAGATTAACCTTACTAGTTCAGTTCAGTTCAGTCACTCAGTCGTGTCGGTCTCTTTGCGACCCCATGAATCTCAGCACGCCAGGCCTCCCTGTCCATCACCAACTCCTGGAGTTTACTCAAACTCATGTCCATCGAGTTGGTGATACCATCCAGCCATCTCATCCTCTGTCATCCCCTTCTCCTCCTGCCCCCAATCCCTCCCAGCATCAGAGTCTTTTCAATGAGTCAACTCTTCACATGAGGTGGCCAAAGTATTGGAGTTTCAGCTTTATCATAAGTCCTTCCAGTGAACACCCAGGACTGATCTCCTTTAGAATGGACTGGTTGGGTCTCCTTGCAGTCCAAGGGACTCTCAAGAGTCTTCTCCAAAACCACAGTTCAAAAGCATCAATTCTTTGGTGCTCATCCTTCTTCACAGTCCAACTCTCACGTCCATACATGACCACTGGAAAAACCATAACCTAGACTAGACGGACCTTTGTTGGCAAAGTAATGTCTCTGCTTTTTAACATGCTATCTAGGTTGGTCATAACTTTCTTTGCAATGGCTGCGGTCACCATCTGCAGTGATTTTGGAGCCCAAAAAAGTAAAGTCTGACACTGTTTCCACTGTTTTCCCATCTCTTTCCCATGAAGTGATGGGACTGGATGCCATGATCTTTGTTTTCTGAATGTCGAGCTTTAAGCCAACTTTTTCACTCTCCTCTTTCACCTTCATCAAGAGGCTTTTTAGTTCCTCTTCACTTTCTGCCATAAGGGTGGTTGTCATCTGCATATCTGAGGTTATTGATATTTCTCCCGGCAATCTTGATTCCAGCTTGTGTTTCTTCTAGCCCAGCGTTTCTCATGATGTACTCTGCGTATAAGTTAAATAAGCAGGGTCAATATACAGCCTTGACGTACTCCTTACTAAGTATGCATTTAATCTCAAAACCAACTTTGTGAAAGTACTTTCTTGGTACTTTATGTTACACACGTCTTTATATTTATCCTTCAGTTCTCATTTTCCTGGTCCTTGCTTTGTTTGATCTGGCTCTATACCATTCTCCCATGAGTATCCGAGTCTTATGCCAGTTTCTCCATAGAAATTCCCCTTTGCTGTGAAACATTTAATGAAGACGAATAATTAAGTAGTGATTAAAATTTATATATTTTAATGTCTTTATAGTTGCTTGGGGCTTCCCTGGTGGCTCAGCTGATAAAAATCCACCTGCAACATGGGAGACCTGGGTGTAATCCCTGGTTGGGAAGATCCCCTGGAGAAGGAAACAGCTATCCTCTCCAGCATTTGAGCCTGGAGAATTCCATGGACTGTATAGTCCATGGGGTCACAAAGAGTCAGACACAGCTGAGCAAATTTCGCATATAGTTGCTTGAGCAAGGTGTGCTTCAGCATCATCTGCAGCATCTCAGTTTACAGAGGAACCTCCATAGATGGGTTTTCTTTTTCATCATTAACATTTCTTGATGATCTATCTGATTGCTCTTAATCCCCTGTCCTCTACCCCTCAGTGATCTTGGTAAAAATTAACGAGTATAGACACATTGGTCTCTCTTCAAAATAGGCTCTGAATGATGGATGCTTTATAACTTGGGATTGGTTTAAAAAATAAATAAATAAACTCATAACACAAGAGTGGTAGTGCTAAAAGAGTGATTGAGAAGAAATCCTAACTTTTACCCATAGATGTTAATACCTTCAGAAATGAGGCCTTGATTTCTATTTTGTTTCAACTTTTTTCGTTAGATGAGGTCTTTTAGTGATCCATTTTCATGAGGTATTTATAGATATCTCTCTCTAATCCAGTGTCCACACAGTTTAGTGTGCTTTAGAATCACTTGGAGGGTTTGCTAAGCACAGATTTCTGAGTCTATACTCTCTCAAGTTTGTGGTCCTCAGCTGGTTTAACATGGGGTCTGATCATTTGTATTTCTAACAAATTCCCAGGTGATGCTTTACTGCTGGTCCAGGCACCACAGTTTGAGAACTAGTGGTCTAACTCATACTGTTTAACTTTCTATACCCACCTATTTCTCTTTGTCTAACTTAGACCATTTTGACTTGGGTTTTCTACCACTTTCTAAGTTATAGCGTGTTTTCTTCAACATTATTTCCTTCTCAGTTTAAAAAATTTAATTGGTAGTATCGCTGTTCTTATCATTCCTCCATGGCATCTTAGACATCTTTGTTTTACTCTGTCACAGACAGTTCAGACTTTCCAAAGCATGCTGTATCTGTGATGGTGATGATGATGATAGCAGCGAAAGGATGATAAAAACAGCTAGCATTTATAAAGGATATTCTGTACTGGGCACTTTTCTAACCATTTTATTTGAATTAATTCATGTAATCCTTGCAACTGTCCCATGCTGTAGCTACTGTTGTTAATCCCAAGTAACTGATGAGGAAACTTAGGCACAGAAAAGCTCTCACAGCTAGGAAAAGGTGGAAGAGATGGGATCTAACTTAGGCTTTCTAGTTTTAGGGCTCAGATCGTTCATTCCTGTTATCCAGTCCTTCCCTACGATGCTGTTGAATTGACCAAAAAGTTCCACTGGGTTTTGCAATAAGATCTTATACCATGTTATGCTGCTTCTTCATTCTCTGTCTTGAAACCATGTGCTTACTTTGTTTTCTATAAGCATAGCCTTTTTGCCCCAGGCTTAGTAAGGCTAACTTGCCCAGTTTCTTATTACCTCTAAGTGCTAGAGCTATAACCTCAGTCTTTCAAATGACTAAGCCCATGCTCTAATAGGATTCCCTGGTGGCTCAGACAGTAAAGAGTCTGCCTGCAACATGGGAGACCCGGGTTTGATCCCTGGGTCAGGAAGATCCCCTGGAGAAGGGAATGGCAGCCCACTCCAGTATTCTTGCCCGGAAAATCCCACGGATGAAGAAGCCTGGCAGGCTACAGTCCATGGGGTCACAGAGAGTCTGACATGACTGAGCAACTTCCGTATACTCTAATCAGTATGCATCCTCTGCCTACAGTATGCATCTCAGCTCAGCTGTATACCCAAACTCAAGTTTCTTACAGCATAGGAAACATATACCCAGTATTGGTTCAGATTTCAGATTAGTGGTTTCCTGTTATCTCTTATATCACAATAAAATACCTGGTTTGGTTTTAGAGTCCCCTTTGTTGTTGTTTAGTTGAGAAGTTGTGTCCGACTCTATTGCAGCTCAGTGGACTGTAGCCCACCAGGCTCTTCTGTCCATGGAATTTCCCGGGCAAGAATGGAGTAAGGTACCATTTTCTTTTTCATTAGAATTCCCTACTCATCTATTTCAACCACTTAAAAAAAAACTGTTTGGTAAACTCTTTGACACAGAGTTCTTCTACCCATCTGATTCATCTTGTATACCATTTATTTTACAGCAAAATGTATTAGCATTCTAGGCTTCCAAACTGCTATGTCCCATCTTTCATGTCCACCAAGTAGTGTTAAGCATCTTGGACAATCTGTCATGCTTGTGATTATACCTTCTGTGTGTGTCTGACTTAAGATAACACTAGTTCTCTATAATTTGAGTGAGAGCAACATTATAATCTACCTTATAAAATAACATAAATTCATTATTAGACATGTACAGTGTCCCATAGATGACAGAGATGAAGGTAGAAAAACAGAATTAAATGTTCACTGTGAACTAAAAAGGTAACAATTGGAACTCCCTGAGAAAAGAAAATAGAGAAGTCTACATGGTATTGAATTTTCCAGATCTCTAGGACCTTGATTTTCCCCCTTGACTTCTTCTCATAATTCTTAAACATTCTTCCTACCTCCCTCAACTTTTCCTGCCATCCTTCAATTTCTTTCTTACATATCTTCCCTCAGTTGCTGATTTCTGTCTGTCTACTAGCCCCAAATTTCATTATAAAAATTGTTATTAAAATTTTTAGATGTAGAGAGTCCCTTGAGCAGGGACCAGGGCTGTCTTTGTCAGAACTCAGCAGGTAAAATAATTATTCTACCGCCATGATAAAATAATAAAATTCTAGGAAAGGACTTAAGAGATTTAAGAATTAAACTATTATTATAAAGTAAAAAAATAAAATAAAATCAATGTGTTAAGAGTCAAAAAATAATAATTTCTCCTATACAAAGCAATTTTGGATAAATAAAATGTTTTATTATTTTTGAATTGGTGAGATTACAATGAAAGAGGTTCTAATATTGGCTGCAGATAAAGTAGCCTACAGATATGCATATAAGTCACTTGAGATCTTCATTTGTGATAGAGATTTTTTAAAAATAGGCTCAAGTTTTACAGTTAACAGAGGTGAGAATTCTGCTGTTCCAAACTTGCTTTTGGCAGAGAACCATTCTGTTAGCACCCTCAGTCTTGGTTTCCATGGAGACAGTAGACTTTATTTTAACATACACTTAAAATATACATACATACCCTAAGATTTAAGTATGATTTAGTTGACTGTAGGTTTTGAGTATCAAAAATACTTTATATTTTTTAAAGACTTTGTATTTTTGACCTCCAAAGAAAATAAAGTAGAATTCTGGTCATGGTAATGAGAAAGTTTTACATTACTTTTTACAAGGTCTTTTAGGAATAACTTAGAATCCCCTTGTGAATCAGTAATGGATGAGGATTTTGAAGAACATGCCGAAACTTTTGATAAAAGAAATGTGATCTTAAGCACTCACATGTCTGGAACACCTATAGTTATGATACAGTGTATATAATGCATACAAATCAATTTCAGATTTGGCTGGTACTTTTGCCACCAGTATTATACTAAAAGCATATTCATCCTATTACAGTTTATTTAATAGAATTCAGTTTAAAAGTATCAAAGCAATCTTCATAATTTTAACTTTTAATATATTTAACTGTTTCAATGTATATCAGTAATGTTCCTTAACATTTTTGCCTAAAAATCATTAAATAAAATTTACACTAGCTTTTAATATGAAAACTTTCAATTCATGAATTATGCTTTTTTCATTCATTCATTCCTTATAAGATTGAGTGAATTCCATGGCATGGAATATTGCTGTTCCATAGACCTCATAATTATATTTGTAAGCAAATCACATCTCTTTATCTTTAGCAGCCAGTTGCAAACTCTCATGGCCTAGTTAATATCTTAGTCCACTAGCAGTTTTGACTTCTTACCTAATAGCTGAGCAGTTAGGTAATTGATTTCCTTGTTAAGCTAAATAGGTTAATCCTACTTAAGGTAGTTATCACAACCCAGTATTGTATTGATAGTTATTTCTGGGTAAAGAAAACTTTTGGTTATGTTTATTGTAAACAAAATCTTAAAGCTTAGTCCGATACTTTAGTCAGTTAATACCTGCATTTAACGCAAAGGAAGACAAAATCAGAAAACTCTTTGCTTTATAAGGAAAGAGAAAATAGCTAAA
This sequence comes from Aepyceros melampus, assembly GCA_006408695.1. Lineage (NCBI taxonomy): Eukaryota > Metazoa > Chordata > Mammalia > Artiodactyla > Bovidae > Aepyceros > Aepyceros melampus. Next base: position 607,039 of record SJXQ01001458.1, read on the forward strand.
GGTAATAGACTAGACCGTTACAACTTACACTCATAGTTTTGATGATTAGATTTTAGCTTTTCCAGTTTGCAGTGACTTTTAAACAAGACCCATCTCCTCTATGAAGAATGCAGTTAATTTTTTTCTGGCACACAAAAAAAAATAGGGTAACCTGATCTGAGTCTGACAGAGTGTGTCGTTCATTTAAGTGCTTCCATCTGTTGCCTGCTGTTCCCCTTACTCATGACCCCTCTATGTTTCTCTTTCCTTTCTCTTTCCCTGTTTCTCTTTCCTTTTTCTTCCTTTCTTTCTGTTTTCCTCTCTCTCTTTTTTTTTTTCCCTCTCCCTCTCTCTCTGTCTCTTTTTTTTGTCCTTAGCCCCTCTGAGGAAGGCAAAGTTTGTTGAGAGCCCACGAATTCCAGAATCCGAGCTTGGCTCACCAACCCTCACTTCAGCTCAGAAACTGGACGTGGATGCATACTGCCCTGGTAAGCGTGCATGCAAAGTATCTGCTTTGAAAGAGGGAGGTTTGGATTAGGCCCATCCAGCAGAGCAGTGTTTTGCATGTATATTATTCATAAAATCACAGCTGTGATCTCTTGTGCAACTGACTGTATTTTCCTTATTAGAGCAGTTTCTACTGAACATCCTTTTTGATTATTGATATAATTGTGTGATATTGAAAACAGCTTCAAGGATAATTTTCAAAAGAATCAAAATAATTTGGTAGATACATTCTCAGGGTGATTTGTGTGCCTTGAGATACTTAAAGAAATTTTTCTTTGGCCATGTCCACTCAGCAGTGTTCAAGTGTGAATAAAAATGTCGATTCAACCCTAGTCCTTTGCATATGATCTTTTTTTTTTTTTTGCGTTAATCCTTATTGGTTTTCTGAACAGTTATAGAAAATAGTTGTGATGTTGGATACATTATACTTGAATTAGGAAAAAAATAGTTACAGTTTCCTGATTTGGACTCCTGGACCTCACTGTTAGAAATACCTCTGCTCATGAATGGCCTGTAAGCACATGTGGGAGTTCACTAAAACCCTTCTTGTGTGGGAGCCAAGCTGACACAGACTCATTATCAATGCTTAGATTCTTCCAAACTTAGATGAGTTGCTTGGCAACATCCTTTACACTTACTCTACAGTGAGTCTATAGAGCTATGTTAGAAATGTTCACAGCCCTAGTTGAGTATACAGATCAGAGCTTCAGTAAAGAACTTTAGAAGACTTGTTTTTAGGTCTTTTGTTTATTCCTGCTCATTAAAATCAGTGTTAAACCACGGTGGATACAACTACTACATATTTACCGTACTAGAGATTAGCAGAATAAGGTGATTTCTAGTTCTAGGTAAGATATCAGTAGCTGTAATCTGAAATGTCAGGCTAATATACCTCTGAAGCCACGTAAGACATGTATTTTTTTTTAAAAGACAGGAGGCAAAAACTTGAGGCAAACCTAATCAGAGACATTTGATTTTATGAACCAGCTTTGAATATTGAAAGACCTTGGAGATTGCGCTTTCAAGTTGCAGAACCTTGGTCTTCATCTACTGTTGTAAATGACTTTCACTTTTAAATCAATCACGGGTAGGTATTAGAAACTAGCTTTCCTGTTTCTAAAAGGAACAAAGTAGCATCCTAAAATGACACAGTAACACATTGTTAAAAGAATTCCTGTTTTGAGGTATTGTCACCTTTCTTGGACATTGGAATATTATACTCTGCATTTCTTCATGCAAATTTTAGTATAATAAAGTAAAATAATTAAATGCACTAATTCGCTATTCCTGCATTGAGGTTTGGAAGAGAGGTTTGGAAGAAAAGAGAGATCTTTTCTTTTTCAGATTTGCAAATCAGATTTAGTGTGGGGGGACTAATTTTTCACTTCCTGATTGCCTATCTGACATCTTTAATCTAATCTAGTGATTGTTACTGTCAAGAAGCAAGGGAGCTGCTATTATTTAGAATGCCAGTGCTGAATCATTGTGAAAAATCTTGTCATGTTATTACTTATGTATATTTTCCACAAACATGAATCTTCACTGAATTGGAATTGAACCAAACTAAACCTCAATTAACATTTTCAGAAAACCAGGAAGAAACTAAAATACACTGCCAAAATGTTAATTGCCATGCTCTGCAGTCTCCTTTTCTTATCTGAAGCAGATTTAAGGCATAGAAACGTCTTAGTGATTTGTTCTTTTATAATAAATTCTGTGAAAATAAGTTTCGGCGGAGATAAGATTAGTGACCTGAGGGTTGAAGCTGTAATCTTCTACATGCTACCAAAAATTAACAATAAACAAGTAAATTTAGTATACTCATAAAGCAAACAAATAATCCATTCTTTCTGAATTTCTCTTACATAGGATATACTAGCAGAATAATGATCATATTAATATTTTATGATATACATAATAATGCAGTTAAAACTAGTGATCTGATATCTTCCTGCTTTATTATTGCATGCAAATTTGGAAAAAGAGTATATGTCACAGAGGCAACAAGCATAAGCTAAAGGTTAAATGAGCCCTGGTTCTCACATTTTAGCATGCTTCTCTGATGGCTCAGTGGTAAAGAATCCACCTGCCAATGCAGGAGGTACAGGTTCAATCCCTGGGTTGGGAAGATCTCCCGGAGGAGGAAATGGGAACCCACTCCAGTATTCTTGCCTGGAAAATCTTATGGACAGAGGAGTCTGGTGGGCTACGGTCCATGAGGTTGCAAAGAGTCCGACGTGACTTAGAGACTAAACAACAACCACAGCAGCAAGAATTGCCTGGAGGATTTCTTCAAAGGCAGATTGTGGGACCCAGCCCCAGAATTTCGGATTCAATAAGCCTGAGTAGGTTGAGAATTTGCTTCTCTAACAAACTGTCAGCTACTGCTGAAGCTGCTGGATGAGGTGCCACACTATGAGAACCAGCTGGGTTACAGGCTGGCTGCAGGCTGCACCCATCAGGCTCATTCTGCTGTTGACTTCTGAGGAGTAATTGGTGATGTTGTTTCTTTATTATCCAGCCTCAACATTTTGGTGTCTGTATTTTAGATGGGAAGAAGAAAGCTTTTGTTTCTGAGAAATGGACATGTATTTTCGTTTGTTTGTCTTTTGGTCCATGGTGTCTGTGTACCTGTAACTAGTTTTCAGTGTTGTCCTGTAAGGAAAAGGAAATTGTGGATCAAATCAGAGCAAGTTGTTGATGTTTGGTCTGCAGGGACTGGGGAAAGCTACAATGGGGTATAGGTATTGATCCAGATTATTTGTCTAATAAACTGAGGGATTCTGTCTATATAGCATTAGACTATAGAATACTTAAGTTTTACTATCCCTCAAATCATATTTGTTGTATGCAGAAAATGTGAGGAACAGTATGAATAAACAGTATGTTTTGGTTCTGCAACTGAAACCATAGAGATGATTCATGATGTTACATAACTGAACTTCCCAAGTCGGGGAGGTCAAGCGAATTGTGTTTGATAATCGTTTTACAGTGAGGAAATTAGGACCTAGAGAATTTAAGTGATTTGTGTGAGGGTATAAGCAGGATTTATTGTTGAACTCTTGAAGTGGACACAGTGTAGTCCAGAAATACAGTGCCCCTAACTCTATTACTGTGTAAAATTCTATAAGCATCCCTTGCTTGACCCTTAAGTTAAAAAGTAGAAAATTCAGTTTTTAAGTATGAGACAAGGTTGTATTCTCTTTAGGGTAACCAACTGCTATCAGTGATTTCAGTAAAACAATTGCCTAAATAAGAGAACACACTCGTCCTACCCTCTAACTTTTCTGCCTACAGCATTGGTTATTAGCTGTGTCATTTTAGGCAAGTCACTTAACTTGTCTCAGCTTCGGTTTCCTCATCTGTAAAAATGGAAATGGTAATCTTAAATCAGATTAATAAATACAGAGCACTTAGCAGAATGCTTATTTTATAGTAAATGCTTATAAATGTTAGCTAATTTTGTTATTATTATAGTGATGATCCTGAGTTTATAACACAAGATCTTAAAGTGTTTTTAAACAAGAAATACAAGATGTAAAGTTTAGGGTCATTTTTAGTTAGAATGTGTCTGCCTTTGTTTCAATTACAGTCTTCCCCTTAGTAGTTTTGTGATCTTGAACATGTTGTGTAATTTCTTCATGCCTCAGTTTCCTATCACAGTAACATTACATATAACATGATGTTACTTGATAATTTAACAAATTAAATATATATTTGCATAGATACATGAATATACATTAAAAGGGGGAAATATCCAGAAGAATACACCAAACTAACCTTGGCTGCCTAAAGAGGGAGAGAATTGGGATTCTGTTTGTTGTCAGAGGAGAGAGTAACATTCGTGAGATAAGAACATTATCTTATGTTAGCAGTGGTTGTAGCTGGCTGGTGGGATTACAGGTGATTTTTCTTTTCTTTATTGGGCACTATGTGTTAGTTTCAGAGAGCTCAGGCTCTGAAATTAAGTCTACATTTAATTCCTGACTCTGTCACCTACTAGCTTTGTGACTATATGTAACATTCATAGCCATAAATTCCTTGTCGGATTGTGATTTAAAACAGCTTTTTTTTTTTTAACAATAAATCTTATAGAGTTGTTAAGATTAAGTAAAATAACATATATGACAAATGCTCAGCTCAGGTGAAATAAATAAGAAATATATTACCCTTCCTATTGTTCATCATCATCATCATTATATTTTTCTTTTCTAAAATTTCTGCAGGGAATTTGTATTGAGATTTTTCAGTAATCAGATGCTACTAAAGGATAGCAACATTCCGTCTTAGTTTTTTCAAGCTTTTTATGTTGCACATTTTAACAACACATAATTTCAGGTGTAGAAATGAACCTTGATACAGATGCCAGGCCAAGTTGACAGTTTTATAGGACTTTTGATACATGTGCAAGGTTAAGAGCCAAAGTCCAGACCAGAGTTCTGAAAATAGACAGGCTTTTATCCACAGCAGATACTTTCAGAGGAATTTGAGATTAATCTTTTTGTAATAGATCCTTTTGAATCTCTTTAAAAATGGCACTGTCCTTCAAAGGACAATGTTATTTAGGTGACAACAAAATTAGGATGTATTTAAAACTCAAGAATGGAAGAGAGTTTTATGATTCTTTCTTACATGAAGGTGCATATTCATGTTTATATAGTTTTTTAATTCATAAAAGACTTTTCATTTGGATTTCTTAACAGCATTGTGTATTCTATAGCACAAGTGCAAACCACTGTACATGATGAAATATTTCACATAAAGTGAGTAGTTCCTTGATTCCTCTTTTCCCAACTCCTGTGTAGTGACGGTCATTCCACTTATAAGCAAAGGATGATCTGTTTTCTCGTCTTCTGTTGTTTTTGTTCTTTGTTTCCTGAAAACATTATCAGATGTTACCTTTATTCCAAATGGTTTGGCATTCTTCTTTACTTTGCTGTGAATTTTATACTTTAGAGATAAAACCCTCTGGTTTTTGATTGGTTTATGGGTACCAGGAGCCTTTTTCTGGTAATTCATAGCTTCTATTAAACTGGTGAGTTTTGGGGTGAAGGGTTTCTAAACCCCTTAAAATTATATACAAACACTGTTCTACATGCACATATGTTCTACATGCATATATGTTAATATAACAGCTTCTCAGAGCGATCTGTAACACGTCTTTCCCCACTACCCACCCCCAAAAAGAAGGAGAAAAGATATGCTGTTATAAATGTTGAAATGAAATGAAGGTTGTTAATGGTACAACTGTTAGAACAACAACAACAAAAACCCCACCTAAATGTTGGGTAGTGGACAAACTTATAAATCAAATGAAGGTAGAAATGCACTGCAGTGCTGCCCTAAGCAGGACATGAAAGTCCGTATAACAAGTAGAGAGAGGAAGCAGAGAGAGAAACAGGAATGACATCAGTATATTTCTGATTTCAGTTTATATTTCAGTATAAACTGATTATGAGCATAAGCACACCAAAGAGCTAGAATAAGAGAATGGATAGCTTTTCATCCACATACTCCTTTATCAACTAATAAGTTCTTAACATGTTAGAAAGTTCTTTCAGTAGACAGGTGCTTTGTTGAATAGAACTTTCACTTTGAACATTGTTAGTTGTTTTCTTGATTTGCATTTTATCATTATTTAAGACATTAACCATCTTTTAAAATCAAAATATAGTAAATTTGCAGTGTGTACTAATCTCTGCTGTGCAGCACAGGAATTCAGTTATATACATATAGACCTTCTTTTTTTAATATTCTTGTCCATTGTGGCTTTTCATAGGCTGTTGAATATGTAGTTCCCTGTGCTATAGTAGGACCTTGTGGTTTATCCATCCTCTGTATACTAGTTTACATCTGCTAACCCCTAACTCCCAGTCCTTCCCTCCCCCATTATCTGTCTTTTAACTGACCTTTAGATTAACTCTTCTCAAGGTGTTTTGCATCACAAGTTATAAAGACTTGGCCTATAAGTATGGTGCTTCAGTTCAGTTCAGTCATTCAGTCTTGTCCGACTCTTTGTGACCCCATGAATCGCAGCACACGAGGCCTCCCTGTCCATCACCAACTCCCGGAGTTCACTCAGACTCACATCCATCGAGTCAGTGATACCATCCAGCCATCTCATCCTCAGTCGTCCCCTTCTCCTCCTGCCCCCAATCCCTCTCAGCATCAGAGTCTTTTCCAATGAGTCAACTCTTCACATCAGGTGGCCAAAGTACTGGAGCTTCAGCATCATTCCTTCGAAAGAAATCCCAGGGCTGATCTCCTTTAGAATGGACTGGTTGGATCTCCTTGCATCCAAGGGACTCTCAAGAGTCTTCTCCAACACCACAGTTCAAAAGCATCAATTCTTCGGCACTCTGCCTTTTTCACAGTCCAACTCTCACATCCATACATGACCACTGGAAAAACCATAGCCTTGACTAGACAGACCTTAGTCAGCAAAGTAATGTCTCTGCTTTTGAATATGCTATCTAGGTTGGTCATAACTTTTCTTCCAAGGAGTAAGTGTCTTTTAATTTCATGGCTGCAGTCACCATCCACAGTGATTTTGGAGCCCAAAAAAATAAAGTCTGACACTGTGTCCACTGTTTCCCCATCTGTTTCCCATNTCTCTGCTTTTGAATATGCTATCTAGGTTGGTCATAACTTTTCTTCCAAGGAGTAAGTGTCTTTTAATTTCATGGCTGCAGTCACCATCCACAGTGATTTTGGAGCCCAAAAAAATAAAGTCTGACACTGTGTCCACTGTTTCCCCATCTGTTTCCCATGAAGTGATGGGACCGGATGCCATGATTTTAGTTTTCTGAATGTTGAGCTTTAAGCCAACTTTTTCACTCTCCTCTTTCACTTTCAACAAGAGGCTTTTTAGTTCCTCTTCACTTTCTGCCATAAGGGTGGAGTCATCTGCATATCTGAGGTTATTGATATTTCTCCCAGCAATCTTGATTCCAGCTTGTGTTTCTTCCAGTCCCGTGTTTCTCATGATGTACTCTGCATAGAAGTTAAATAAGCAAGGTGACAATATACAGCCTTGACGTACTCCTTTTCCTATTTGGAAGCAGTCTGTTGTTCCATGTCCAGTTCTAACTGTTGCTTCCTGACCTGCATACAGATTTCTCAAGGGTAGGTCAGGTGGTCTGGTAGTCCCATCTCTTATAGAATTTTCCACAGTTTATTGTGATCCACACAGTCAAAGGCTTTGGCATAGTCAAATAAATTTATTTCTGGAAAAAAATGTAGTTTTATATTCTTCTTTCCCTACGCAATATATATATGTTCCTGCAGCCCAGTATTCATGAAAAATTCAGTGGGAACAAAGAAGAGACAGAAAGATATTCTTGACTTGTGTTTTGATACTCAAGAAACTAGAGATTTTAGGAATTCTGTATTTGATGTCACCACTGCCATCCTTTGTCTCTAAATCACTTGAAATCCTCTTTGTTTCTCTGTTTTCCCTTGTTTAGCAGTTGTTTGTTATAACATTTAAATTTAGGGAATTCCCTGGCAGTCCAGTGGTTAGGATTTCATGCTTTTACTGCCAAGGGTCCAGGTTCAATCCCCAGTTGGGGAACTAAGATCCCACAAGCTGCCAGGATCATCCTTCAAAAAAAAAAATTAGTTAAAAAAAGAAAAAGACAGCCTCGGCTGCAGTCATCTCAGGGCTCAACTGGAGAAGGCTCCTCTTTCAAGTTTATTGTGCTCATGTTTGTTGAAGGATTCGGTTCCTCTGGGCTGTTGGAACAGAGGGCCTAAGTTCTTTGCGGCTTTTGCCAGAGGCCGCCCTCAATTCCTTGCCATGGGTGCTTATCCACAGGTGACCTCACCCATGGGAGCTTGCTTCCTGAGACCTAGCGAGATGAGAGAGACAGTTTTTTATAACTTAGTCTCAAAAGTGGCATCGTATCACTTTTTGTTGTATTCTCTTCATTAGATGCAAGTCACCATGTCCATCTCACACTCATGGGAGTCAATTGAAATTTTAAAGAAAGTTATTTAAATGAAGCAATGAATTCTCCTGGCTTTTTCTGTATATTGATACATGCTATTCTGTATTCTGCTTCCCTGGTGGCTCAGATGGTAAAGAATCTGCCTACAATGCGGAAGGCCTGGGTTCGATCTTTGGGTTGGAAAGATCCCCTGGAGAGGGAACAACTGCCCACTCCAGTATTCTGGCCTGGAGAATTCCATGGACAGAGGAGCCTGGCAGGGTACAGTCCATGGGGTCACAGAGAATAGGACATGACTGAGCAACTTTCACTCCACTTCATTCTGTATTCTGGAAGCACAAATCCTTCTCATCCTTGTCTCCATGGTATTCCTAGTATCCCTCCCTTTTATATTCAGAATTCCCTTGCTGTTCTTATAGTAACTGTAGGTCTTTCCTCTTGCCTAATCTCTACTGTTAACAGTTCAGTGAAGTACTTCTTCCTAAAATGGTGTTTTTCTCTTTAAGTCTGAGTAACTACATCACACTATTTTAATGTGCAGGTTCTAGAATAAATTTCAGATTGGAAAGCCAACAGAGAATACATTTGCCATGTAGACAAAGGTGACTTTTGAAGATAATAATTTTCCTACTGTAATGAGTATACAATTGGTTTACTTTCCACACTAAAATAAATTGTATGACGATTCATGGGGTCGCAGAGAGTCGGACACGACTGAGTGACTGAACTGAACTGAACTGATGGGTAAGGAAATCCAGGTCAATAGGGGAATAATATGGAAATATTTGTATTACACAAGTAACACATTTTTGCCGTATTTTGTATCTCACACATGTCTATTCAAAACAGTCATTGGAAACCTCAGTTTAAAACCCAAAGGAGCATTCAGTGATGAACAGTCTTACAGATTTTTATGAAACATTTAAGGTTCTTTTAATACTGCTTTTCATTTCAGCCAGATAGTCATCATCGTACATAGATGTGCACATAGTATTTCTTGTGCACTGGAGGCAATTATGTAGGCAAGGAAACTAGTGTAAGAGTTGCCAAGCAGTGAGTGCTTTCTGCCTTTATGTGTCCTGTCTCTACAGTGATTCTCGCTTCCAGTGGGAGAGAATCAGAATAGTGGGATGTTGTAATGGAAGATTATAAGTATTTAAAAGCCTCTTCTCTAAGCTAAGTGCCAAACTAATGAATTTTTTAAGATGCAGAAAGTCCCAATCTTATAAAAATTTTATCCCCAAATAGCACAAGGGAGAACCACCATGTGTGTGTGTTCAGAGGATTTTCCCCCCATTTGTTTCTGTATGTCTGTAAGTTATTAGTAAAAAGAGTATAGGATTATTAGTAGATAAATTTACTTTTTAGGCAGCATTTTTTTCCTTATCCAGCTTTATTGAGATATAATTTACATATAATATTGTGTAAATTCATTGTGTATAACATGATTTTTATATATATGGATAATTGAGGAAATTTATGGAATATCTCCAGAAAATTGTACCCACATATGAAATTTTGCATATTGTCTGAGTTTTGAAAAAATTAAACTTTTGGTCTGTTTGCCATCTGTTAACAGTTTTTTCTGAAAGCCAGTCTAAGCAAACCAAAATGAATAAGAATCCATGAGTAGAATTTTCCAGAGAAGTTACATTACTGCCAACTCCTATTCTCTACCCTAAAGCTAGGTATCTAAATACTGCAACTGGAGAGATGCCCTAAAAGCTGATTCTTTAATTTAGGTTCTAGGTGAGTTAATTTAAACAAAGCAGTCATTAGGAAGGAAGTAGGTGAAAGGAAGGGTAAATAGAAATTCAAACACTTCTGCTTCTAAGACATGGAGTCCTGTGATTATAAGCTCCTTAGATTTCTCTGCACCTGTCCCAACTAAGGCACTTTTTTCCCCTCAGTTGAGAATTAACAGTAACTTGTGTCATTGGTAGCCTGAAGTGGATCTCATTTTATCATCCACCTCCATGGACCTTTCTTCCCCACCTTTCTGCCCTCTAGACCCTCCGTATGGAGAGGTGAGTCTCACCTAGAACTATGGAAAACATATCAGACCACTATCTTAGCCTCTGACTTACATTTAATTTTATATTTTTTCCATTTTTAAAAAAAATTTTACTTTACAGTACTGTATTGGTTTATTGGTTTTGCCGTACATCAACATGAATCCGCCACAGGTGTACACGTGTTCCCAATCCTGAACCCCCCTCCCACCTCCCTCCCCATACCATCCCTCTGGGTCATCCCAGTGCACCAGCCCCAAGCATCCTGTATCCTGCATCAAACCTAAACTGGCGATTCGTTTCTTACATGATACTATGCATGTTGGCCATTCTCCCAAATCATCCCACGCTCTCCCTCTCCCACAGAGTCCAAAAGTCTGTTCTATACATCTGTGTCTCTTTTGCTGTCTCGCA
>SJXQ01001458.1:618141-696933 GCA_006408695.1 Aepyceros melampus
AATGTATTCTTTTTAATGGCTGAGTAATACTCTATTGTGTATATGTACCACAGCTTTCTTATCCATTCATCTGCTGATGGACATCTAGGTTGCTTCCATGTCCTGGCTATTATAAACAGTGCTGCGATGAACATTGCTGTATACGTGTCTCTTTCAATTCTGGTTTCCTCGGTATGTATGCCCAGCAGTGGGATTACTGGGTCATAAGGCAGTTCTATTTCCAGTTTTTTAAGGAATCTCCACACTGTTCTCCACAGTGGCTGTACTAGTTTGCATTCCCACCAACAGTGTAAGAGGGTTCCCTTTTCTTCCACACCCTCTCCAGCATTTGTTGCTTGTAGACTTTTGGATTGCAGCCATTCTGACTGGTGTGAAATGGTACCTCACTGTGGTTTTGATTTGCATTTCTCTGATAATGAGTAATGTTGAGCATCTTTTCATGTGTTTGTTAGCCATCTGTATGTCTTCTTTGGAGAAGTGTCTATTTAGTTCTTTGGCCCATTTTTTGATTGAGTCGTTTATTTTTCTGGAATTGAGCTGCAGGAGTTGCTTGCATATTTTTGAGATTAGTTGTTTGTCAGTTGCTTCATTTGCTATTATTTTCTTCCATTCCGAAGGCTGTCTTTTCACCTTGCTTATAGTTTCCTTTGTTGTGCAGAAGCTTTTAATTTTAATTAGATCCCATTTGTTTGTTTTTGCTTTTATTTCCGGTATTCTGGGAGGTGGGTCATTAAACAGACAAATTTTTCTAAAGAAGATATTCAGAAACTGTTTAGCAATCACATTGAAAAGAAATAGAGTGCTTTCAGGCTGGCTGTATATTCTATGACTCATCATGCTCTTCATCATTCCTACTGCCATTACTGCTAGCCATACCAGATGTATTAAAATTGCTTATATCCTGAAGGCATTGGAGTTTGCAACCTCTGCTTTGGGTTACAGGGAGTGGTCACATTTTCTAGGAGGTGGCAAACCAGGTGGCTCAGTGGTAAAGAATGTGCCTGCCAAGCAGGAGACTAGGGTTCGATCCCTGGGTTGAGAAGGTCCCCTGGAAATGGCAGTCCACTCCAGTATTCTTGTCTGGATAATTCCATGGACAGAGGAGCATGATGGACTGCAGTCCATGGGGTCGCAAAGAGTCAGACGCAACTGAGCACACACACACAGAGAAATGGATGATGAAAGAATGAAAATTTCCCTTACTTCCTCCCTATTAAAACATGCAATTTCAGGGGATTGATAGACTTCCAGGAGTGTGTATCAGAGGATCTCACGTCAAGAGTTCTTGATTTAGATCCTTCAGTAGCTTACATATGCTACCATTTAGCGTATGGTTTGTGATTAGCTACTATGATTTAGCTCTACCAGAAGAAAGTATTATGCATGATTCAATAATTGAAATCTCATGTTACTTTAAAAAGAAAAAAACTAAAGAAGAATTTCCTCAACCAATAACCTCTAATGGTGTTAGGGAAATAGTGACCTTCTCCAACACAGTGATCATCAAATGTGACTCTTAATTTTGTAACTCTTCCTGTGTGCTCAACTTCCTCCATCTCCACTACTCATCTCACAGACTCTAGCTCTTTTCTGCTACATTTTTGCAGTATTATATTAAGAATAACCTGAAAAAGATTGCCTACACTACTCTAATCCTATGACCTTCACCATGCTTTCTTTATATATTATTCTAATTCTCTTCTCTTTTCATACACCTAATTATTTTGGGGTACTGGATTTAATATTTGAACATATATATAGAAATGATCTTTTTTTTTTCCCCAGAGAGGGTTTTCATTTCTTCTGCCACCTGTGAACAGTTCAATCCAAGTTCCAGGTTGAAAGTTTTCTAGGCCAGTGAAATGACACAAATCAGGACTGCAGAAACTGTTTTACTTCTGGTTCATCTTTACCCCTAGCATGTAGCTCCTAAGGGTCTCAGGTATGGAGTGTTTCACTAGAAATCCCATTCCTGGCAGATCCTAGACTCCAGTTTTGTTCCCTTGACCTTGTGAGACAGCTAAATGCACAGTCCAGCTGCTCAGTTATTTCTTACCTGTTAACAAATGCCCCCTTGCTAAAGTGCCCCTCTGTGCTGGGCAAGATCTCCATTTCAGATTTCCATCTGCACCCTGTTGTTATAATGATACTCATCACCTCCTTGTTGGGTCTTTAATGTTTTTAAAAGATTTTTAAAATATATTTTACCCAGTTTTTATTAATTGTTATCAGCTGGAAGGTCTCCAATTACTGAAACGTGTCTCCCACCATTATTTCCTTTGGGGAAAGAAATTCTAGCATGTATATTTTTAGATTGTACATACATCTTAAAGTATGTGAAAGAAGTGTTTTTATTTTTCTATTCTGTGCTCCCCATGAAGCTACATGGGAACAGACTGTACACTAATAAAACAGTCTTAGAACACTACCTCTTTGGACAAACCAGTCTCCATAAATTCTGGGAGCTGTCTACTAAGAAATTGAAATGATATTATTAGCCAGTTGATTAAATACAAATAAATTCTCTTTCAAACGAACTTTTAGAGTTGGTTCATGGACCATCTCTTTGAGCAAGTTGTTTCTTATTTGGACTTGGAAATTAGTACTTTACATCAAAATTTCAACAAGTTTTGCATACTGTGGTTATGATATTACCCATGATACTGAATTGTTGAAAAACTTGCCTTTCTGCCCCTGATCTCATCTGCTGTTATTTGACCTGCTACCATTAAATTGGGGAGGAAAGTGTCTGCTTCGTCCCAAGTGCAGTTCATAGATCATCAAGTTAAGTTCAACATTATTGTTTTCAACTTTTATCTTACCCTCTACAATAGCCATAAAAGTTAAATTATAATTCTGAGTGGATGAAGCTGTTTATATTGCTGCCAGAAAAAAAATGTCATCAAGCAAAAGATGGGAAAGTTTCTTTTAATGTTTGAAGAGGATCATGAGACCCAAGTTTCCTACAGTCTGGCTTCTATTTCTTGGCTCTGTTGCAAACCAGTTTTAAAAGGAAGGGTCTTATCTGCTGGTTAATGTTTCATTAAAACATTGAGTATCAAAATCTGTGTAATACATTTTTTTGTATCTACCATAAAATGCCTAGTGCATATATTAAAGACTCATTCTTCTATTAATCCACATGAGTCATCTTTGGTACTGTAGAACAGAAGGCTACCCTTAAAATGCAAAGGTATTATTTATTTTGTATAAATAAATTTTCTAAGTCTTAAAAAAAATGAAAGAGCTCTGGATAGAACTCATTTGTATACAAGTAAAACTTCAATTATAGTCAAGGGCATAAAATATGGATGCTATTTTCTGGTACCTTACCAGAGAAATGATGTTTATTTTCTTAGTTAAAATTTATTCTACATGATGAATTCTCTATTATAGCAAATGCCTTATCTGTTCCCTAACCAAGTAACATTTTTTATAATGACCCAGGATGATATGCTTTGTGGCTAAGAGAGAAGAAAGAATTAAGCTATAAGTGAATCACCACAGCATTTTTCTTTTTATTTTATTATTATTATTTTTTTTTACTTTATTTTACTTTACAATACAGTATTGGTTTTGCCATACATCAACATGAATCCACCACGGTGTACATGAGTTCCCAATCCTGAACCCCCCTCCCACCTCCCTCCTCATACCATCTCTCTGGGTCATCCCAGTGCACCAGCCCCAAGCATCCTGTATCCTGCATCAAACCTAAACTGGCAATTCATTTCTTACATGATATTATACATGTTTCAATGCCATTCTCCCAAATCATCCCACCCTCTCCCTCTCCCACAGAGTCCAAAAGTCTGTTCTATACATCTGTGTCTCTTTTGCTGTCTCGCATACAGGGTTATCGTTACCATCTTTCTAAATTCCATATGTATGTGTTAGTATGCTGTATTGGTGTTTTTCTTTCTGGCTTACTTCACTGTGTAATCGGCTCCAGTTTCATCCACCTCATTAGAACTGATTCAAATGTATTCTTTTTAATGGCTGAGTAATACTCCATTGTGTATATGTAGCACAGCTTTCTTATCCATTCATCTGCACCACAGCATTTTTCTAATGAAAGTTTTTGAGTAACAATTTTCTAGGTTGTTTCTTCTCAAATATCCAAACAAGAAAAAAATAGAACACTAAAATGATCAAAAACACTCATCTGGACAATTTGTGCGTTTTCTCCTTTATGCTTACCACTGTGTCCACAGTGCATTAGTGTAGTGACTGACTAACACATAGCAGATGTTCATTCAGTGTGTATTGAATGAATGAAATGAACCTAAAAAGTCAGAGGAAGGCAAAATGAAAGAGTTTAGTATGCTATAAATATGTGTAAATTACATAGTTTTCTCTTTACTTAAGAATGTGTCTTTTCTGGGAAATCCCTGGCAGTGCAAAGGTTAGGACTCTTGTGCCTTTTACTACTGAGAGCCTGGGTTCAATCCCTGGTAGAAGAACGAAGATCTGACAAGCCAAGTGGCACAGCCCAAAAAGAAAGGAAGAAAAAAAAATATGAGAGACAGCAGAGACAGTACCATTGGGCTGAAGAAGAGGTTTCTGCCTTATTTAAAATATATAAATAAATACCCAACTAAGATAGTAATATTTTCAAATATTCTTTTTTTAAAAATGTCTTTTCTCTTTCTGATTTACTGCAGAGGGCTTTGTATGTACACTTGAAAAACCAGAACCATGATTTCTTTTCTGTTCTTATAACATAATTTCACTATGATGTTGAGAAAGGGGGAGTGGTATTTCTTTCAGTGTTTTTTTTTAATGTATAGTATCCCATTTGTTTTAAATTCATAAACTTTCTCCTCCTATGGAAGGAAGACTACCTGCCATAGGCCCCTACTAGCATATGGGAAGGAGCATAAAGCTTCACTGGATCAGAATTCAGCCATGGCAGCCAACTGAGATCAATCAGCTATAAGTGAACTGTAATAAATGTAATTTGAGAACATAATCAGTTAGGGTAAAGCAAAGAATGAGAATTTCAGGAAATCCTGCTGGCCAAACATGACACGTGTGTGCACACTCAGTTGCTCAGTCATGTCCAACTCTGCAACCCCGTGGTCTGTGGCCTACCAGGCTCCTCTGTCCATGTAATTTTTCAGGCAAGAATACTGGAGTAGGCTGTCATTTCCTACTCTAGGGGATCTTCCCAACCCAGGAATCAAACCCTTGTCTCCTGCATTGCCAGGTGAACCCATTTATCCTCAGAGGTCAGGAAAAAGAAAATAAATACATGAGTAAACTTAACACTGTCCTTTGAGAAACTGGATATATATACACAAAGACCAGACCATCTATAAAAATAGAATTCTGACACCCAACTTCCAGCAAATAGCCTAGGAACACAGGCTATATCTACAAGTCAGGCTTGTGGGAAGTAAGATTACTATCTCAAGCAACTAGTCCAAGAAGCCAACAGCAACCCCTGGAACTTCAACAGTAACAACTGGAACTAAGTCACCAGGACTGGATTATTAACAGACAGTTTCCCTAGTATTTGCCCTCACTTCCAACTTAAGACTAATGAGAGATAGCTAAATATGCACACTTAACCTGTCATATAAGATGCCCACTTCTAGTTAGCCTTCCTTCAGCATCTCTGTGCCAAGTGCCTCCAGTCGGCATACCTGAAGCCTGTCCTTTCATCCACCTGTAAAGCTTTTCTACTCCACTGCCGGCCTTTGAGTCTCTGCCAGGTGCAAGTGATGGTAACTGATGCACTCGCTACAACAAGCTCTGGATACGTAAATAAATAAACAAATAAACAAGCTTTGCTTGTTCTTATTTGGGGGGTTGTCATTTTATTTCCATGCCTTTTTTCCCCACATAATTATGGTGTTCTGACCTAGAACATATTAATATAAGACTTCCATGCTTGGACATAAAACACACAAAAGAAATGCTTTTTTGATAAGACTCAGATTAGGCATGTAAAAAGTGAACGGATAGAATTAGATTCCTTACACGTCTTGAGAACAACAACATAGCATTTGTGTTAGTTAAAATGGTATTTCACGTGGAACATCATAGCTGCTGTTGTTCCACCATGCAAGTGATCTCTCTTCCTGATCCGGGTCGTTTATGCCTTTGTCTCAGCCTCCCCCTCAACAGCCACTTGTGCATTCTCTCATCTGCACTTTGTGACTTATGTGGCAGCTGCCATCCTGTCACTCCCAATGACAAAGGCAGATATTGACATGGCTCTGGAGTCTGTTTACTTTCCACATTAATTGATTTTGACTTAGTCAGCTCATGGCCCTGAAACTATGCTGTGTGAGGTAAAGCGCTTTTCTGGTATACCAGTGTTACAACTTCTGTCAGACTTCTACATTAGAATTAACTTACCCTTTCAGTTCTTTACAGTGCCCCTAGTTTTATAGCTCTTTCATTAGTGTCATTTTCTTACCATCTTACGTTATCTCCACTCTTACTTTTATCCCCAACTAGAGAAGGCAGTCAGAGAAGGCGATGGCACCCCACTCCAGTACTCTTGCCTGGAAAATCCCATGGACGGAGGAGCCTGGTAGGCTGCAGTCCACGGGATTGCTAAGAGTCAGACATGACTGAGCGACTTCCTTTTCACTTTTCACTTTCATGCATTGGAGAAGGAAATGGCAACCCACTCCACTGTTCTTGCCTTGAGAATCCCAGGGACGGGGGAGCCTGGTGGGCTGCCGTCTATGGGATCACAAAGAGTCAGACATGACTGAAGTGACTTAGCAGCAGCAGCAGAGAAGGCAGTGGCACCCCACTCCAGTATTCTTGCCTGGAAAATCCCATGAATGGAGGAGCCTGGTGGGCTGCAGCCCATTGGGTCGCTAAGAGTCAGACACGACTGAGCGACTTCACTTTCACTTTTCACTTTCATGCACTGGAGAAGGAAATGGCAACCCTCTCCAGTGTTCTTGCCTGGAGAATCCCAGGCACGAGGGAGCCTGGTGGGCTGCCGTCTATGGGGTCGCAGAGAGTCGGACACAACTGAAGCGACCTAGCAGTAGCAGCAGCAGAGTAAGAACCAGGTTCCTGGAGTTAAGTTCAAAAAACATTGTAAGTGGCATCTTCTCTTCCACCCCAAATTGTTTTCCCTAGGAACTCTTAAAACAAAAACAAGTTTCTGTATATATTTAGAGACATGCCTGAGGATTTAGAATATAGTCACAGACTTTTCTGTTTAAGAATCCTAATCACAAAACTAGCTAATTCCTAAGTGTCTCATCATTGTTCTTCCCAAATTTGGTGTAAAGCAAGCCTCTGATGAGCAGCCTTGATATATCAGTGTTCTGTGTGGATGTGGAGATTCCCTCCCCAACTCTTAACTACCTTTATTTGTTAATATTTGTTTATTTACTTATCTAATTTTTTGGCCAAACTGTGAAGCTTATGGGATCTTAGTTCCCTGTCTGTAAGAAGCACTGGAAGATGACTGTGCTTAGTCACTCAGTTTTGTCCAACTCTCTGTGACCCCATGGACTGTAGCCCACCAGGCTCCTCTGTCCACGGGGATTCTCCAGACAAGAATACTGAAGTGGATTGCCGTGCCCTCCTTCAGGGGTTCTTCCCAACCCAGGAATCAAACCCAGCTCTCCTGCATTGCAGGTGGATTCTTTACCATCTGAGCCACTAGGGAGCATCAAGGAATGCATAGTCAGCAGGATTTGAACCTGCGCAGGGAGACCCCATTGGATTTCTAGTCCATCACCTTAACCACTCGGCCATGACTAGTTCCCTAACCAGGGATCAAACCCAGACCCTCAGTAGTGAAAGCTTGGTCCAGTAGTGAAACCACTGGACCGCCAGGGAATTCCCTACCTTTGTATTGCATCAGTCAGTTCAGTCACTCAGTTGTGTCCGACTCTTTGCAACCCCATGGACTGCAGCACGCCAGGCCTCCCTGTTCCATCACCAACTCCCAGAGCTTACCCAAATTCGTGTCCATCAAGTCGGTGATGCCATCCAACCATCTCATCTTCTGCCATCCCCTTTTCCTGCCTTCAATCTTTTCCAGTATCAGGGTCTTTTCCAATGAGTCGGTTCTTCGCATCAGAGCTTCAGCTTCAGCATCAGTCCTTCCAATGAATATTCAGGACTGATTTCCTTTAGGGTTGACTGGTTTGATTTCCTTGTAGTCCAAGGGACTCTCAAGAGTTTTCTCCAATACCACAGTTAAAAACAACAACTCTTCAGCACTCAGCTTACTTTATGGTCCAACTCTCACATCCATACATGACTACTGGATATGTTTATATACTAGCAGAGTAATACACAAACACAAAACTAGTACTTGCAGCCTACTTTTCCAATAACATTTATATAAATGCACTTATGTAAATTTAAAAGAGTTGACAGTAAGGTCATTATGTAAAAATCAGTATTTCTATATTCTAGCAAAGAACACGGAGAAGGCAATGGCACCTCACTTCAGTACTCTTGCCTGGAAAATCCCATGGATGGAGGAGCCTGGTAGGGTGCAGTCCATGGGTCGCAAAGAGTCAGACACGACTGAGTGACTTCACTTTCACTTTTCACTTTCATGCATTGGAGAAGGAAACGGCAAACCACTCCAGTGTTCTTGCTGGAGAATCCCAAGGACGGTGGAGCCTGGTGGACTGCCGTCTGTGGGGTCGCACAGGGTCAGACACGACTGAAGCAACTTAGCAGCAGCAGCAGCAGCAAAGAACAGTTGGAAAAGTAAATCTAAACACAGTTTCATTTACAGTAACATTAAAAATCATGAAATATATTGGGATAAATTTGATAAAATGTGTATGCTGAAAGTTGTAAATAAAACACAAAGATCCAAATAAATGAAAAGCTGTATCATATTTATGGATTAGAAGATTCAGTATTGCTAAGATAGCTATTTTGATTTAAAGGAACCCCCAAGAAAAAGTGTTTTTAGAAATATATAAGGTTTACATGATTGCAAATTTAGATATTTACATGATTTTAAAATGTTTATAGGAATCAAGTGACTCAGAGTGGCCACAGCAAGTTTTCAAAAGAACAACAAAGTTAAAGGACTTCCATTATTCTTCAGTAAAGGTGTCAGGGAAATGAACATCAACCCTTACCTCTTACCATGCACATAAGTTCACTTAAAGTACCGTAGACCTAGGGGATATTTTTACCCCCTATAGTGTATGTATAGCTGATTTACTTTGCTGTACAGTAGAAGTTAGAACAACGTGTAAAGCAGCTATACTCCAATAAATTTTTAATAAATAAAAATTTAACAAAAATAGTGCCATAGACCAAATGTAAGAGCTAGGAGCAAATCTATGCAATCTTAGAATAGGCAAAACTTTCTAGGATAGAAGTGTGAGCTATAAAAAAAAAAATTAAAAGTTGGGCTTTATCTAAATTTAAAACGTTCACTCTTTAAGACACTTTTGATAACAGGAAACGGCAAGCCATATAATAGGAGAAAATATTAGCATACATGTGTCTGACAGATTTGTATCCAATATAAAGAATCCTTACAAATAATAAAAGAATCTTAATTTTTTAAAAGTATAAAAAATTTGAAGAGATAATCACAAAAGAAGATATAAGAAGGGCCAGTAAATACATGAAAAGATGCACAACATCATCAGTCATCAGTTCAGTTCAGTTTCTCAGTCACGTCCAACTCTTCGCGACCCCATGGACTGCAGCACTCAGGCTTCCCTGTCCATCATCAACTCCCGGAGTTTACTCAAATTCACATCCACTGAGTCGGTGATGCCATCCAACCATCTCATCCTCTGTCGTCCCCTTCTCCTCCTACCTTCAATTTTTCCCAGCATCAGGGTTTTTTCCAGTGAGTCACTTCTTCACCTCAGGTGGCCAAAGTATTGGAGTTTCAGCTTTAGCATCAGTCCTTTCAATGAATATTCAGAACTTATCTCCTTTAGGATGGACTGGTTGGGTCTCCTTGCAGTCCAAGGGACTCTCAAGAGTCTTCTCTAGCACCACAGTTCAAAAGCATCGATTCTTCAGCTCTCAGCTTTCTTTGTAGTCCAACTCTCACATCCGTACATGACTACTGGAAAAACCATAGCTTTGACTAGACAGACCTTTGTTGGCAAAGTAATGTCTCTGCTATTTAATATGCTGTCTAGGTTGGTCATAGCTTTTCTTCCAAGGAGCATTAGTCATCAGAGAAATGCAAAGTGAAACCTTGAAATACCACTGTACACCCTTGGTATGGCTAAAATCAAAGTGTCTCACATAGCAAGCCTTGGTGAGGATATAGAGAAACTAGAACTCTTATATACTACTTGAGAGTGTGAACTGAACAGTCACTTTGGAAACAAGTGATTTCTTATGAAGTTAAACTTTTAAACTTTATAACTCAGCCTTTATTCACCTTTGTATTTGTCCTAGAGAAATTAAAATATATATCCACACAAAGGTGGGCTTAGTTGCCAGCAACGTGTGGGATCTTCTCGAACCAGGGATTGATAAACCCATGTCTCCTGCATTGACAGATGGTTTTTTTTTTTTTTTTTTTTTGCCTTCATCCATGCTTTTTTTTTTTTTTTTCTGGGTTTTTATTGGGGGTTTTTGGGTTTTTTTAGTCTATTGTTTTTGCTTATTTCAATTGGAAGATAATTACTTTACAATATTGTGGCGGTTTTGCCATACATTGACATGAATCAGCCACGGATATACATGTGTCCCCCCCATCCTGTACCCCTCTCTACCTCCCTCCCCACCTCCCGTCCCACCTTATCCCCCCTGGGTTGTCTCAGAGCACTGGCTTTGGGTGCTCTGCTTTATGCATCAAACTTGCACTGGTCATCTGTTTTACATATGGTAATATGCTGTTTCAAGCTATTCTCTCAAATCATCCCACCCTCACCTTCTACAGAGTCCAAAAGTCTGTTCTTTACATCTGTGTCTCTTTTGCTGCCCTGCATGTAGAATTATCATTACTGTCTTTTCTCAATTCCATATATATGTTATTATACAGCATTTGTGTTTCTCTTTCTGTATGATAGGCTCCAGTTTCATCCACCTCATTAGAACGGACTCAAATGTCTTCCTTTTTTTTAGCTGAGTAATATTCCATTGTGTGTATATATACCACAACTTCCTTATCCATTCATCTGCCGATGGACATCTAGGTTGCTTCCATGTCCTAGCTATTGTAAATAGTGTCGCAGTGAACACTGGGATGCATGTGTCTCTTTCAATTCTGGTTTTCTCAGTGTGTATGCCCACCAGTGGGACTGCTGGTTCATATGGCATACACTGTTCTTCATAGTGACTGTACCAATTTGCATTCCCACCAGCAGTGTAAGAGAGTTCCCTTTTCTCCATACCCTCTCCAGAATGTATTGTTTGTAGACTTTTTGATGATGTCCATTCTGACAAGCGTGAGATTCTATGTCATTATGGTTTAGATTTGCATTTCTCTGATAATGAGTAATGTTGAACATCTTTTCATGTGTTTTTTAGCAATCTGTATGTCTTATTTCAAGAAATATCTGTTTAGTTCTTTTGCCCAATTTTGATTGGGTCGTTCATTTTTCTAGTACTCAGCTGCATGAGCTGCTTGTATATTTTGGAGATTAATTCTTTGTCAGTTGTTTTGTTTGCTGTTATTTTCTCCCATTCTGAAGGCTGTCCTTTCACCTGGCTTCTAGTTTCCTTCGTTGTGTGAAAGCTTTTAAGTTTAATTAAGTCCCATTTATTTATTTTTGTTTTATTCCCATTACTGTGGGAGGTGGTTCATTGAGGATTTTGCTGTGATTTATGTCAGAGTGTTCTGCCTATGTTTTCCTCTAAGAGTTTTATAGTTTCTGGTCTTACATTTACATCTTTGAATCCATTTTGAGTTTAATTTTTTGTATGCTATTAGAAAGCATTCAAGTTTCATTCTTTTATACATGGTTAACCATTTTTCCCAGCATTACTTGTTGAAGAGACTGTATTTTCTCCTTGTATATTTTTGCCTCCTTTGTCAAATATAAGGTGTCCATAGATGCATGGATTTATCTCTGGACTTTCTGTTTTGTTCCATTGATTTATATTTCTGTTTTTGTGCCAGTACCATACTGTCTTGATGACTGTAGCTTTGTAGTATAGTCTGAAGTCAGGAGGGTTGATTCCTCCAATTCCATTCCTCTTTCTCAAGATTGCTTTGGCTCTTTGAGGTTTTTTGTGTTTCTGTACACATTGTGGAATGATGTGTTCTAGTTCTGTGAAAAACGCCTTTGGTAGTTTGATATGGTTTGTATTGAATCTATAGATTGCTTTGGGTAGTATATGACTTTCACTATATTGATTCTTCCAATCTGTGAACATGGTATGCTTCTCTATCTATTTGTGTCATCTTTTATTTCTTTCACCAGGGTTTTATAGTTTTCTATATACAGATCTTTTAGGTAAATTTATTCCTAAGTATTTTATTCTTTTTGTTGCAATGGTGAACGGAATTGTTTCCTTGATTTCTCTTTCTGATTTTTCATTGTTGTTGTGTAGGAATGCAAGGGATTTCTGTGTATTAATTTTATATCCTACAGCTTTACTATATTCATTGATAGTAATTTTCTAGTGGCATCTTGAGGATTTTCTATGTAGAGAATCATGTCATCAGCAGACGGATTCTTTACTACTGAACCACCAGGGAAACCCAGGTGTTGCTTTTTTTGTTGATCACTGGTAGGCAGTGACTGTAAAAATTAGGAGGTCAGTTTGGGGAGGATATGGAAGAGCTCCATGTCAGCTCTAGAGCTTACTGTGACAGATAGCAGCCACTACTTATCAGTCACCAGTTTCCACTATTTATCAGTCACCAGTTTCCAGTATTCATCAGAATATCGGTAACTCACTTCCAGTTTCATCAGAAAAGAAAAAATTTAGGTTACCATTTAAGAGCTAGGAAATGAAAACATGACCAGGTTTACTTTGGCAATTGGGCTAAGCTAATCATAGGTTTTGTAACTCTGTTAGAGAGAAAGCATGGGTTTCTCTATTTGATTAAATGTGGTACAAATTTCTGAGTCTTGAAATAGATGAGAACAAGCAGTTTATAATTAACAGATCATAAAGGAAAATGTAAACAGCCCGATGAGAAAATGCTAAGAGAATGCTGAGAATTAAAAGTCTGTGGAACTATTCTGTGTGTAGCCTGCCATGTTAGGAATACAGATTAGCAATTTGGATACATTAGCTATTAGACATTCATTTCTTGGCACAGTTTAAGTCATCGTTTAATCCCTCTGCAGTTTGAGAACTTTAAGTAGAAGGGACTTTTTGCAGATGTTATGAAGTTTAAACCACCTCTGAAAGAAAATTCACGTCATCCAGAAAAATAAACACCAAAATATTCTGAAATATTTGCTACTTGCTTTTTTGCAGCATCCTGTTTTTTGCCTGAATTATATTTCTCACTGTTTAAATTACTATGATTAAATCAAATTACTTTCTTCTTTTCCACATGCGTCTATAAGCTCCTTAAGGATAGGGACTGTGTCCATTGTCCATAAATGTATATCTAATACCTCCCACAGTGCTGGACACACAGAAAGTACTTAGTAAATATTTATTGAATTAATTCTTGCTTTCCTACATTGTCTGTGGAAGTTATTCTGCTGGATACCATTAATAAGATAACCATTTAAACAACTTGTACTTAATACTCACATATTTCCTAGCCACATAATGAGTCCAACAGCCAGACAGCCTGTACTTCAAAACTGACTTGTCACTACATAGCTCAGCTGGTAAAGAATCCATCTGCAATGCAGGAGACCCCAGTTCGATTCCTGGGTTGGGAAGATCTGCTGGAAAAGGGATAATCTCCCCACTCCAGTATTCTTGGTCTTCCCTTATGGCTCAGATGGTTAAGAATCCGCCTCCAATACAGGAGACCTGGGTTCCATCCCTGAGTTGGGAAAATCCCCTGGAGAAGGGAAAGGCTACCTACTCCATTATTCTGGCCTGGAGAATTCCATGGACAAAGGAACCTGCCTGGCTACAGTCCATGGGTCGCAAAGAGTCAGACACCACTGGGCGACTTTCATTTTTTCACTTTCATGCCTAACTCTTGAAAAGGGAATGGCTACCCCTTCCAGTATTCTACTATTCTTGCCTGGAGGATTCCATGGACAAGAAGTGCCTGTGGGCTACAAGTCCATAAAGAGTTGGACATGACTGAGTGACTGACACTCACTGTCTTAACTCTGTAACCATGGTCAAGCAAAAACTAAGTCTTTGTGTACTTCACTTTTACTATCTGTAAAATAAGGAATGTTGTGAAGATTAAATGATTTAATTTATGTAAAGCACTTGGAAAAGTACCAGAGAGTATATCTCAATAAGTTACTGTTATTATTACTACTGGTACAGAAATACAACATTCTTTTAAGACAACACTAAATATGTTGTATTTTCAGTTTTGATCTTGGAGTTCTGTCTTTGTGTTGAACTGGTAAGTCATACACAACTTGAATCTGAAAATCGTTCCCTCTTCTTTTTCCCTGACTCTGTTGTTAAGAAATCAAGTAAGTATTTCAAGTATGGCCTCCTGAAAAAACGTACTCTCCTCCTTTTCCTCTTCCATCCTTCAAGAACAAGTGTAATTGTTTATCTCTCAACTCACTATTCCTTTAATTTACAGAGTAGTTCTTGTATGTATTGGCTTCTTTCTATCCTTATTTTCCACTTTAAGTTGTTAAACTGGTATAAGAGAAGGGGAGAAGGAAATGACAACCCACTCCAGTATTCTTGCCTGGGAAATCCCATGGACAGAGGAGCCTGGCGGGCTACAGTCCATGGGGTCACAAAAGAGTTGGACACAACTTAATGGCTAAACAAAAGCAACGTAAGAGAGGAATGGTGAAGTAATTTTTTATACAAATTTTAACTATATATAGCATTATTTCGTTTTCCAATAGTTTTAGATTTCTTTCTTGAAGGAAAAAAAAAGTATTGTGATTATTGTTTCATTCTCAAACCCAGTGTCCTATGACCTGAGTACATTTTCTATCATATTTAAAAGTTAAAATAAAACATAAATACAGAAATATATCAGAGAGACAACTCATTGGAAAAGACTCTGATGCTGGGAAATATTGAGGACAGGAGAAGGGGATGACAAAGGACAAGATGTTGGATGACTTCATTGACTCAGTGAACATGATTTTGAGCAAACTCCGGGAGGTAGTGAATGACAGGGAAGCCTGGTGTGCTGCAGTCTATGGGGTTGCAACGAAGAGGACATGACTGAATGACTGAACAACAATTCAAATAATAATTATGCATCTCTGTGAAATTATATGACATGAACACCTGTATAGCCACTACCTAAGTTCAGACATAGAATGTTCCCGCACCTCAGAAGCTCTTCTCATGCTTCCTCTGCATCGCATTCCACTCCATTTAAGTGTGACCTTTAATCTGACTGCCCTATCATTTATTTCCTTCAGCAGTTTCCAAACTTTACATAAATGAAATCATTTAACCTATCTCTTTTGAGCCTCTCTTTTGTTTAATTGTATCTTTGTGAGATTCTCTTTTATTGCTGTCATGTTTCATTTTATGTCTACTATTGATGGGCATTTTAAACTTTGGCTGTTATGAACAATTTTATGAATGTTTGCCACATCTATTTCAAAGCCCCTGTGTTTACTTTTCATTTTGGTATATACCTAGTAGTGGACTTGCTGGGTCATGGGGTTTCAATATGTTCCATCTAATTTTTTTTCCAAATTTTATGCTACCAATTTACATTCATACTGGAAAAACAAGTTAACTGTGCTTTTGACCCATACTCACTTCAGTCGCTCAGTCGTGTCCCAACTTTTTGCAACCCCATGGACAGCAGCACGCCAGGCTTCCCTGTCCATCACGAACTCCTGGATCTTGCTCAAACACCTGTCCATCGACTCAGTGATACCATCCAACCATCACATCCTCTCTTGTCCCCTTCTCTGGCCTTCAATCTTTCCCAGCATCAGGGTCTTTTCAAATGAGTCAGTTCTTCCCATCAGGTAGCCAGAGTATTGGAGCTTCAGCTTCAGTCCTTCCAGTGAATATTCACGACTGACTTCCTTTAGGATTGATTGGTTTGATCTCCTTGCAGTCCAAAGGACTCTCAAGAGTCTTCTCCAACATCACAGCTCATAAGCATCAATTATTTAGCACTCAGCTTGCTGTATAATCCAACTCTCACATCCATACATGACTACTGGAAAAACCATAGCTTTGACTAGATGGACCTTGTTGACAAAGTAATGTCTCTGCTTTTTCATATGCTGTCTAGGTTGGTCATAGCTTTTCTCCCAAGGAGCAAATGTCTTTTAATTTCATGGCTGCAATCACCATCTGCAGTGATTTTGGAGCCCAACAAAAAAAGTCTCTCAGTGTTTCTATTGTTTTCCCATCCATTTGCCATGAAGTGATGGGACTGGACACTATGATCTTAGTTTTCTGAATGTTGAGTTTTAAGCCAACTGTTTCACTCTCCTCTTTCACTTTCATCAAGAGGCTCTTTAGTTCCTCTTCGCTTTCTGCCATAAGGGTGGTGTCATCTGCGTATCTGAGGTTATTGACATTTCTCTCAGCAGTCTTGATTCCAGCTTGTGCTTCATACAGCCTGGCATTTCACGTGATGTACTCTGCGTATAAGTAAGCAGGGTGACAATATACAACCTTGACGTACTCCTTTCCCAATTAGGAACCAGTCCATTGTTCCATATTCAGTTCTACCTGTTGCTTCTTGACCTGCATACAGATTTCTCAAGAGGCAGGTCAGGTGGTCTGGTATCCCCATCTCTTGAAGAATTTTCCACAGTTTGTTGTGATCCATACAGTCAGAGGCTTTGGCATAGTCAATAAAGCAGAAGTAGTTTTTTTCTGGACCTCTCTTGCTTTTTTTGATGATCCAGCAGATGTTAGCAATTTGATCTCTGGTTCTTCTACCTTTTCTCAATCCAGCTTGAACATCTGGAAGTTCTCAGTTCACGTGCTGTTAAAGCCTGGCTTGGAAAATATTGAGCATTACTTTGCTAGCATGTGAGATGAGTGCAGTTGTGCAGCAGTTTGAATATTCTTTGGCATTGTCTTTCTTTGGGATTGGAATGAAAACTGACCTTTTTCAGGCATGTGGCCACTGTTGGGTTTTCCAAATTTGCTGACATATTGAGTGCAGCACTTTCACAGCATCATCTTTCAGGATTTGAAACAGCTCAACTGGAATTCCATCACCTCCACTAGCTTTACTTGTAGTGATGCTTCCTAAGGCCCACTTGACTTCACATTCCAGGATGTCTGGCTCCAGGATGATGTGAGTGATCACATCATCATGGTTATCTGGGTCATGAAGATCATTTTTATATAGTTCTTCTATGGATTCTTGCCAGCTCTTCTTAGTACTTCTGCTTCTGTTAGGTCCATACCATTTCTTTCCTTTATTGTGCCCATCTTTACATGAAATGTTCCCTTGATATCTCTGATTTTCTTGAGGAGATCACTAGTCTTTCCCATTACATTGTTTTCCTCTGTTTCTTTGCATTGATCACTGAGGAAGGCTTTCTTCTCTCTCCTTGCTATTCTTTGGAACTCTGCATTCAGATAGATATATCTTTCCTTTTCTCTTATATCTAATATTGTGGGCAAGAATCCCTTAGAAGAAATGGAGTAGCCCTCATAGTCAACACAGGAGTCTGAAATGCAGTACTTGACTGCAATCTCAAAAACAACAAAATGATCTCTGTTCATTTCCAAGGCAAACCATTCAGTATCACAGTAATCCAAGTCTATGCCCCAACCACTAATGCTGAAGAAGCTGAACTGTTCTGTGAAGACCTGCAAGACCTTCTAGAACTAACACCAAAAAGAGAAGTCCTTTTAATCATAGGGCACTGGAATGCAAAAGTAGGAAGTCAAGAGATACCTGGAGTAACGGGCAAGATTGAGTTAAAGATATTCTTCCCACTTTGTGGCTTGCCTTTTTACTGTTATAGTAGAATCTTTGGTGAACAGAAGTTTTTCTTATTAATAAACTTACCTGTCTTTTTCTTTTGTGGGTTAGTTGCCTTTTGTGTCTTATTTGAGAAATCTTTGTATAGTCCTAGTTCATGAAGATATTCTCTTAGGCTACTTTCCAGAAAATGTATTCTCTTTTGTATTTGGGTCTATACTCCACCTGGAATTGAGTTTTGTGTATGGGATGAGGTAGGACAGGTTTCATGTTTATTCTGGCATAGAGATACATCACCAGTTATTGAATATGCCATTCTCTCAGGGTCACCCTGTAATATATGAGGCCCTGTGTGAATATTTTTGTTGGGATTTTTGTCTATATATGCAATTTAGTTAGAACACATATTATAAAGTTAATAGGTCTACTTGAAGCACATTGTTTTATCATTGAAGATTTGCAGTAAGGGATAGAATGTATACTGATGTATTTGTTTATTGTTTCATCACTGTATGTAAAGATTCTTCATAGTAGATGGGCACCATCTCTTTATGTTAATGTCCAGAAGATATTGCTTTATAGTCTTTATTGTCAAATGGGCCATTATTGCCAAATTTCATATTACCCACTGCAAGTAAAATGTAGCATACTCATAAAAATAAAAAAAGAGAGAAAATGCCGTTCTCTTACTAAACAATTGCAGTGGCATTTCTGTCCTAAATAAGGTGACTCCACTTGTATAGATATGTTTCTGGATTTTTTATTCTGTTCTCCTGGTCTTTTGGTCTGTGCTTGTACCATTCATACTCTCTCTTAATTATTTTAGCATTAGATTAAATCTTGATGTTAAGTAATAGCAGTCATTCTTCTTCACATTCTACTAGTCCCAGACCTTTCCATATCCATGTAAATGTTAGAATATTTAGTTTTAAGGTGCTGTCTTCCTCATTCAATCAAAGCCTATTGCATAAACACACTGCTTCCAAATAGCCAAGATAAACTTCAGTAGCTTCAATCAACAAAATGTATAAATGATATATGGTTTATTTTGTGTATAATAGTCTTACAGTGATTATTTTTCAACAACCTACCAGCCATCTTGTTTTGTGTATCATATTCCAAGTTCATCGTTACTAAAGAAGTCACACTAGGATCCCACTCAAAGAAAGTGCTATCTCTGTTTAGGCTCATACCTTCATTGGGCATAAACATGTCTAAACCAAACGTTAGGAAGAGGACTCATTCTTCACGTTGCCTGAATGGTCGTGAATGAGACAGAAAGATAGGTAAGATATTCGGTATGATAATTTCAGAGGAATTTTGAGAATTTTGAACAAATATGCTCGGCAGAGGGGAGGTAGGAAATGATACATAGCAACATTGTGAGAGGCTGGAACAAGGATGACAGTAGAGCTTAGGGATTAAGAGCCTGAGGTCTAGATCCAGATTTCCTAGTTCAGTTACTTAATAGTTTTCAAATTTTGGCAAGTTATTCACTCTCTATGATTCACTTTCCTTATCCATAAAATGGGGATAAGACTGCCTACCTCATAGGGTTGTTATGATCATTAAATGAGTTAATGTATATAAAATGCTTATAAACAGTATCTGGCATATAAACTAATCCTCATATGTGCTGAATGTTGTTATAATTTTAAAAAGATAATCTGAAAAACTGAGATACATTTTTAGTTTCATTTACTTGTTCTGTGTCATGATATAATCCCCCAGCCTTTACATATACAGTATAACACCAATAAAGCCCTCTCCATGCACCATTGGCTTCCCAGGTCACTTAGTAGTAAAGAATCTTCCTGCCATTGCAGGAGACCCGTGTTCTATCCCTGGATCAGGATGATCCCTGAAGAAGGAAACGGCAACCGACTCCATAGACAGAGGAACCCGGTGGGCTGTAGTCCATGGGGTCGCCAAGAGTTTAACATGACTGAGCAATGGAGCATTCATGCACACACCATGCACCGTAGACTAAGGCTCATTGAAGACTGAAAAGACTGTAGCAGAATGTAGTAGTGCAGAAAACAGACCCTACGCTCAGGAAAGAAATGGTCCAAAGAGTAAAAGTGCATAGTAAGTTGGAAATGGAAGCAGTTTTATTAATAAGAATCCTCAGAAGTAACAGGTTGGGCACTTGTTTTCCTGCTATGTGGAGTTCATTCAATTTGATAGATTTTCAAACGATAAGGGGTTGCAAAAAGTCAGACACGACCTGGCAGCTTAACAACAACAAAGGATAAAGTGATTCGAGCTGTTTCAGGGTTTTTCAACCTTAATACTATTTAATGACTTTTGAGGCTAGATAATCCTTTGTTGTGGGGAGATGTCTTGTGTATTGTAGGATGGTTAACAGCATCCTTGGCCTCTGCCTACCAGGTGCGAGGAGCAACACCCCTCCCCACAGTGTGACAGCCAGAAATATCTCTGGTCATTGCCACATGCTCCCTGGGGGCAGAATTGTCACCAGTTAAGAATCACTAAGGTGGCTTAGACGGTAAAGCGTTGTCTACAATGCAGGAGACCTGGGTTCTATCCCTGGGTTGGGAAGATCCCCTGGAGAAGGAAATGGCAATCTACTCCAGGACTATTGCCTGGAAAATCCCATGGACAGAGGAGCCTGGTAGGCTACAGTCCATGGGGTTGCAAAGAGTCAGACACGACTAAGCGACTTCACTTTCACGTTATTTAAAAGAAACTTCCCTGCATAATTTTTTCTCACATTTCCAAATATTCACAGTGATGGAGAATAGAATGATGCACTGCTGTGTACTGACTTCCTAGCTTCAGTCATTTTGACAACTTTTTTTTATCAATATCTTCCCCATTTTTTTCTGGTCACTGTATCATTTCTCCAATCCTTTGATGTAAAGGATATGAATCCTTTCATATAAAGGATATGAACTTGGAGACTTCTTCAAAATAAATGTTAGGTTCCTTTAAAAGAAATATTTAGGAAAACAATTAAGACACTACAGTGATATAGTAAGAATAACTAACAGGAGTGAAAGAGCCTAGAAGAAAAAGGAAGAATTTGGTTTATTTTTCTGCTGGCCTCTTTCTTAAGTGAGTAACATTTGGAATTTTGTGAATAATGCATGAAATGATAATATAATTATAGTCTCTGTCTGCCATTTGTAGTAATATGTTGTGAAATCTAAAGAGGTCAGGGACTTTTGCATTTTATTATAAATATCTTCAAAATAACTTTTAACGTTTTACCCAGAATCTGTTTACTTTTGATTTCATGTACTATAAGTATTCTTGTTATTGTAGTAGGCTTTGATAAATTTTAATAATATTAAATAGATGACTTAGTAGTTTAGAAATTTCACACACTATAGTAACAAAATGAAAAATTCTTTCTAGCAAGGGTTTAAAGGTGGAAATTTTCTTGAATGCAGAGAGGGGATTTGTTTGTTTTTATTGAAGTATATTTCACTTACGATATTGTGTTGGTTTCAGGTTTACTACATAGTGATTATTTTGCCAGATTATATTCCATTAAAGTTTATTATAAGAAAATGGTGTAATTCCCTGTGCTGAACAGTATATCCTGTTGCTTATCTGTTTTACATGTAGTAGTTTGTGTCTGCTAATCCAGTACCCCTGATTTATCCCTCCTCCCTTCTCTCATCCCTTTGATAACCACAGGTTTGTTTTCTCTCTCTGTAAGTCTGTTACTGTTTTTTATATACATTCATTGGTTATTTTTTAGATTTACGGTACTTGTTTCAAAGATGTATTTGCATATATAACAACTTTTTCCTGAGATTTTGTTAGAGTACCTTAGTTGGGCAGAGGCAGAAAGAGAAGGAACTGTCTATAATGTTGGATATTATAGAGATAATAAAGCCCCAGGGATGTCTTTCTGTTCTGTGGCAGAGAAATCCATTTTTGTTGTTTCTTGGAGAGGAAGTGGAAAAGGGAAGATAGATCTTGTTTTTCTACTCTGACATAAATCCAATAAGAATTCTATATAGATTTTCCACACTTCAAGTTCAGTAATGCTATACAAAAATGTGGGGCTTCCCAGGTGGCTCAGTGGTAAAAGAACTGCCTGCCAATTTAGGAGACATAGGGGACATAGGTTCTATCCTGGGTCAGAAGATCCCCTAGAGTAGGAAATGGCAACCCACTCTAGTATTTTTGCATGGAAGATCCCATGCATAGAGTAGCTTGGCTGGCTACAGTCCCCATGGACTTTTGGGGCTAGATAATCTCATTTTCTTGCCATTTGGAGTGATTTAATGTGTAACACAGACTATCCAAAGAAATTAAGCTATTGTGCTTTAGTATCAAACCATATGACACTATAGTTAACTCTTAATATGGTGAAAGGATAGTTAAAAAAAAAGAAAAACCAAAAAAATGATTTTGGTAATACCGTATATGGGATATGTGCTACTGTGAATTTTTATAAATATACTTGAGCGTAAAACAAAATCTGAAAAAATGTTGACAATGAATCAAGTTAATGTAAACAGATAAATTCAGTTTAGGTAAATTAGTTCTATATAACATTTAAAATAGATCACTTTGAGTCCCCTGCTCTACTTTATATCTGTAAATTTCTATAAATTCTTTATTTGGAAATAAATTTATTTTGATGATGAGGCTAAGGAAGATCCTCATATTGACTTTGTTCAGCAGCCCTCAGTGAAAAGGTCTGAAAAAGAACAATATCTGTAGTTGGTAACCCCTGAAAAATAGCCTAAACAGAAGCTTAAAAACTAATTATATCAAAAGAAAGTGTAGCAGACTGGAAACAGAAGATTACAGTGAAAGCCAGAGATCAAAAAATTTAGGGGTCTAAATTTCAGGGCAAGAAAGTGAACCTGAGTGGGTTTCTTTTTGGAGTGATGAAAATGTTTAGGAATTAGAGTGGTGATAAACTTATGAATATACTAAAGCCACTGAGCTGTATACTCTAAGGGGGAAGAGCTTATGGTATATGAATTATACATCAGTTTTGAACAACTGACCTGACTGGGAAAGTGATAGTTCAGGGTAGCAACCCAACCAGAGTGAGTAGAGCACCTGTGTGCAGGGTAGCAGTGAGCAGCAGTGAGGTTTGTTACATGCAAGGAGAATAGATTAAATAAGGAAGGAAAATGAAGATCAGGTTTTTCACTGATGCAGAAAAGTTACAACCTTGGAAAGGAAGGAATTCAGATTTAACACTGTGGTATTGAATTAGGTCTCATCTGTGAACTTTTGGGGGGGTGTTTATATATGGATTTACAGATTAAAATGAATATAGAGCTATGAGTATTCATATATGTATGAACATAACTGTCTAACGTTGCCCGTGTGGTGGACCTGCAGGGCAGTGACAGCCTCATCTGATGAGCATATCTGATATTCTAAATACATTTACCCACTTAAAAAAAATCAGGCTTTCTTGGAAAAAAGGACTGATTCAAGGGCTAGGGTAGAGAAAATACGCGAGGAACCTGCAACATCTTGTGACAGAAAGCAAAGAGGTACTCAGAAAATGACAGGGATATGTCAGAAGGTTACAGGAGCCAAATTGAAAAGGCTTGCCTGGCCAACTCTTGGATGATTTGAGAACAAAATAAATAATAACAGTACCAGATTATAGCTCATTGAGTAAAATAGGAGTCTTTGAGTTCAGATAGGTAGGTACTTAGATAGACACATAGATAAAGGAAGAGAAACTAAACTGTAAAAGAGTGATGAATTTAGAAAAATTACTATTTGGCAAGCATGATAGTGATTAATTTAACTGGGAAACATTAATGGATACAAAAACTAGTGTGCAAAAGTTTATTGAGGAGAGATTCAAACTGCTGTTGTATACCAGTATTCATATGATCATTATTCATATCTAGTAGGTGGAAACAGCTCAAGTGTCCATTGTGATGGACAGATGAATAAATAAACTAAATGGGTATGTGCATAAAATAGAATATAATTTAGCCATTACAAGGAGTGAAATTCTGATACATGCTATAACATGAATGAACCTTGAAAATGTGCAAAGTGAGATAAGCTAGACATGAAAGGACGAATATTGTATGATTCCACTTATATGAGGTGCCTAGAATAGACAAATTCCTAGAAACAGAAAGTAGAATAAAGGTTACTAGGCTTGGGAAGTTTTGTTTAGTGGATGCAGTTTCTCTGGGGGGTGATTAAACAGTTCTGAAAATGGAGATGGTTGCACAATGTTGTGAGTGCACTTACTGCCACTGAATTATATGCTTAAAAATGGTTAAAATAACAAATATTGTTATGTGTCTTTTTATCAAAAATTTTTTTAATTTCAAAATTTGGTGAGGAATGGAATATGTACATATTCTCAAAGTATCCCCCCACAAAACATTTATTAATTACAAAGAGAAATTATATAATTTTAGAGTGGAAAAACCTGGCAGACACTACCATAACCAAGTGATTCAAGTTAACGCAGCATTAATTTTGTGAAAGTGCTGCCAAAAATGCTTACCCTGAATTAAATCATGAGATAACTGTGAGAAAAGTTGAAATTGAGGGACATGGTACAAAATATCTGACTTAACAATCTTCAAAAGTGTCAAGGTTGTGAAAGTTAAGAAAAGACTGAGGAACGTTTGAGATTCAGGGAGTCAAAGAAAACTGAGAACTAAATGCATTGCTTAATCCTGAATTGGATCTTTTTGCTAGAAATGACGTTACTGGATAAATATCAGAACTTAAATGGGGTCTGTGGATGAGATCATAATGTAAAATGTTAGGTTCCTGATTTCTCTGTTGGTATTGTGGTTATGTAAGAAAATGTCCTTGTTCATAGAAAATGCATACTCTCTGGGCCTGATGGGGTAGCATGTCTATATTTTAAAGTGATTAAGGGAAAAAAATTGTTCTTTGTACTATTCTTGAAACTTTTTTGTAAGTTTGAACTGATTTTAAAATAAAAAAGAATATTTACACAAACTAAGAAAAAAGAGATAAAAGAACCTGAATGAAGGCAGTGATTGTGGCCAGGAGCTAGATCCCAAGGCTAGGACTTGTTTTGGAAAGCCAGCTGCCACAGAAACGGGAAACTTCTTTTGAGTGAGTTACAAAAACATTCTCTCAAACTCAAGGCTTTCAAGTAAATATATTGAGAATTCTGAGCAGACTGTCAGTTGTAATATGTAACAGTGGAAAAATAAGCTTCTGGTCAGGGACCTTGTAATTTTGGATTTAGAATGTGACAACAAAGGAAATGACCAAACAGAATGTAAAAATGGTTGTAAAACTGGCCATTTTATTTTGAAAGATTCAGGGGTTTCAATGTCTTCCTGTTGCAGGTGATGCTGAACAGGATCTTGGTCCCCCTCCGTCTGTGGATGAGGCAGCAAACACACTCATGACTCGTCTGGGTTTCCTCCTGGGGGAGAAAGTCACGGAGGTTCAGCCAGGTGACCAATACAACATGGAGTTACAGGATGAAAATCAGGTAAACTGCCTCCCACCAGCTGACTGAGACGTGGGATGAGTCGGCCTCTTATCACCGGGAAGAAAGAATGTTGCAGCGCGTGGGCGGGGGTCTTGTCAGAACAACGATCCCCAGTGTCAAGTGCCTTTTCAGGCCTGGAATATAACTTCATTTTCCATAATCACTGTTTTTCAGTTTATGCAACACATTTTAGTTTCGTTCTTACCCCTAACTTGCAGAATGCACATTGTTTTCAGATACACATGGATTATTTAGCAAATTTACAATATGCTGATTCATAGACCAGATCTTGACAGATGCAGGGCTTCCTTGACAGCTCAGTTGGTAAAGAATCCACCCTCAATGCAGGAGACTCCAGTTCAATTTCTGGGTCAGGAAGATGCGCTAGAGAAGGGATAGGCTACCCACTCCAGTATTCTTGGGCTTCCCTTGTGGCTCAGCTGGTAAAGAATCCTCCTGCTATGTGGGAGACCTGGGTTTGATCCCTGGGTTGGAAAGATCCCCTGGAGAAGGGAAAGGCTACCCAAGCCAGTATTCTGGCCTGGAGAATACCATGGACTGTATAGTCCATGGGGTCTCAAAGAGTCGGACACAACTGAGCAACTTTCTCTTTCACTACTTTAGTAGAATTAATCAATTATAAAATAACTTAGAAAATGATAGCTAAAAGATAACATATAGAAAATCAAAATCCCCAAGTATTTGGATATTAATATACTCCTAAGTAGCCTTTAGGTTGGAGAATCACAAGATATTAGAAAATATTTTAAACTGAAATAATAGAAACAAAATAAAACTTGTATAAAGATACACATTTAAAAACTTTACTTTAGGACACATACATTCAGTTCAATTGCTCAGTCGTGTCCGACTCTTTGCGACCCCATGAATCACAGCATGCCGGGCCTCCCTGTTCATCACCAACTCCCGGAGTTCACTCAGACTCCGTAATGCCCATCGAGTCCGTGATGCCATCCAGCCATTTCATCCTCTGTCATCCCCTTCTCCTCCTGCCCCCAATCCCTCCCAGCCTGAGTCTTTTCCAATGAGTCAACTCTTCGCATCAGGTGGCCAAAGTACTGGAGCTTCAGCTTTAGCATCATTCCTTCCAAAGAAATCCCAGGGTTGATCTCCTTCAGAATGGACTGGTTGGATCTCCTTGCAGTCCAAGGGACTCTCAAGAGTCTTCTCCAACACCACAGTTCAAAAGCATCAATTCTTCAAAGCTCAGCCTTCTTCACAGTCCAACTCTCACATTCATACATGACTACTGGAAAAACCATAGCCTTGACTAGACAGACCTTAGTCGGCNCTTCCAAAGAAATTCCAGGGCTGATCTCCTTCAGAATGGACTGGTTGGATCTCCTTGCAGTCCAAGGGACTCTCAAGAGTCTTCTCCAACACCACAGTTCAAAAGCATCAATTCTTCAGCGCTCAGCCTTCTTCACAGTCCAACTCTCACATCCATACATGACTACTAGAAAAACCATAGCCTTGACTAGACAGACCTTAGTCGGCAAAGTAATATCTCTGCTTTTGAATATGCTATCTAAGTTGGTCATAACTTTACTTCCAAGGAGTAAGTGTCTTTTAATTTCATGGCTGCAGTCACCATCTGCAGTGATTTTGGAACCCAAAAAAATAAAGTCTGACACTGTTTCCCCTGTTTCCCTGTCTATTTCCCAGGAAGTGATGGGACTGGCTGCAGGCGGCTGCCGCGAGCGGTGCACTAAGGCGCAGGTGGCCGAGGGGAGCCACCCTGCGTTCGAGGCCAGGGGCAGCGGTCAGGGGGAGCCACCCTGCACCTGAGGCCAGAGGTGGCACCCGAGGCCAGAGGCGGCGCCTGAGGCCAGGGGCGGTGGCTGGGAGGAGCAACCCAACGTCCAAGGAGCTGTGCCTGTGTGGGAGAAGGAGGTCCTAGAAGACCTATCCCATATTGAAGGTCAGGAAGGGCGGTGGTGTGGAGATATCCCTCATCCAAGGTAAGGAGCAGCAGCTGCACTTTGCTGGAGCAGCCATGAAGAGATACCCCACGCCCAAGGTAAGAGAAACCCAAGTAAGATGGTAGGTGTTGCAAGGGGACAGATACACTGAAACCATACTCACAGAAAACTAGTCAATCTAATCACACTAGGACCACACCCTTGTCTAACTCAATGGGAGTAGGTCTAGTGAGGTTTTACAGCCTCCAGACATTCTTTTGATTCACTGTAATAACTAATTAGAGAGTATGTAATTCCATTGTTAACACTAGCAAGGGGGTACTCTTTCTGCCCCCTTCTGATGCCTATGACAGAAGCTTTCTCTATCTCCTTTATACTTTAATAAAACTTTATTACACAAAAGCTCTGAGCGATCAAGCCTCGTCTCTGGCCCCAGACTGAATTCTTCTCCTCCAGAGGCCAAGAATCCTAGAGTCTTTGCGTAGTTCAGCCACAACCTTTCACTGATGCACAAGGAGAGGCAAGTGTTAGTCATCAACCAGCAGAGCATTTCTTTTAGGAAGGCAAGGTGGGAGACTACACCAAAGTGAACAAAAAGGTTCACCTGTACAGTGGAATACTGTTCAACACTAAAAAGAAGTGAGCTCTCAAGTCATGAAAGGACACTGAGGAATATTAAATGTGTATCATAAGAAAAGCCAATCTAAAAAGGCTGTATACTGCATAATTCCAACTAAATGGCATTCAACAACAGAAAAGGCCACACTACGGAGACAGTAAAAGGTTCAGCTGTGCCCAGAGGCTGTGGGCCCAGAAGGGATGAACGGGCAGAGTTCAGAGGACTTTTAGGGCAGTGAAACTATTCTACGTTAAGCTATTGCGGGGGATACAACTCAATATACATTTGTCAAAGCTGATAGAACATACAACGCCAAGAGTGGACCCTAATGCCAAGAATGAACCTTGGGTGGTTATGATTTGTCACTGGAGGTTCATTAGTTGTAATAAACATACCCTCTGGGAAGGAATGTTGATACTGGGGTGGGGAGGGTTGTGGGGTGGCTATGTATGCGTGTGGAGAGTGGGCGTGTAGGAACTGTGCTCACTTTTCGGCCAATTTTGCTATGAACCAAAAAGTACTCAAAAAATAGTCTATGACAGTAGAAATAAAATGAGCAAGAAGAGGAGGATGAGGTGTGATGTCATGGATGCCCCTCCCCTCGCCTGGCACTGATGCCAGGGAAAGTCCTACAGCAGGCCTGGGGAGAGGCTCAGAGTGAGACAAAGTGGGCTTGGCCTGCAGAAGCAGTGCTGGAGGACCCGGGCTCCCCCGGCCAACTGGATGGCACTTGCACGCAGAGTAGTGAGGCTGAACTTGGGCTGTCCCACGTGGAGATCCAAATCGCTAGAAGTGACCCTGAGAAAGCCTCCTCCCCAACATTTATTCTCACTGCCACCTCAGTCTTTAACTTGTGGGCTACTCCTCCGTACTAGCTCCTCAGGAACTTCTTCTTCTGTACTGAAATCACTCAACTGAAGAACACACAGAGAGAACAGAATACTACTTTGTCAAGTGGTAAACTATCTAAATTTCCATGCCAATGAAAAACCCATCAACCTCGGAATATCCCAGGGCTAGGGAAAGGGGTGGCCTTCCCATAGAGGAGAAATATGAAACTCCTATGAATTCGTTTAAACACTTATTCTTCCAGCCCTCAAAACCTCGCTGCCCAGGTATTGTGAGCACCATAAATGCAATGGGAAGAATCAAGGTGCATTGTGGAAATTCATTAGCTTCTGGGTAACTTAAAATAGGCATTACAGACAAGAACACGGGGCCTTTTGGGATGATTTAGCTACTCAGGTATACATAATGTGAAATCAGGGACACTTTTTATTTTTAATAAATAAGAACTTGTCATCACTTGACTGATCAGTAGCTATTGTATCCCTCGTAATTTTGTTGCCCTCATATCTCTTACTATGTGCAATCTGGTCTTCATGAATGACCACCTGATACATTTTCCAAAAGGCTGAATCCCTCTGATCTTTGTTCCACTGGCCGATGGTTCTCCTATACATACTCATTTTGGTACATTTCATTCAAAACCAAAATACTCCACAAGAAATAGTTCTTTTGCCACTGATATTCCCTCTTCTTGTTACCACATTTCAAATGCCAATCCTCATAAGCCATATGTATCCTTCTTTCCCTGACCTGTCATTCCAAGCTTCTCCTTTTCCCAGGAGCCTTCCTTCCAGTTTCCCCTACTCTTGCTTTCTCTCTGTTTTCACGGGTCTTGGTAGAGTCTCTGCATAATTTGGCCATTCATTATATCATATTGTATTCCTTCCAATTCTGGTTCCACAAAGTTCTATAATTCCAGTAGATAAGGTGTCCAGCTATTCCAACAGGTAAGGTGCCCAAGTGCCCAACACAAAGCCTGGTGCCCAGTCACTCACGGCCAGTGGCATCCTGGTTCCCTTACACCCATGTTGACTGCACAGAGCAGTGTGGGTCCTCTGAGCCTCACTCCACTCCTCTATAAAAGGCAGAAGGAGGACCTCCTTCACAAGCCAACCTAAGGGCCACATAAGCATAAGGCCTGGGGTAAAAAACACCTGTAACCAACACTGACTTTTTTCTCTGAAAGTGTTATCTCTGGGCTCTGGAACTGGAATAAAATGTCTGTAAGAGCAACATCAAGACTTACATCTTTCCTGTATTTCTTCAAGGCATCTTCACATAAAGGAATGTTCAATAGATGATTTTCAAGCTAAGGCACTTAATGTTGGATAATGGATTTCAGAGCTTTTGTTTTTTTTTATAACTTCATGTACCATTTAAATACCTAAAGCTTTCTATTAACAATTTCAAATAGCTAATAAAGAGAATAATGAATCCCTAAGTAATCATCAGCAGTCATGTATGGATGTAAGAGTCAGACCATACATTAAAAAGGCTGAGCAATGGCTGAAGAATTGATGCTTTTGACCTGCAGTACTGGAGAAGGCTTCAGAGTCCCTTGGACAGCAAGCAGACCAAACCCTCAATTCTAAAGGAAATCAACCCTGAATATTCATTGGAAGGACTAATGCTGAAGCTCCAATACTTTGGTTTCCTGATGCCAAGAGCCAACTCAATGGAAAAGACCTTGATGTTGCGAAAGACTGAGGCAAGAAGAGAAGGGAGCGACAGGATGAGATGGTTGGATGGCATCCCTGACTCAATGGATGAGTCTGAGCAAACTCCGAGAGGTAGTGAAGGGCAAGGAAGTTCATGGAGTTGCAAAGAGTCAGAATGAATTAGCAACTGACTGAGCGACTTCACTTTCACTTTCACTTTCATGCATTGGAGAAGGAAATGGCAACCCACTCTAGTGTTCTTGCCTGGAGAATCGCAGGGACGGGGGAGCCTGGTGGGCTGCCGTTTATGGGGTCACAGAGAGTCAGACACAACTGAAGTGACTTAGCAGCAGCAGCAACAGCAACAAAAGTGTTTTTCACTCAGCTCCAACAATTATCAACTCATAGTCACTCTCGTTTCATCCAAACTCCCTCTTATTTCCTTGTGCAAATCTCCCTCACTGGAGATTATTTTGAAGCAATACCAGCTATTATCCTACTTCAATATAACTATTTTCTAAAACTACAATTTTTAAATCTGAAAAATGCACAAAAAGCCACTTTCACTTAGAAAAAAGAAAAATTCTATGCTTATCCAATAATGTTATTGCCATCTCATCTTCTCTGTCCCTGTTGCATACTGCAAGACACAGATGACTCAAGACAGACCCAGCAGTCCTGAGTTCTGATTCCTGGCAGCAAAGGAGCTATCTGGGTGACTGTGGGCAGGATAGTCACATGGCCCCTCCCTGTAGTCCTCTGTTGCCAAGGAGGAAATCAGAACAAGAGGGCTCTGATGCTCACAGTTCACCTGCTTGGGCACAGCTAGAACTTCCCCTTTTCTATGTTTCTTTGTCATTCCCAGCACCAGCTCTGCCACCCAGAGTAACCTAGTCTCTATCTACTCTTTGCCAAAAACAGAATTAGCAAGTATACAGTATTTAAATAGCAAAGTCTCTTCTAGGAACAAGTTTCCCACATAATAACCTTGTATTAAAAAAAAAAATCCTTATATATATATATATATTAATTAAATCTCTCAAATAAAAAACAGAAACTATAAAGCAGTGTCCTGCTTGACTTTTTCCCCTGATCTCTGCCCTTATGGAATAAGCAAAAGCAATTCTTGAGTTCCCTCCCTGCCCCTGGGTGAGACTAAGCAGCTAGTCCACAGAAATGACCTGCTAAAAATCACTGTACAAATAGCCAGTTGCCTTTGGGGAGGAGGGATGACTCCCCAGATTCCCCTACTTTCCCCTCTAAGGTAATTATGAACTCCCTTGAAATTCTTTCGGACCAAGTCCTAATTCAAATATAAAACTACTCACATAATTGTGCAAATTATCTACCTTACTGTGGACTTTGGTTCTCAATCTACACTACCCAGTAACATGACTACTAGTCATTCGTGGCTAATGAGCCCTTGACTGGTAGCTAATCCAAATCAAGACGTGCAATGTGTATAAAGTCTACCAATTTTGAAGATTTAGCAAAACAGAATATAAAATACCTCATTAATACATTCTCTACTGGGACTTCGCTGGTGGTCCAGTGGCTAAGACTCCGTGTTCCCAGTGGAAGGAGCCCAACTTAAATCCCTGGTCAGGGAACTAGATCCTGCATGTCATAACTGTGACCCGGCACAGCCAAATAAATAAATGAATATTAAAGAATAACGTGGGTTACTTATGGATAGCATTAAAAAAATATATATAGCAAAGACGCTTTTGAAAATAAACAAGTAAATTCCATATTACATTTTGAAATGTTAACACTTATGTACTCGGTGAAATAAAACATTAAAATTAATTTCACCTTTTTCAATGTGGCTACTGGAGAATTTAAAATTACATGCATTGTACAATATTTCTAGTACAGTGTGCTTCACTAGATTCTAATTCTTTTTCACAACAGCAAAAATAGGTTTCATGTTAACCCACCATAACTGGTGTTATTTGAATACAAGCCTAAAGCTAAAATTAATTTACTTGGACTTCTCTTTCAAATTATTTTGTATACTTCCCCTGCCAATTCCCATTAACATTTAAATATTTAATTTAAGTGTTTCAGTAAGACAATCACCGTTACCTTGAGCATATAATATCATGTAATCACCAGATAGACCCCATCAGACTTCAAGTCAAAACATTGAAAGGCTGTGCTATTTAAAAAGCAATTCCCAATCCCTATTTTTTATCTCACAATCAGAATATAACATTCTTCTGGCTGTTATGACCTTGAGTATTAGAATTTCACCGTATGCAGCTGAGAAAATACACAAACTCACATTTCTACTATAAGACAAAGGAGAGCTGGGTATACTCCATAAATGTGAAAGAGGAAAGCCACTTACCTACCTTCTACTGGTTTTCAATGGATGAAATAATGAACATCTGATTAAACATAGGGCTGAACAGTGATTTTTTTTTTAAGTCAAACATTCTACCTGACCTCTGAAGGTCAGTAGACTTTACAGCTCTTCCTAGCTGTGTTTCTTTGTTATCAGAAGAGATCAGAATAAGTTGGAGCAATTTCAAAAAAGTTTAACAAAAAAAATTGGACTCCATGGAAATTGGTGAACGAAGTAAAACCTCCACTGTCTAGCCCAGCACTATCCACAGGGTGGTCTGCCCACAACTAGTTTGTGACTAGTCTGCAATAATGCAAGTACAGAAATTGAGAGTAAACATTTGGAAAGTTTTATAGTAATTTGACAAAGTATTTATGTTGGTTGAATGTAATAAAAATAAAAGTGCTTATAGTTTATGTCTGTTTTAAATATTTCATCTTTATTGTATTTTTTATTGACACACAAAAGTAGGTCAGCCCAAAACAAATTATAAATTAAATTACTGATGGTTCCTTTCAGAAACACTAATCTAAGCCAACCCACTAGAATCCTTCATTTTCTGATCATCTCATTCTTCATGTGTAAGACTTGGGAGGCATAAGGTAATAAAGGGGAAAGGGAGCAGAAACTACATTTTTAGGAAGGAAAAACCACCACTTACAAGAGGGTGAGTCAGGCAGAACTATGTCCGAGACACAGCTAGGCTTAGGGTCTGTAACACTGTCAGGGGGTGCACACTGACTCAAACCGCCCGCCCTGGCCAGGCACCATAGTGACCATTTGTATGAGTTGTTTTACGACAGGAGGTCCTGGTAAGGAACACGGAACTAATAAGCCACCACCAACGGGAAGAGTTCAGGAAAGATCAAAAGGAGACACCACATGTCTGACACCACCCAGAATCCTCCTCTCTGGCATCCATC
This sequence comes from Aepyceros melampus, assembly GCA_006408695.1. Lineage (NCBI taxonomy): Eukaryota > Metazoa > Chordata > Mammalia > Artiodactyla > Bovidae > Aepyceros > Aepyceros melampus. The sequence goes on from SJXQ01001458.1 coordinate 651,875, forward strand.
TTGGTTGAACAAAGCGTGCACCACCAGGAAGGACTCTGAGTCAAAATGATTGGCTAAAGACAACCCAGAAACCAATCCCATCACCATAAAACCCGAGACTGTGAGCCACATGGCAAAACTGTTCTCCTGGGTTCCCTTATCCTACTGCTTTCCACCCCGTGGCCCTTTCTCAAAAAAATCTCATGCTTTGTCAGCACATGTGTCTCCTCAGACAATTCATTTCCAAGTGTTAGACAACAGCCCAGTTTCGGGCCCCAGAAGGGGTCCTTCTTCCTGCAACAAAACTATAATATTTCTACCTCTACAATACAGTTCCATTTTTCTTCAATTATAGCTTCTTCTTCTTCTCTCTCTCTCTCTTTTTTTTTTTGGCTATATCACGCAGCTTACAGAATCTTCATTCTCCAACCAGTAATCAAACCCATTTAGTGAAAGCGCAGTCTAACTCTTTGTGATCTCATGGACTGCAGCATGCCAGGCCTCCCTCACTATCTCCTGGAGGTTGCCTAAGTTCATGTCCATTGAATCAGTGATGCCATTCAACCTTCTCATCCTCTGTCACCCTCTTCTCCTTCTGCCTTCAATCTTTCCCAGCATCAGTGTCTTTTGCAGTGAGGTGGCTCTTTGCATCAGGTGGTCAAAATATTGGAGCTTCAGCTTCAACATCAGTCCTTCCAAGAAGTATTTAGGGTTGATTTCCTTTCACATTGACTGGGTTGATCTCCTTGTTGCCCAAGGAACTCTCAAGAGTCTTCTCCAGCACCACAATTTGAAAGTATCAATTTTTTGGTGCTCAGCCTTCTATTTTCCCAATTATTCTCCAATCCTATCACAGTGTTGAGGTTCTTTTTTCCTGTTCTTTGATCTTAGTTTTAAAACAGCAGTCACTTTACTAAAGTATTGATACAATTGCACTCATTTCACACGCTAGTCAAGTAATGCTCACAATTCTCCAAGCCAGGCTTCAGCAACACGTGAACTGTGAACTTCCATGTTCAAGCTGGTTTTAGAAAAGGCAGAGGAACCAGAGATCAAATTGCCAACATCTGCTGGATCATAGAAAAAGCAAGAGAGTTCTAGAAAAACATCCATTTCTTCTTTATTGACTATGTCAAAGCCTTTGACTATGTGGATCACAATAAACTGTGGACAACTATGAAAGAGATGGGAATACCAGACCACTTGACCTGCCTCTTGAGAAACCTATATTCAGGTCAGGAAGCAACAGTTAGAACTGGACATGGAACAACAGACTGGTTCCAAATAGGAAAAGGAGTACGTCAAGGCTGTATATTGTCACCCTGCTTATTTAACTTCTATGCAGAGTACATCATGAGAAACGCTGGGCTGGAAGAAGCACAAGCTGGAATCAAGATTGCCGGGAGAAATATCAATAACCTCAGATATGCAGATGACACCACCCTTATGGCAGAAAGTGTTGAGGAACTGAAGAGCCTCTTGATGAAAGTGAAAGAGGAGAGTGGAAAAGTTGGCTTAAAGCTCAACATTCAGAAAACAAAGATCATAGCATCTGGTCCCATCACTTCATGGGAAATAGATGGGGAAATAGTGGAAACAGTGGCAGACTTTACTTTTTCGGCTCCAAAATCACTGCAGATGGTGACTGCAGCCCTGAAATTAAAAGACACTTACTCCTTAGAAAGAAAGTTATGAGCAACCTAGATAGCATATTAAAAAGCAGAGACATTGCTTTGCCAACAAAGGTCTGTCTAGTCAAGGCTATGGTTTTTCCAGTAGTCATGTATGGATGTGAGAGTTGGACCGTGAGGAAAGCTGAGCACCGAAGAATTGATGCTTTTGAACTGTGGTGTTGGAGAAGACTCTTGAGTCCCTTGGACTGCAAGGAGATCCAACCAGTCCATTCTGAAGGAGATCAGTCCTGGGTGTTCAGTGGAAGGATTGATGCTAAAGCTGAAACTCCAGTACTTTGGCCACCTCATGCGAAGAGTTGAGTCATTGCTGGGAGGGATTAGGGGCAGGAGGAGAAGGGGACGATAGAGGATGAGATGGCTGGATGGCATCCCCGACTCAATGGACATGAGTTTGAGTGAACTCCAGGAGTTGGTGTGGACAGGGAGGCCTGGCGTGCTGCGATTCATGGGGTCTCAAAGAGTTGGACACGACTGAGCGACTGAACTAACCTGAACTTCTACCTCTCCTGCAACATCTCCGGGATTATTTCTCTTTTACTTGAATACTTACTGCAAAAATATTTTCAATGCTGGCTTTTGGTGGTACGTTTTTGAGGGCATATACCTGAACTTATTTTTATTTTGCCCTTGTATTGTTTTTCACTTAACATTGAAATGATATTGTGCTAGATAGGAAAATTGTAGGTTTAAAGTTCTTTTAGCATTTAAAAATTTATTTTTCAACTGTGTTTCTGCAAACAGAAAAGTCTGATGGCAAGCTTCTTTCTTTGTAAAAGATCAGCTCTTTCTATCTGGAAACATTTAGAGTAGTATCATTGCTTTTGTTAGTCTAAAAGTCACTATATTTATTTGTAGTATTTTTCCTTGTCTCTCACTCTGAGCCTTTTCAGTTCACAGCCTGTTATTTAAATCTTTGTGACTCAGCAAAGAGTAACATTTTATAGCTTATAAATTATATCTTTATATATTTTAAAGCTTAGCTTGCATTTTTAAAATATTTATATATTTAAAAAATAAAATAAAATGCCATGGATTACAAATCACTTTGTGATATGATATGCAAGTGATGGGTCCTGATTGACTATTAAATTATAAACAAACTAAAGTTCATATGTGGAATGATTACAAATCAACTGAACAAAAATGTCAAGTGTTCATTAAACATGCACGGAAATCAAGTAATGGTGTTTTCAAAAAGCCTTCTAGGTTGAAGTTAAAAGCCAAAATTTTTTAGGTGAGTAAGGAGCTCATTAGTAAGCATCAACCACATACAAAAGGTTCTGAGGGACAGAAAACTGAAGAGGCAGCCTGTAAAGGATTCACAATTGAGACGACAAGACAGATGGTCCCCAAAATATCAAGGAGCAGAGAGTTAAGCAGCTTAGCATCAGATGACTCGCAGTGACTGTCACTTCAATTACAATCAATCTCAGACTCTTTTCCTAAGCACTGGGTCATCCCACAGAGAGGCTACTAAGAAGGCTGAGTCCTCCCCCTGTCTGTGACGCAAAGTCAAGAGCTGGGCAAGGAGTCAGCATCCACACCCCCACCCCATGGCCAGTAGTCACCCACTGTTCATGCCCAGCCAATTCCTTCCCCTCTAAGCCTCAGTATCCTCATCTGTAAAAAGGGTTAATAACGTATATCCCTCAGGATTATGGGGATGTTGGGTTCTGATGCTAAAACACTCAGGGATTTGAATTTGTAGATGGAAGGAAAGAAGCCACAGCCCAGAGGAGGAGGGGGACTCCTGGAGAAAGGGAATTATGGAGGAGGGCACAAAGGAAGCTGCTTCTGCCCCAGAGCTCTTTCCTCACACTGAAGACTGGCCAGGAGAGGAGGGAAGTGGGTCAGGGGACACCTCAGGGAGCTCCGTTCTCTGTGTGGGATGGGAGGGGTGTTCTCTATGAAAAGTGAGTGCCAAGGAGGAGCTGGAGTAAGGGGACAAAGTGAGAAGTGTGCGTGCTTCCCAGAAGAACCTGAGTATGTGTGGACAAGGGGGTCCTAAAAGGACACCATGTGGGAAGAAGCTGAGAAGTGGCTGTGGATCCCAGTGTGTGTAGGCACCAGCCTCAAGCAGCATCCTCAGAGGAAGCCTTCATTCTCCAAGCCCCAGGGCAAGAACATGGGGGTCCAAGCTCGGGGCCCCAGTCAAGGAGGAAGTGTGACCAGAGGATTCTAATCGAGTGGGTGGAAACGAGGAGTTTCCATAGGAAGGTTTCAGTGAGGTCAAAGAGTGGAGATTCATGGTGTCACCAGGGTGCAAAGAAACTCTCGAGAGCTGCTATATTATCTGGTAAACCAACACCTGCCTTGGGATGTGGTTATGGAAACTGGAAGGAAAGGCCTTGACAGAGAGCCAGTCAAGGGTCAGCTGGGTTGTTAAAGGGCACACCTGCAGCGGGAGCTGGAGCTGCCAACCATGCAGGAGCCTGGGAAGGTGGGAAGGCCCACGCATGGGGATCAGCTCCTGGGGGATGCCTGGCGTTGAGCCCCAGGGACAGCACGTGGTGGGGAAGGAGCCATTGGGCAAGGAGGGGCGTGGTAGCAAGAGGTGATGGATTTGCAGGAAGGGCAACTGGGAGGTGGTAGCAGGGAGTCAACCCCTCCTCCAGACCCCAGGGTCCTGGGAATGTCCTGCCAGGGCGACAGTGACTAAGGAAAGGCAGGGGCTATGAAAGAGCCTGGAATCAAAGTGTCAGCAAGCAGCATTCCAGGCTCAGCTTTGTCATTCACAGAAACTGCTCGGTCACTAGGTACTCCACTCTCATGGACTTCCAGATCTCTGGCTGCTACCACACATTCTGGCATAGAAAAGTTTGGCAGAGGACTTCCATCGTGGTCCTGTAGTTGAGAATCCGCCTGCTAATGCAGGGGACACAGGTTCGACCCCTGGTCTGGGAAGATTCTGCATGCCACAGAGCAACTAAGCCCATCTGCCACAACTACTGAGCCTGTGCTCTGCAACGAGAAGCTACTGCAATAAGCCTGCATACCACAACTAGAGAGTGGCCCCTACTCGCTGCAACTTCTGCTTGAAAGCCCAAGCAAAGCAACAAAGACCCAGTGCAGCCCAATAAATAAATAAATAATTTTAAAAAAATTGTGGCAGTGAGTAGATTGAAAGGCTTCATTTAAGTGTAGGCGAGGAGAGAGGAGGCTTACAGGCCCACCCAAGAGCACGTGTGTGCTGAGGAGAAGCTACAAAGCAATTTAAGGTACCTGCCAGCTGAGTATCTTCCTTGAGAAAATGACTGTGCCCCATGTCAAGCCAGAGAACCTGAAAGGAAGAACTCACAGACTTTAAAGACAAGCAGGTACCTACTATGTTCCTGCCAAGCCAGGCACTAGGCCTAACACCTTCACGTATCAATACACTGGAAACAAAGAGAATGAAAGATGGTTTCCAATACCTGTTCTGCCCTTGAATATCACAATTAGATGAAGAAGAGCCCAGAGCAGAGCAAAAGGGACTGAGGAACATATCAACCAAAGGCAACAGATATTTAGTACAAAGGCACTTTTAGGTTTAACATTGATTCGTTTATTTTTAGAGAAGATAATTATGTTTAGAAAAAAAAGCTTCAATCTTTTAGAGTTACATACTGAAATATATATAGATGAAATGCAATGCTGAGGATTTAAACTAATCAAGTGAGTGGAGAAGGAGGAGATCTTGATGAAACAAAACAGATTGAAATTAATAATCACTGAAGGGGGGGATGGGTACAGTGGAGCTCCTACTGTGTTTTCTGCTTCTGTAGATGTTTCCAACTTCCAATTGAAAAACAAAAGCAAATAAATGAGAGGCACTACAGGAAGGTACAGTACATTGTTTGTAAGCTAACTTACAAACAATGTAAGTTAATTTGTGTTAACTTACACAAATGTTAGTGTAAGTTTGTGTTAGTTTGTGTTAATTTGTTAGTGTAAGTTAGTGTTAGTTTGTGTTAATTTGATAAGAATACTGCAACACATTCAAAATTCTGAAAGTATGTTTAAATGATAAATATGCCTCTGGCTTTAGAGGCAGATCAACAGTTTCACAGGCATGCAGTCTTTTCTGTAAGTTTTCTAAGGAACCACAACTAGCCAGCTGTACATACAGGCAGTCACGCTTGAGAAGATCCAGGAAATACATCTGCCCAAACAATGTGTCACCTTGACATCCAAGCTCGGCACCTTCCCCTCCGATGACATGAAGTAAGTTTGAGTGATTCACAGGCGTGATAGGCAATAGACTCCTGTCATGCTTTGCTGCCCAGGTGAGGAATCAAGCAATGGAAAGGTGCCAAGTGTCAGGCATCCTCGATGTGACTGGCATCCCCGTCTTAAAGCCACCAGAGGAATGGCAAGAAGTCAGGGAATAAGCCTGCTCTAAAAGCTAACAGCCGATAACGTCGATTTGATCAACGGCCTACTGGCCTCACTTGTGTGAGACCCACATCATGACCAGACTGAGCACGACTAGGCTGAAAGAAGACTCGCAAGAAACAGGAGTCAGGTTGAGGAATTGCACCACGACCCCTCTGTACTCAGCACACACATACCCTTATCCTTTCCACCATCAAATTCAGGACCCTATCCAGGGGTTGAACCTGCGTCTCTTGTGTCTTCTGCACTGGCAAGCAGATTCTTAACCACTAGCATCACCTGGAAAGCCTCCTTTTGTGTTGTCACTTTGCAAAGGATTGGCTTAAGCTGGTGTTTCTTAGCCTCAGGTGATTTTGTCCCCCTTCCCCAGGTAATGGGACATTTGTCATTGTTTGGATTAGACACAACTAACTAGGGAGAGTTGCTACCAGCGTGTGATGGGTGGAGGCCAAGGACACTGCCCAATATGCTCCTGTGTATAGGACCATTCCACATGACAAAGAATTATCTGGCCTAAATATCGATGGGCTCAAGTTAAAAAGTCCAGGCTGAAACAAGTGAAATGAAAAGTGAAAGGAAGATTCAGCCTTGTTCAGAGAGCGGGGGAGGGAGGGAAGGAGGGCAGGAGAATGCTACTATCTCCTGCAAGTTCTGTATTTACATATTTCTACCACTATTCTTCAACCAGATGCGATATTTGATGCCATGCCCTCTGCTGTAGCTCTTCTTCTTTTGTCCACTAACACAAGAGGGACCAGACACTCGAGAGACTACAACTGCCAAGACCAATATTTGCTCTTTTCCAACGGCCATGTTTACTCAAGATTACTCTGCCCTTGGTGAACTGGAAAGCAATTGGTTGTTGACACACTTGGAATAGAGCCAAGGAATAGTCTGACATCCTTTCTCATGGGTGGCAAAGAGAGAATATGGTTACCAGATGAGCCACCTCTAAAAACCAACTCAGTTTCTGGATGCAACCCCATTGAAACCATTGGGAAACAAGTTCCTATCAACAGGGCAATCCTGTTAACATTCTCAACAGCACAGGAGACCTTTGAGAAGCACTAAAAGAATGGCAGTGAAATTAGGAAAACTATACAGAGAGGGAAGGGAGAGGGAGTACAATTATCAAATAATTTAATGACACTTGACCTGAAGGAGACAGAAAGGAGAACTCACACCTAATTACTGCTCCATCAACTGCAGTTTTATAGCCAGTTGAGACCATATATATATATCTTGATTGTAAACCCAGAAATACAACCCAGCACTGACCTCCATGGTGACCAGTCAAAGATTCTCTCCTTGTTTGATTTTTATTATTTACATTTGCATAAGTGGCCTGTTTATATAATAGATACTTCTGGTAACTGAAATTCAGCTGCACCTGAACTGCTCAATCACAGATTTTCTCTCACGGGCCACAGAGCTTCATTTTTCACATCCATTCATGCCCCTTTAGCACAAAAATTAAACTGTGGTAACTTCCCTGGTGGTCCAGTGGTCAAGAATCCATGTTCCAATGCAGAGGACGCAGGTTCAGTCCCTGGTCGGGGAAAATCCCACATGCTGCAGGGCAACGAAGCCCAAGCACCACAGCTAGAGACAAGCCCTCACACCTCGATGAGTGCTTGCACACCACAACTAAGACTTGACACAGTCATAAATAAATATGTACATACATAAGTATTTAAAAAATTAAACTGTGGCTACAATTACTACCAACCAAGATCACCTGCTAACCAAGTTCATGTCACTTGGCTTGACATGAGAAGCCAAGAGATTTTGGACTAAAGACTGTACCAATGCCACACATGAATTCCAACTGCTATCCACTTCAAGAACATCTGGGCAGAAGGTATGCCTGAGATGGCAATTCTGACATCCTGGCAACAGTGAGCACCCATGCCTGCTGATGGATTCTTTCTCAGTCTCCCATGCCTGGACTAACGTGGGCTCTGATGCATTCTTTCTCAATCTCCCCACTTCTGGGAAGGAGACGAGGCGCTAGACCCAGAAGGTCAGGCCAGAGGTCCCTGCCCCAAGAGTCCATGACTTTAGGGTACAGAGGCAAGGTCAGAGCAGACCCTTTGGTCATTCCAAGAGAACTCACACGCAACCTCTGCATGAAAGGGTTGAATATTGGCCTCTCAAAAGATAAGTCCATGACTAATTGTGGGAACCTGTGAATGTGGCCTGATTTGGAAAAAGATTACAGATACACATCCTGATAGATCCTGACGATACTGAGTTGAGATGACCCTTGGACTGCACAGGGAAGTCCTAAATCCAATATGAAGTGTCCTTACAGGAGCCAGAAGGGAAGACACAGAAGACAGAGGTCTGTGTGTGGAGTATGGTAGCCACAAGGCAAGGAAAGCTCGCGGCCACCAGAAATGAGAAGAGGTCGGGAACGATCCTCCCCCAGAGCCTTTCAAGGGAGCACGGCTCTGCCAACACCTTCATTTTTACTTCGGGCCTCCAAAACTATTAAAGAATACATTTCTGATGTAGTGAATGAAAGGTGGCAAAGTATCCCAATTTGGTATAATGATTATTTTCAGCTGTAGGCAAGGGAGAAACAGCAAATGCAGGGAGAAGCTTTCTGTGATCTGCCCTTAACTGCCTCAAGATAAACCTCCAAAAGCAACTGGACTGTAAATCCCCACCCCTGGAGTTTCAGCATGGAGGAGAGGAAATACACTCCCCCACTTCTTTCCCTATTAAGTACATGTATTAAACATATCCCCAGCCCCCTTCCCTATTAAGATGACGTTGTTTAGTCACTAAGTTGTGTCCGATTCTCTGCTACCCCGTGAATTATAGCACGCCAGGCTCCTCCATGCTTTACTATCTCCCAGAGTTTGCTCAAATTCATGTCTGTTGAGTCAGTGATCCCATTCACAGATCACAGCCTTGCCGTGGCAAAGAGGCTTGTGTAACTCAATGAAGCTATGAGTCATGCCATGCAGGGCCACCCAAGATGGACAGGCCCTAGTGAAGAGTTCTGACAAAATGTGGTTCACTGGAGGAGAAAATGGCAACCCACTCCAGTATCCTTCCCTAGGGAACCCCATAAAGTGGTATGTAAGCCAAAATTCTACCTCTACCTCTTAGAGTTACTTATTATACCTGACATATATCTCCCATTACACATGAGGCATTCATGTCAATAAAGTTCTGTTTTTCTCCGTCAATCTTTTATTATAGGAGGTCTCATCTGAGAACTCAGAAGGGAGGAGAAAAAAATATATTTCCTTCATACATAAGCCACTCAACTTGCGGTAATTGGCTAACATGGTCCTGGGAAGCTACTCCGTAGCCCAACACTGGGCCTGGCCAGCCTTAGCATCTCAGAGTGGCCAGGTCAGGGTACACCTGGGCATCTTCCAGAAGCTTCTGCCTGAAACTTGTGAAAAGCTCAGGTAGGCAGGGATGAGGATATGCCTTCAGCCCTGAAAGCCCAGGCCAAGGATGTTTTCCAAAGGATGAGCTCTGCGGAAACACAAGAAAGTGCTTCCATCTGTCATGGGCAGAGCACTACTCCCAAGAAACAATCCCTCTCAAGGGATTGGGGGTGGGAGGGGGGACACGCACCACCTTGTGGGTCCTCAGATGAAGGGTTGTTCATCATCAACCACATTTCCTAACACTTCCTGAGAACTTCCCACTGGCCATACTACCCAGTTCAGTTCAGTTCAGTCGCTCAGTTGTGTCTGACTCTTTGCGACCCCATGAATCACAGCACGCCAGGCCTCCCTGTCCATCACCAACTCCCGGAGTTCACCCAGACTCACGTCCATCGAGTCAGTGATGCCATCCAGCCATCTCATCCTCTGTCGTCCCCTTCTCCTCCTGACCCCAATCCCTCCCAGCATCAGGGTCTTTTCCAATGAGTCAACTCTTCGCATCAGGTGGCCAAAGTACTGGAGCTTCAGTTTTAGCATCATTCCTTCCAAAGAAATCCCAGGGTTGATCTCCTTCAGAATGGACTGGTTGGATCTCCTTGCAATCCAAGGCACTCTCAAGAGTCTTCTCCAACACCACAGTTCAAAAGCATCAATTCTTTGGCGCTTAGCCTACTTCACAGTCCAACTCTCACATCCATACATGACCACAGGAAAAACCATAGCCTTGACTAGACAGACCTTAGTCGGCAAAGCTGCTTTTTAATATGCTATCTAGGTTGATCATAACTTTTCTTCCACACAGGTACTACTTATTTTGGGTTTTGATTTCATCATTTTCTGCCTTTTCTTTAAGTTGGTACCTCTTATATATGTTGCTGTTGTTTAGTTGCTAAGTTATATCTGATTCTTTGTGATCCTATGGACTGTAACTCAACAGGCCCTCTGTCCATGGGATTTCCCAGGCAAGAATACTGTAGTGGGTGGCCATTTCCTTCTCCAGGGGATCTTATCAACTCGAACTCGAGTCTCTTGCGTTGCAGGCAAATTCTTTACCACTGAGCCACTTGAGAAGCATGAAAATTTTCATTTAGTGTTGCACCTAAAAAGACATTTGTCCTATTGGTATGCCTCCTGAGAACACTGAAGCCGAGGGGATTTGAGCAGTTTGCCCCCATATTGTGGGTTAGCTGATGGAGCAGCCAGAACTGTGACTTGGAGCAGACTCCAGAGCGCACGTCTTCAACCTTGGGCCACTCTGCTCCACCTCCCTTGTGTCCAAGAGGCTTGTACTAAGCCCACCCCCACCCCATTCCAGCGTGCTCCCTGCCTGGGCCCCCTGCCTAAGCCCCACTATGGCAAGGTCCCCGTTCTTCCCAGCCTGAGCCTCAGCCACGGCCCAGGCCCCTTCCCTTGACCCCAGTACTTAATGGTGTTCAACAATAATAGGTACATAAAAACACTCATGCCCGGTACCAGGGGTTCAGAGAAAATCCAGACAAGAATAGGGAAGTTTAAATGAACGGTTATGTCGTAAGAACTATAGGGGACCAGAGAAGAGGGAACTCCCGAGGTCCTAACTCATGCGTGTCATCTTCACCTACAAAATGACATCGGCTCTGGCTAAAGTTAATGATCCCCACAAAGGCAGGCACCTCACACTCAAGCAAGGTCCTGCCACTCTGTCGGCAATGCCACCACCCTCCGGGAGCCCACACGGCCTGACTGCTCTGACTCCAGCCTCTCTGTGCTCAAATCCACCCTCTGCCAAAGTTCCAGGAATCTCAAGGATACATAAAGCTTTACTACCTTTTCCTTTCGGCCAGGCATCTGACAGTGCACTTCAGACACCTTTGAAATACCTGGTCCCTCGACCCAGCGATCACAATGGTGGCGATCTATCACCACGGATTACTCTTACATGCAGAAATGCTTTCATATATGAAGACACTAAACCTTCCTTCTTCACCCTAATAAGAATCTGAAAACAATCTTATGATCCAAAACAGGGGCTAAGTTATTAACAGGGTTTGATTCTCTTGACTGGATATTAATTACCTAGCTAGGAAAAAAATGTTGTTTATGAGATTTCGAGAAAATGCTTACTCTCTAATAAATAGAAAAACCAGAAAGCTAAACTGTACTTACGGCATGACCACAATCAACCCATCCCATGAGAAATCTGAGAGGCAGTTAGTCAAAATACAAGTGTTTCCTGAGGGGTGGGCTCTAGGTGTTTCTCTTTTACTTTTTAATTTTGCCACACATTTTCTATAATGACAATGTTAAGAGCAGAGGAAAAATGAACTTCCTAGGTAAGACAAAAGATAAGGCTCCCACAGCTCCCCACTGCTGCCGCAGTTGTTCAGAAGGACACAGAGGACCCTCCACAAATGAGTGCTACCTTCGGCCCTCAGCTTCCACAGCCCCTTCCCGCCCGAGCCTGTGCACCCCATCTTCCAGGCACATCTCATTAGTTCATATTCCTAGAAGCGCCCTTACACGCTCTACCTCAGAGCTCCACGCACTGGTGTGTCCTTTTTTTTTTCCCCAGGGAAACTGAAAATACAATGTTTATTAGTCACAGGTCCTAAAAGATACAGGTCCTAAGATAAGAGAGAGGAAGTACAGATGTGGGTTCTGTCTTTAAAGGAGTGGAGGGGAAAGGTGACTAGTACTTGAAGAGTTCACTCTATATTGGTGAATTTAACACAGAGGAGCAGGAACTAGTGTGCAGGAAGAGGAAAATGGGATCACTCAAGCAGTCAGTTATCTAGGTTACCCAGGACTCTCTAAAAGGGGTCCTTAGTGGAAGGAGAAGCCTAGTTTTTGTCTGATTGTTTAGCTAGTACTGTTATGCAACCAGTAATAGATTCATCTGAGATGCTGAGATGGATGTCTTTGAAACGCAATTGAAACCTAATGTCAGCCACTTACACTGTAACTTTTTAAATGCAAAGACATTCCCCCAGTTTCTTAAGGAGAAACTAACTCCCTCAACAAAAGAAGGGCCTTTTTCTGTCTATTAAGATGCTTACAGATCTGGTCAAAGTGTTCTCCCTCTTGCAATAATCCTTTACTAGAGAAGACTCTTGAGAGTCCCTTGGACTGTAAGGAGATCAAACCAGTCAATCCTAAAAGAAATCAACCATGAATATTCACTGGAAGAACTGATGCTAAAGCTGAGGCTCCAAATACTTCGGCACTTGATGCAAAGAATCGACTCACTGGAAAAGACCGTGATGCTGGGAAGGATGGAAGGCAAAAGGAGAAGGGAGCAACAGAGGATGAGATGGTTGGATGACATCACCAACTCAATGGACATGAGTATGAGCAAGCTCTGGGAGATGGTGAAGAACAGGGGAGACTGGCATGCTACAGCCCACGGGGTTAAAACGAGTGGGACACAATTTAGCAACTGAACAACAAAAACTAGTAAAACAAGGGTAATCAAAACAGGTCCAAGTTCATTTGGGATTAATATACAGCTATGTAAGGAATTTAAGGGTGCAACTGTTGCCAGAAAGTGCCCCTCCAGCAATCCAGAAGCACTTAATTAACAAGTGGTATGTTAATTGTTGCTCACATACCCCTGGGCACAGATTCTCCTGAAATTCTCTACTGAGCAATGATGTCTTAAATTTGGGGCCGATCATATTTCAAAAAGCTCTTTCAGGAACATCATCTGTCAGCCTAAAGCAATTTATTGTGAAGATTCTTTAATGCTTTCAAATTTTCCTTAGAATTCTAAGTTAGATGACTTCTTGCTATTTCAAACTAATGAAAAATTTTACTGCACCAAAAGAATATTATGAACACTTCTCAAAATGGTATTTATGAACTTTCTTCACCATGGCAAGTCAAGGGGAAGTTGTGCCCTGAGTGTTAGCAGGGACCTCACCCAGCATGCATACCGCAGGGTTTCAACACTTATTAGCAGCCTGTCTGGGGTTGCTGCTGAAGCTCTAGTAAGCAGACACACACAAATTAGTAGGTCAGACATGCACCTCTGCTCTATGAGGCTAACGGCACAGGTGACAAGGGGATATTCATAAGCAATTCTGAGCACATATGTGTCAATGGGGAAAACGCAGCATCTTATACAGTTTGAGAAATTAACATGCTCAGGAAGAACAACACCAAAGTATGATTTGTAAGAAAATCTATAAGGCATATAATCCAGGACGGGGCCAACCTAGGCAAAACCTGAAGTGGTCACATAAGTTTTTCATCTAGGTCTGAAATCTTCAGAGGTTAAAGTGGGGGCAGGGGGGAGTAGTTTGCTATCATGGGAAATAGCCAATCTGATCATCTTTGCTTTTACTGTGAGATCAGACTCTCAACCCCACAATAAAGCCAGGAAGCTGGGCTGCCTGATTCCTACCAGAATGTGACTTCCACTGAGTCTATAGGACTTTCTCCTAGTGGGGAAAAGTCCACCAAGCAAACCTCTTAAGACCCAGGTCTCTGTCACTATCATGCCTCCCACAAGTCAAGTGGCTACAGTTCTGAGGCCCTTAGACTCCCTTCCTCACTGGTGAAATAGGAAAAGACCTGTTTACAGCCTCAACCTCTGACAGTATCAGGGTGTGTGCAATCATTTAAGAAGTCAAACACCCTCACTGAAGATGTGTATATTGTTATTAAAAAAAAATGTTCCCTATGAACTAATTTATTGGCTCAAGAAGTAGAAATTGCCTGCATGGCACTTGGTTAGGTGCTAGGAACCCAGGAAGGGTCACAACCAGGTCTCTGCCATAGAGCTGTCCTCCCAATCCAGGGGAGGAAAGACCCAAACACAAAGGACTAGGATATAATGAGGTACACAGTCGCAGGGCTGGGGGATTCATCCAGAATGTTCTGGGAGTAGACTGGTGGGGGAACCAGAAGGAACCCTTCATAAGGAGCTTCCCATGGGAGGTAGGTGGAGCTGGCTCTGGAAAACGACAGGGGCCACAGCAACTGGGTATCATGTGCAAGAGGGGGCAGGAACGCCATGATATTTCAGAAGAAAGGGACATCTCCAGAAGGCTAGGCGAGGGGCGGACAGAGGGAGGAGCAGTCAGAGAGCTGGGCACCGCCATCTCCGTGACTGCTTTTCACTCTCACTATTCTGCAGTGACTGTCATAAACCGCAAGTTAAACATGAGGACTGCTCTAAAGGATACACACACCTCAATGTTCATAGTAGCACTACTCATAATAGCCAAGACATGGAAGCAACCTAAATGTCCAGAGACAGAAGAATGGATAAAGATGTGGCACACACAGACAATGGAGGATTAGTCAGCCATTAAAAGAGAAAGAGATAATGCCATTTGCAGCAACATGGATGGACCTGGAGGGAGTCTCAGGTGGCTCAGCAGTAAAGAATCCACCTGTCAGTGCAGGAGAGGCAAGTTCAATCCCTGGGTCTGGAAGATCCCCTGGAGGAAGAAATGGCAACCCACTCCAGGGTTCTTGCCTGGAAAATTTCATGGACAGAGAAGCTTGGTGGGCTACAGTCTGTGGGGTCACAAAGAATCAGACACAATTGAGCAACTGACCACTCACACAGGGATGGACCCAGAGATTGTCATACTGAGAAGACAGAGAAAGAGAAATATCATACAATATTTCTTATATGCAGAATCTAAAAAGAAATGATATAAATGAACTTACAAAACAGAAAGAGACTCACAGACTAAGAGAAAGAACTTATGTTTGCCAGGTGCGGGAAGGATGAGAAGGGACAGTTAGGGAGTTTGGGATCAACATGTACACACTGCTATATATAAGCTGGATAACCAACAAGGACCTACAGTATAACACAAGGAACACTGCTCATTGTTATGTGCCAGCCTGGATAGGAGTTTGGGGGTAATGGATCCATGTATATGGATGGCTAAGTCCATCTGTTGTCCACCTAAAACCATCAAACATTATTAATCAGCTATACTCCAATACAAAATAAGAAGTTAAAAAAAAAAAGCACCGCAACCCAGATACTGGGACTCAGGCAACTGTCTCAGCAACCCCTTCCTGCATAGTTACCACACTCCTGGCACATGTAAGTTATGTAAGAGATAAGACAGGTGGGTAAAAACAAACCAAAGTGGTTTCAATAAAAACACTTTTTTAAGATCAGAAGTTGTCAAGGCTATCACAGAAACATATTTATGTAATATGGGGCTTAAATTGGCTCTAGAGAAAAATAAAATTAGTACATATCATTAGTTTAAAAGGAGACCAAATGCATCCAAACCACTAGGATGCAGCAGGTACCACCAATTTGAAGATTCATAAGACACCGTCCTTGGCATCTAGGGGTGGGGAGTAGGGGGTCAGCACAGGAAGCAGGAGTAGGGGGAGGCTTCTCAAGGGAGAGGATGTTTAAATCTGCAGATTGAGAAGAGAGAAGAAGAAAAGGGGAAGGGGTGATGGGATACTGCAAACAGGAAAGTTCTTGAGAGGGGATAGGAACCTGGCCTAATAGGAAAACTGTAAGTCAGAGGGTTGGGAATATTCTAGAAGTACATGAGGCAGCTAATCTGCGACAGGACAGCAGCAGGCCACTGGACCTGAGCACCCTTTTGCAAGAAAAGACACTTTTTTATGTAAACATTTTCCTCCACCCCATACAAAGTGTTTGGCTCACTGGTGCTTGGAGATGGAGGCAGTGGTTCCTGGAATATCAGAAGCCTGTGTGCACTTTCTGCAGGAGAGGGTGGGGCATTCAGCCACAGGACTCCCTGGAGGACTGTGACGTAAGGTAAACTCACCTGGAAAATGGTCCCCTGGCAGAGACCCTAAGGAGGGCCTCTGAATGACTCCGCACAATGCTCTCTCTGGCTCCTCTGGTGAATGCATTAGCTGTTCAGGAGAGGGTTTAAGGAAATGCAGACACACCCGCTCAGGAGGGGCCCGGTGGGGCGGGTCACATTCCTTTGAAAACAGGGCCTGCTGTAATTTGTGCAATCAGACCAGAGATTGGACAGCCCAGCTTGGCTTCCCATTTACTACAATATCTCGCTCCTGCCCAGGAAACCCCACCCGGGCTTTTGTTTGGAATTCTTGTTCCTTGATTAGGTGTAAGCCCTGTTACTCCCGCCACTCCAAAGTAGCACAGAGGTCTGATGGAGCCGCAATGCACAGCGCAGGCAGAAACCCTCTTCTGTGAATCAGGCAAGCGCGCTCTTTTCTTCTCAGTCATTTTAGAATGATGATTTCTTTTTCATTCCCTACTCAAGAGAGAAAGGTGGGGGAAGCAGGGGCATTCTGTGCAACTGGAAAGGCAAATCATTTTTACTCTCAGTTTAGAACCACGCGAGCCCAGGGGACACTCCCGGGCTGCACACAGAGCCTCTCACTGCCTCCTGACCCGGAGGCCTGGTACATCTCTGCATTCAGCTAGTGAGACGGGATGAAGGAGGCCAAGCCCTGTCTGTGTACCACATCTTTGCAAAGTCTGCAAAGTCTTCCTCCTGTCAGGAATGGCAGAGCTGCACTGTGATGCTATCTGACAGCCTTCCTTATGCAGTTCAGCTGGGATTCAACCCCAAGGGCAGGCTGAAGAGCAGGGCGGGGTCAAGGGCCAGTCGGAAGATAGATTCCAGAATGATTGACATTTCTTATAAGGAAAGACAGAATTTATAGGTAAATTTCATTTCAAAGCAGCAAAAATTAGAATTGGCAAAAAGAATAAATCGTTTCATTAGGTAGTAAATACTCAAGCAATGTAGGAAGACCTATCCTGTGGTCTGTCCAACCTCAAGTAGCATGGGCCTACCTAACCTCCTACCCTTCCCTCCACAAAGCCTTCTGGGGCAGGGGTGGAGGTCTGAACCTAAGGCAGCTAATCCATCATCAGGTCAGGGACCTAACATTGAGGTGATCTGGCTCTAACAAGCCAATTTTGGCCAACACTGTCCCCCAGTCATTCTGAGTCTTTCTAGCTGATGGAATCCTAGCAGGGAGGTTGGAGGTTAGAAGTCAGAAAAGCCAGGACTGGACCTTGCAAGTTCAAGTGCATGAAAAGAGGATCAAGGACACCTCAAGCTAGGCTCAGAGATGAGGGAGCCAAGAAGAGCAACTTGAGTGTCTCAGCCCAACTCCCCTGAGCCCTGGACATCCTATTCTTCCCATCCTGTGAAGTCCAAGACAACACATGGAAACCTTCCTTGTTGACCAAACTGATGTGAACGGGTTTCTACCACAACCAAAGGCCCTTGCCTGAAATATTTGCCCAATGTGTGTCCAGAGCTATTTCAGAGCTAGCGTGGCAGACAAAACCTCTTACTGGAAAAACTGCAGAATGTGGCAGCATAGCTGCAAGAAAATGCTGCTGCTGCTAAGTTGCTTCAGTCGTGTCCAACTTTGTGCGACCCCATAGACAGCAGCCCACCACGTTCCCCAGTCCCTGGGATTCTCCAGGCAAGAACACTGGAGTGGGTTGCCATTTACTTCTCCAATGCATGAAAGTGAAAAGTGAAAGTGAAGTTGCTCAGTCACGTCCAACTCTTCGCAACGCCATGGACTGCAGCCTACAAGGCTGCTCTATCCATGGGATCTTCCAGGCAAGAGTACTGGAGTGGGGTGCCATTGCCTTCTCCGCAAGAAAATGCTAGTGAGATAATACACAAAGTCTGGCTCAAAAATGGGCAGCACAGCTCACTCTAGGTCGGATTTGCCAGAGAGCACTCCTTAGGAGAGAAAGGACTCCACCTTGCCCAGGAAGAACAGGAAGGGTGTGTCTGAACATGGAGGACAAAGCTGATAATCCCTCTGTGAACAGGACTTCATTCTAATTCCTCTGGGCTGCAGCCACATCCGCTGGCCTCAGTCATTTAGACTGTAGCCCACGCAAAACAGGGAGAGGTTCTGCTGGCGAGCTCTCCTGCCCTGATTTTTGGTGATCCTAGTGAAATACAGCAATCCCCTGGGGTAGGCTACTTAGAGCTCTCTGGTTAACAACTGGCTGAAAAGCAAGAGGCAGGTCAGGCTTTGGGGAATCCTGCCTCTAAACTCCTCCCAACCTGCCTTCTGGTTCACATCATGAGCAGAAGGGCAAGGGGATGTTCATTCATAGCAGTCCAAGTGGAATCAGGAACTACATCCTGAACTTGTGAGAAGTATTCAGGGATGAGGATGGGAGTGGAGATAGAAAACAAACAAAGATGCCACAGCACATCCTTAAGCAGCTTATCATTTATCAGGAAATATGACTTGTACACAGCTGACCCAATCACAAGCACGCACACACTAACTGCTCACACTAAGTGCACACACCAACTCCTCATAAAATAGATGAGGAAATCATTTCTAAATCCTGAATTCAAGGGAATTTTCATTAAGAAGTACAACTGAGTTGGAATATAAAATACTGTAGTTACGTAGGCAAGATCAGTATTACTGTAGAAACATGAAATAAATGAGCAAAATGAATGACAATGATGGCTTTCAAGTGTTTTGTTTTGTTTTGTTTTTAAGCAGCCAAGTGTTTTCTTTAAATGTAACTTTACTCAGAAGCCAATAAGCAAAGTAGATTCATAAAAGCAGAGCTGCTGTGGTTGAAATGGGGCACAAGATCTGGAGCTCCTTTCTGTAGGCTGCTCATGCGCCACTATAGCTGGAAAACCCTTCCTGTAAAATACTGGGGCTGACGTCTTTCAGGCACATGTGGTAATTTTAAAGGCACCTAGTGGAAGTGTACCCAGGTAGATGAATATACTTGCAAAAAAAAAAAAGTGATTGTTTACAAGGTAAGGACTGAGATTTTTATTTTAACTGAGCCTGTGGTTTTAGTTTTAACTCTGCCAGTCTACCTCTGACAACCCAGAAACTTACCCCTCAACCTCAGGGAAGGGCAAGAGTCCTGAGCTAACACATTAGAAACCATGGATGTCACTATCTGCCTCTTATACATCTGGTTCTTAAGTCTACACTCACTCTGCTCCTGCACAACCTCCAAAGTCCCTCTGAATCTAACCTTCAGTAAGGATTTTCTGAATTTCAATCCTTCCAGTTATTCTCAGGGCACACTGATAAGTTTATTCTCTGAAACAAACCACACCACATTTTGAGGCTGCACTGTCCCTCTGCGAAGGACCATACTCTTGTCTGTGGAGTGTGTTTCTCTCGAAATAAATCCACTTCTTACCTATCACTGTCTTTCATTGAATTCTTTCTGCCATGAGATGTCAAGAACCTGAGTTTCACTAGGTCCTAAAACCAGGCGTGTGACTTAAGCTGGAAGACTATGGGTTTTGGCCAGACTAAGGTCTGAGACTTGAACTCACATGCTGGGACACAAACCCAGACAAAACCCTGCCTGGGACTCGAACCCAAGTCTCTGGGACTCAAATCTGGCCAAAACCCGTAGTCTTCCAGCTTAAGTCACATGCCTGGTTTTAGGACCTAGTGAAACTCAGGTTCTTGACATCTCATGGCAGAAAGAATTCAATGAAAGACAGTGATAGGTAAGAAGTGGATTTATTTCAAGAGAAACACACTCCACAGACAAGAGTATGGTCCTTCGCAGAGGGACAGTGCAGCCTCAAAATGTGGTGCGGTTAGTTTTCATGGGCTGGGTAACTTCATAGGCTAAAGTGTGGGAGGATTATTTCAACTATTTGGGGAAAGGGGTGGAGAGATTTCCAGGAACTGGGCCACCACCCACTTTTTGGTCTTTGATGGTCAGCCTTGGAGCTGTCATGGCACCTCTGGTTGTGTTGTTTAGCTTGCTGATGTGCTACAATGATCATATACTGAGGATCAAGGTCTAGTCGAAGGTAACTTGTCGGCCATCTTGGACCCACTTGAGTCTAACCAGTTTAAGTTGTATCCTTGGGCTATGTCATGCCTTCAAAGTTTGTACCCTGTCCCCTTCCCTCTTGTTTCAGCTCCATCTGCTTAAGGAGAATATGACTAATATACCCCAAGATTTCACCCCAACTGTGTCTATGCCCCCTCTGGCTAGACTCCCTCTACTGAACCTATGCTCTCCAAAAAATCTGCTCATCAGGCTCATGTAAGTCAGCCTGGCCCAAGCATGCTCCTAGGATTGCTGCAGAAGTCCTGTGGACCAGAAAGTCCTCAGAGGCTTCAGCAGCCTCCGATATGCTTTGAATTCCTTGCAGGAGAATCAAGAAGGAGTCCCTCAATGCATCAGGAGCATTTCACGTGTGTGGCATATCCCACATCACTGCCATGTCCTTTGGGAAACATCAGTGACTTAAACATTTCCTCCAATTATAGTCAATTTGATATTTTCTCATAAATACTTTCCTCTAAAGATAACTAAATCAGAAATATGTGGAAATGAGCCAACAAATGGTAAATTACAAGTCCCATTAAATTTAAATCCCATTAAATGAGGAGGATGACAAGGATGCATGCTATTTCTACTCAATATTTTACTTCACCCTCTAACGCAGAGAAATGAAGTAAGATAAAAATACTAGGAAGGAAGCAGGATTTCTTCATTTTTTTTGCTAATGAAATGCCTGTCTGCCTAGAATCTAGTCAATTATAGATGGCCAGATACAGTAACCATTTAGAAAATGCCATTTAAAAAAATTCCAGTCATTATCAAGAAGGGGAGAAAGGGAGGGGAAGGAAAATGGGGGAAAAAACCTAGAAATAAACTTACCTATAAATATAACAAATTAATCTTATCTTAAATTTTATTGAAGGACAGTAAAAGAAGATACAATAATGGAGATAACTACCATTTCCCAGATGAAATAACTCAATATTGTTAGACAGCAATTATTCTCTCTCCCAGATTAAAAAAATCAGTGTGATCCAACCAACATAGCAACAGGATATTCTATAGAACTTAAAGCTGATTCTAAAGTTCAGTTGGAATAGAAGAAGCTTCAGAATGACTATGTTTTTAAAAAAGAAGAGAAAACTATCCTGACAAAACTAAACATGCTGTAAAGCTACAGTAACTAAAATGGTGTGACATCATCACACAAATAACTACACAGGATACAAGAAAAAAATACACAGATATCAAGGCGACAAGAAACCTGCCATTTAAAGTGAAAACAACAAACTATTTGACCATTATTTAGGAAAGTAAATAGTCACGAAACAAAAATGAAGTTACAAGTCTACCACTGTCAGACGCAAAAACAAATTCCAGGCAGGTAAGAGGCACAGATGTAAAAAATTATAAAGCCAGAAAAAAAAAAAGGGAAGACACTCATTTATATATTTACAAAGCCCATGAAACAAAGAAAAGCTTGCAGATGTAGCAATACCACAGCTAAACCTTCTACACTGTGTAAACAAAGCCAAAGACATGCAAAAAATAGATGTTATTTACAAACGATATTTTGAGGAAGGCAACACGATTAGCTTGATCTATTACTTTTTACTCTCAAAGTTCTTATCATGTTTAAGTATTTAACATTTGAGAAATCAAATATTGTTAATAACACATATTTAAACTTTTTTTAACCAAAAAAGTTAATATGAAGGAACACTTCAAGTAAACCCTTTCATAAATATTCACAAATTAAAAATTAGTACCGTAGAAAAAAATTTGTTTGCTACTTGTCAGGAATAAAAATAAGATGACTGTGGGCAATTATCTAAAATATTTTCCTTTAAACATTTTCCTTAGTGCCTCTCCCATAGATATTCTGGAAGAGAAACTATGTACTCAAGTAGGTGTGCCTCTTGGTTTTTTATGATTATCTGAATGCCTGCGTGAGTAAACAAACAATCATCCCATAAGTAAACCAAGATTCTCCTAGGGAAGAGACCCTGTAACTCCCAACCTGTGGGAGGGATGTTCTCTTTTCTTTTCAAAGGGGATAGATTTTATAAAACTAAAGAGTTCTGTGAATTTTTCATAGCAAATACATTGTAAAAAATAAAAATTGTTTTAATCCATATCTCTGCCAAATCCTTAAGTTTTCTCCGCATCTACAAAGAGACCTACTGGAGTCTTGCTCAAGTGCTGAATTTGGAATCAAGGTGCAAAGTTATCGTGTAAAAGACACTCCTTTTTTGCAAAGTAGAATCTTATGCCCTGCAAGACAGAATCTTCTAGGCCCTTTTCACTGTGAGGTGAGGAAATCACACTCAGCCAGTGGCATGAACTTACCTTTTCCATTCTTTTCAGAAACCAGTCCTTCTTGGTAAAGTCATACTTTTTATTTTACCATTTTCTAATAGTCAGCTGGTAACCTTGCCTGCGTGCTCACTCAGTCGTGTCAGACTCTTTGCAACCCCATGGACTGTAGCTTGCCAGGCTCCTCTGTCCATGAGATTTTTCAGGCAAGAATACTGGAGTGGGTTGCCATTTCTTCCTCCAGGGGATCTTCCCAACCCAGAGATCGAATACACATCTCCTATGTTACAGGTGGATTCTTTACCATTGAGCCTCAAGGGAAGCCCCCCAGGGAACCCTAAATGGGTACAATTTCCCTGTCCTAGAAAAAGCATATATCATTTATTTCAAAGGTCTGCAATTCTGGGTTTTTCCATCAATCAATGCTACTATTGTGTTAAGTCTTTCTTTCCCAGGAGCATTTTTATTATCTCACTTTAAATCATCCTTGGTGAAAACTATAGTTTTCTGATAGAAATAAGGCTTAAAATTCTATCAAATGTTCATATCTAGTATCAACAGCTGGAACAAAGAGGTCTCACTTCCTCACCCTAGATCAGGGAGTTCTTATCTACAGGATTCCCAGTCACTCCTCTCTGTGGGCATGAAACTCATAAGTGAGCATCAGATGTCTTTTTTCCTCTAGTCATCCTGAGGGGAGGCGTTACAGAATCACTTTGATACGAAAGTGTTCCTCACATTGTAATCATTCCAGGAACATCTGTGTACTAATTAGTATTATGCATTTTGCCTGATCCTGGGCAATGTTTACTCACTGGCATCCACTGATTAAGTACTTTTCTATCAGGAAATTCAATTATTTTGAAATCCTCCATCAAACCTAGTGATTTAAAAAAAAAAATCATAAAATTCCAAGACAATCTATGTTGTGTTCTGTAGCTTAGGCTACTGGCAAAAAAATAAATACAAATTAGATTAAAAGACATTTATCACAAGCTCATTGCTTAGCACAAAAATTAAACTATCATATTAAACAGAAACATCATTTATGTAATTTTTCCTGACAACTTAAGTATTTTATAAATAACGGGAAGCATTTTTTACACCTAAATTATATGAAGTAACAAAGCATAACACAAAATAGGCAAGTATTCAGTTTCATCTGTATTGAATTATGAGTATAAAATGCATTTATTTTCATGTGTGTTTATTAAAAGCCTTGAAATGACACATACCAAATTCTTAACACTCTTTAGGAAAGGGTGGGGAAGAGTGAGAAGAAGAGATATTTTTACAGTTTATTTTCTAAGTATCTGTCTGTATAACTTGAATTCTCTAACATGTTCAATTTTGTCATTTTAAAAATAGGAAAAATGCAGAATAATGCTGGCACAGATGCACTGGAAACGGCACTGTGGTGAATTGCTACGGCACAGTAAACTGGTACAACATTTCCACCAGGTATGTAACGGCTTTAAATATGTTTGTGTCCACTGACTCTGCAATTATTTCTTTTACCATTACCGTGGCTATCTTAATTTTTATAAAGAAAATCAATGTAGGTTAACATATACATCACATTAGATCTTTAAAATACAGGCTTTTGAAATGTAAGCTAGACAAGTAACAATAGAGTTGATTCTTGCTATTTGCAGTACTTACGTTCTACAGTCACCACAAACACTGAACTAGTCAATACTTAACTATTGCTTCAAAGGGGAAATCCAGGGTAGGGTTCTTGTGAGCCTCTAGTCACAACAGTTTCATCAGCTCATCAATACATAACCCTGTGCCATGTGTGTCTCCAGACAAACAGATCGATGGATAGATATGACTGACATTGAACTCATGGCCAATAGCACCATCATTCATGCCTCAACGAAGCTTATATAAAATATCCCCGTTTTCTCCATAAGGCACGTTACAGCCTTCCTGTGCTTAAACACTACACAGCAGTATACTTAGGGGCTGTTTGAAACGGCAAAATCACCAATAAGAAGCACAAAAATCTGAAAAACGTGGCACTAAATAGACCATGAAAGGGATACTGTTTACAGACTGGGAGTTGACACAAGGCACAGCATTACCTTGTTTGACCTCAGCTGGGAACAGATGCATCAGGTGACTCAGATTTTTTTTGCCTCTCTGCACATGTGTGTAGCCAAGACTAACTGTAAAGGAGCCAGGAGTATCGATTTTAGGTTTACAAATGAATTTTAGCAAGTAGACAAATTTGCAAATACGTAATCTTAACAATAATCAATTGTACACCTTTCCCTTTATTAGATGGAACAATATTCTCAAAAGATTAACAGCAGAGTCAAGAGAGATCCGTGAAAAGCTTTCTCGTCTCTGCTCGGTGGTCCTCAACCAGGTGTGATTTTGCTCCCAGGGGACATTTGGCAATGTCTGGAGACGAATGTTGGTTGTCATGGTTGGGTCTAGTGGGGAGGGGCCAAGGATGGTACAAAACACTAGGAATGTACAAGACAGCCTCCAACAACAGGAAAGAAAGTGAAAGTGAAAGTGGAGTCGCTCAGTCGTGTCCGACTCTTTGCGACCCCGTGGACTGTAGCCCACCAAGCTCCTCTGTCCATGGGATTCTCCAGGCAAGAGTACTGGAGTGGGTTGCCATTTCCTTCTCCAGGGGATCTTCCCGACCCAGGGATCGAACCCAGGTCTCCCGCATTGCAGGCAGACGCTTTAACCTCTGAGCCACCAGGGAAGCCAG
Source organism: Aepyceros melampus (assembly GCA_006408695.1). NCBI lineage: Eukaryota > Metazoa > Chordata > Mammalia > Artiodactyla > Bovidae > Aepyceros > Aepyceros melampus. The sequence continues at coordinate 677,129 of SJXQ01001458.1, forward strand.
GAACAACAGGAATATCTGGCCCAAATTATCAATAGTGCCGAGAATAAGAAATCCTGTGCTATGTGACCTTTATCTTTACTCCTATCAAGATACACACTAATGCCTAAACAATAAACAATTAAATGTTAAGGACAAAGCAGTTCTCCTACTTTATTGGAGCCCCTTTACTTTCAAGCTGCTCAGACGCTTCAGTCGTGTCCAACTCTGACGACCCCATAGACAGCAGCCCACTAGGCTCCCCTGTCCCTGGGCTTCTCCAGGCAAGAACACTGGAGTGGGTTGCCATTTCCTTCTCCAATGCATGAAAGTAAAAAGTGAAAGGAAGTCTCTCAGTCATGTCGACTCTTAGCGACCCCATGGACTGTAGCCTACCAGGCTCCTCCATCCACAGAATTTTCCAGGCAAGAGTACTGGAGTGGGGTGCCATTGCCTTAAAGGGGCATCCCTTGTGGTAAAGAACTCACCTGCCAATGCAGGAGGCACAGATTCCATCTTTGATTCGGGAAGATCCCACATGCCGCAGAGCCACTAAGCCCACACGTCACAACTATCCTGCCTACACTCTAGGGCCTGGGAGCTGCGACTGCTGAGCCAAGGTGCTGAAACTACTGAAGCCTGTGCGCCCTAGAGCTCATGTTCAGCATCAAGAGAAGCCACAGCAATGAGAAGTCAGCATACCACAACTAGAGTAGACCCCACTCACCACAAGAGAAAAACCCACATAGCAATGAAGACCCAGTGCAGTCAAAAGTAAGTAATAAATAAATGCAACTGAAAACACAAAACAGGTATAAGCTACATTGAGAAGTACTACTTTTCCCATCATTTCCCCCTGAATGGGGAAACTCCAACAATAACATAAAACACGGCACCAGCCTGAAATTTTATTTCTATTTCGACACTGCTACTGCTACTGCTGCTAAGTCGCTTCAGTCGTGTCCGACTCTGTGCGACCCCATAGACGGCAGCCCCCCAGGCTCCCCTGTCCCTGGGATTCTCCAGGCAAGAACACTGGAGTGGGTTGCCATTTCCTTCTCCAATGCATGAAAGTGAAAAGTGAAAGGAAGTCACTCAGTCATGTCCAACCCTTAGCATGGACTGCAGACTACCAGGCTCCTCCATCCATGGGATTTTCCAGGCAAGAATACTGGAGTGGGGTGCCATTGCCTTCTCCGGTTTCAACACTAGGAAAGTAAAAATCATTGCTACATAGGTAATAAGAATACTGTTCATGAGATAGAGAAGTACACTTACTCCTAGCAGCTTTCAGATTAAGTTACAAGCCTTTGAGAAGGTTCTTATAGTTACCCTGTCTGAGGAAAAAAATGAAACAGTCTTATGGCTTAATGATTCTATGAAAAAGGCCCAGTTAAGTGCCCCCCAAATATCCTTACTGTACACTGAACCCATGTGCCTTTAATATTATACATTTATTCAGTCTTGAATCAATCATATTTTTAAATAGTGAATCAAGCAATTTGTAGAGTGGCCTCCAAGGTCACTCAAGAGCATTTCAAAACCACTGAGCTAACTTAGCAAGGATAAATAATTCCCAACTGGGAGGCAGACTAGTAGACTAAGAATTGCACTTGGAGTTTGGAACCTGAATTCTTGGCTGTGTGAGTTTAGAGCCAAGTGATTAATTTAAGAGTCTTTTATTCTGGAAAGATGTTTCAGCACAACTGTGTAAAAATAAGGCCAAGATACTGTTTCCTGTCCTAAGTATGCTCTGCTGGAGATTACATGCTCTGCTGCCAAATGCTTTCAACTTCCTACAGGGTCCTGCTGACAACTCAGACCTAGAAACCCTCTATCCTTCTGCAACTTCGCTGGCCACCCTCTCAGGCTCCTGCTCTTCCTCTACTCCAGCCTACATTTGCAGCCCCACACCCACATACCACACTCCAAGCCAGGACTCTTCAGACCACCAGGATCAAAACCACCCAAGGAGTCAGAGATTAAAATGTGATTCTCGGCCCACATTCCTGACCTACTAATTGAATCTTGGATGGAAGAATCGGGAATCTGTATGTCCACTCCACCTCCCACTTATTTAAGAACGATGTAGCCCAGCCACAGAATAACACCTGTGGCTTCCTGAAAATGTATCATTTTATCTTTGATTTATTGATCACAATTTCTATCGCCTGACTCTATCCCCTAAGCCCACTTTCAGCATGCTAGTGGAGCTAGGAAACGTCATCTGTTAATACATCCATTTGAGAAAATACCTCTTTTCTAAACTTTAATATGCTACTTATGATATCCACCACATAAAGTCAGAATTGTGCATTTACTGGCTTCCAAAACCAGACCGAGAGCACAAGGGTAGAGATTATGTGCCATACCTAGCCTCATCCCCACTCGCAAGCACGGTCCACAGCCATAGCAGTTCTCATTCGCTGAACAAATGGATGGATGGATGGATATCCTGCCTCTTAACGGCACTATTGAACTTCAGTAATTTTATACAATTTGTGGTTAATGTGAATGTGAATGTGAACAATCCAAAGACTCAGTTGAGTACCTCACCCCTCGAAGAATTTTGAGTGAGTGGATCATCTCTCAGAGAGCCTCACGGGAAAAAGGAGAGGTACTTCTCCAATTTGGCACTCTGTAGGGTCTTCACAAGTTGGCTAGTTGACTGAGCAAGTGTACTCCCAGCGAGGAGCAAAAGCAGAATGAAGACGAGAAGGAAAACTGGTCACCAAAGAACTTTTCTGGGCATGAGAAGATTATAGTTAAGGCCAAGGGTAAACATTCATATCATCAAAGATGAAGACAAACCTGTAATTAGCCCAAATGGATCAGCCCACAGGATAAAGTCTAGATTCATTCAAGGTCAGTTATCCTGGGATTCAAAGCTATCCATAACTTACAGGTGGAATGGACTTTTTTTTTTTTTTTTCCATTATTAACCCATTGATCAAACCTCCTATTCATTTCCACCTTTCTAGATTTTCCTTTGGGAAATCACTATATAGCAGCCTCAGGATTTAGGTGCTAGTGGTCCTAAAAAATGAGTCCCAGAGGTTGACCCTTACTAGTATAAGCCATTCAGCACCATCTCATCCCCATTCTGACTAACTGTGAGATGAGCAGAAACTCAGGCCTAAGTACAAGGCATTCCCCTGGCTGCCTCGATGGTTGAGACTGGTCCAGTCAGAAAAAGCTCAGGTCTTTTATTTGATGGTATGGATGTGAACAAAGAACCACGTACCCATGCTGCTGGGAGCCATCTTGGGAACACGAGGAAGTCTGAGGAAATCTTGAGGACCAGCTCTGCAACTTGAAAAGTGGGCCTTTTCCCCCATAATCAAACCAAGGAGTTATCCAGTTTAAGCTAACTCAGGTTTTTCTGTTATCCAAAGCATCATGATGCCCATTCCTACCTTTCAAGTTGCTCTTCCCTTTTCCCTTAGCACAAACATAGATCTGCTATTTTAAGAGGCTATATATTGTCCACCAACATAACTCATTCATTCCCACCTCCACACCTCTGTGTGTCATTTATGCCTAAAATGTTCTTCCCTCATCTCTTTTATTCAAATTCGGTCTGGTCTTCTAGACCCAGGCTAGCATCCTTATCTCTCTAAAGGCAGATACTCAGAACCATAGTTTTCTTATCGCCTCTGAACTCCTGACCTTGAGAACACCATCTTTATTAGTTGTCATCCATATCCCAACCTTACACTTTTAAAACAATGTTTTTATTTTTAATTGGAGGATAGTTGTTCTACAATATTGTGCTGGTCTCTGCCATACATCAACATGCATCAGCCATAGGTATAGATACATCCCCTCTCTCTTGAACCTCTGGTGCTCTGTGACAACCTAGAGGGGTAGGAGGGGGTGGGAGGTGGGAGGAAGAGCCAATCTTACACTTTTAATGATCCTTTTAACATTTTATCCATTTTAAAAACAGAGTCGCAAACTGGAATTCAAGTACTCTATATTTTTCAACACTTTCTGAACAGCCTCTTGCACAATGTCTTATGGTTCTCAGAAAACCAATAAATCTCTCCAGGCAAATTCAAAATGTGATTTAAACCTCTAAGTGACTGCCAGACATACCCTCTTATTTCACAAAGCAACAGAGAACATAGCAAGGAATTTCAGCATTACACAGTTGGCAAGGGTCCCATCACATTTCACAACCAGACTGGCAGTAACAGCTGGATGAAGATGAGAAATTCACCAGGCTGCCTCCCCATGTGCAGATCACTGAAGGCCTTCCAGTGAGGATGCAGACTGACACTGCCAGTTCTAAAAAGTCAAGGCCCAGACCTTTCAAACACCTGTATAAAAATCATCCTGGGGCAACACCAGACTAGAAAACAGGAAAAGCACAGTCCAAGGTGCTCATAGAACAACAGCTCGGATCACCTCTAAGCCTTTCATATCCTCTTTCATGCTTGAAGTCTAGGTCCTTTAGAGCACCCAAGGGTGCATCTGTAAGATTTAAATGAGGGCCAGCCCACTCCAGTACTCTTGCCTGGAAAATCCCGTGGATGGAGGAGCCTGGTAGGCCGCAGTCCATGGGGTTGCTAAGAGTCAGATGCGACTTCACTTTTCACTTTCATGCATTGGAGAAGGAAATGGAAACCCACTCCAGTGTTCTTGCCTGGAGAATCCCAGGGATGGGGGAGCCTGGTGGGCTGCCGTCAATGGGGTCGCACAGAGTCAGACACGACTGAAGTGACTTAACAGCAGCGGCATGCAGTAAACAGAGACTGAGATTTATCCCCCTTCACAGTGACAGTTAGGAGACAATGAGTAAGGTGAACAATGATATCAGGATCCAGGATTATTTCCACTGAAGATGACAACAGAAAATGAGAAAAAGGGAAGCATGTGTGTGCATTGTGTGTTCACACACAAGCAGCAAAGATGTGGATTCAGCCAAAGGATAAAAATAGTCCTGGCCACTCAAAATCACTGCAGATGGTGACTGCAGCCATGAAATTAAAAGATGCTTACTCCTTGGAAGAAAAGTTATGACCAACCTAGATAGTATATTCAAAAGCAGAGACATTACTTTGCCGACTAAGGTCCGTCTAGTCAAGGCTATGATTTTTCCTGTGGTCATGTATGGATGTGAGAGTTGGACTGTGAAGAAGGCTGAGCGCAGAAGAACTGATGCTTTTGAACTGTGGTGTTGGAGAAGACTCTTGAGAGTCCCTTGGACTGCAAGGAGATCCAACCAGTCCATTCTGAAGGAGATCAACCCTGGGATTTCTTTGGAAGGAATGATGCTAAAACTGAAGCTCCAGTACTTTGGCCACCTCATGCGAAGAGTTGACTCATTGGAAAAGACCCTGATGCTGGGAGGGATTGGGGGCAGGAGAAGAAGGGGACGACCGAGGATGAGATGGCTGGATGGCATCACGGACTCGATGGACGTCAGTCTGAGTGAACGCCGGGAGTTGGTGATGGACAGGGAGGCCTGGGTGCTGCGATTCATGGGGTCACAAAGAGTCGGACACGACTGAGTGACTGAACAGAACGGAACTCAAAGTCAACCCTTTGGTGCGTGGCGTGACAGGTCTCCTGCACAAAGATTTTGGTGCTCCAGTTAGGGTCTATATAATATCACCTGACCATGTTTTGCAACAGGTTATAGAAATGGAAGGGCTGCCTGACAAAATTTACACCACCACTATAAATGATCGATAGCAACAGCTTTCTTATATGTATATACCCATAATGACTAAGAGCTTAGTGCCAGTTAATCCTCCCCTCCTAGAGACTAGTGGTTTCTTTGGTTTTTTGGCTCAATGGCCAGAGTCATCCATTCAGTACTGCTGCTTCACTCTTTTTCCTCCCTGTTCAACACTGCCTTCTCTGCCTAGGTCCTAAATGGGTTCTGAAGAGGTTCACAGACTGCATTTCATTGACCAGCCCCTGCAGACAATGTTACAGATAAAAGGCTTGTCAACTGACACATTCCATGTCTTCTCACAGTCTCTGCATATCATAAGAATTACCATGAGGAATTCAGTTCTACTAGTGGCTCAAGTTTGCAAACGCTCTCAAAATTGCCCTTTATTATTAGCCACGTGGCTACTAGAGATGGGTCTCAAAGCACTTTCTGGTTTTTTTTTTTTTTATTTTGTATTGGGGTATAACCAATTAACAATGTTGTGAGAGTTTCAATTGAACACTGAAGGGACTCACTCAGCCATACATATAAATGTATCCAGCCTCCCCCAAACTCTCCTCCCATCTAGGCTGCCACATAACATTGAGCAGAGTTCTATGTGCTATACCAAAGGTCCTTGTTGGTTATCCATTTTAAACATAGTAGCAGCACTTTTTGTTCTAAAGAGATCTGCCTTGGCTTTGTGGTCAGTGACCAACCTGGTTTTGCTTTTCCATCCAGACTGTCCACAGTGCCAAGATGGTTTCATGAGCTATCACTGGCCCAGACTCTCCCTGGATCTGTATGCTAAGAAGGACCCTCTCTCCTATTCCTAGACCAGACAGAAAGAACAAATCTTACGACTAAGTGAGGTTAGAAATCCTGTCCCCTAAGAAGCCAGTCTGGAATACCAGTCTTTCTGCTTCTTTCAAAAAAAATCTCCCTAGCTCACAACTATGGGCCAAGAAATGAAATAACCAGAATAGGGCAAAAGTAGATGAGTAAATCCAAATAGCTGCTGTTTCACCAGGGGAAGAAACCAACCAACCACCGCCATAAAAATCTGTGCCCACACTTAAATCCCTTCTCTGAATCCCACAGAGGCAGATTAGCCATGTCCCAGTGCAACGGTCTAGCTCTGTGTTAAAGGGGAAGTCCCTGTCCAGCATCTACTTCAGTGAAGCCATGTGGTTTGCAGCAACTGCTTTTTTTATAACCAAGAGGTCAGGAAAAGTGCCCCCTCAGAGATGAGGGAGACTGAAGTCCATGCCTGCTTCCTTCCCCACGCTGTGTGCCAAGCAGATCAGCCACATCTCCTATCAGAGGACCTGCTCTTGCCATAAGAAGCACAGATGGCTGTTCCCCTCTCAAGCTTCCAGTCTTTCAGAATGTTCCAGCCCCACCTAATGTCCTGCATGGCTGGCTCTCCTGCTTCATAGAACCAACAGAATGTGGAAACAACATCCCTTAGACCTGGGATGCACAGAGATAGCCAAGCCTGTCCCCGGTAGTCTTTCCAAACCATGTTCCAAGAACTGACAGGATCATTCTGGGACACAAATACCCTCAGCTTCAAGCTGCTATTCTGGGTATCCATTCAATATTTATTGAGTGCCCAGCTGGAACAAAGTACTCTCAGTACAGCTCAGCCAGGTTAGGCCTGCACAAGGGCTCACCAGCACACCCTGAGTGGCATGAATTTCAGGGCTCTGTCCAGGAAAAGGGAACTATTGTCCTTTATTGATTTAGTTCAGCATAAAAGGATATGCAGATTTACAGGCTATGCTATGTCTGGAATGCTGCCAGAAAACTTGGAAACTAACACACACACACACACACACACACACACACAGAGGATAAGACATACGTGGCAGCTGCAAGGCTAAAGAGAGGCTTCCTCACTAGAAAGGTTTCTTATCCTATCAACCTGCCTTTTCCCCACTGTTTAACTTTTCTCCTATAAAGAAAAATATGGACTTCCCCCCAAATACCTTAATCATTATTGCAACAAGTAATCTATGAAAGGAAGAACAAAGAAATGTATTGTTTTCCATCCCCCATTTTCCCATACACATCAGTCAATAAAAGAAAAAAAAAACAAAACACATAATACACACAGTGAACTGCTCCCTGAGGTCACCCCCAAATCTCCACCGACTTAGGCTATTAATGCAGTGACTATGCTGTCCCTGCTGATATGGGAACAAGGAAAACTATAATAAAGCTAACTTATCCCGATAATGTTTCTTTATTTCTACTACAACTCAGCATAGAAATAGCACACAGTCACTTTTTTTTGGTAACTCGACTCAAACTTGCTTTTAAAAGGTATTTCTCCAGAGAAGAGTAGATGATCACAGGGCAGAGGGAGAGAGGGTATAGGATGGTTTGGTGGCAGGTAAGTTAGGAACAGTTGCTCCAGAAAATGAAAAACGTTCCAAAGCAGATCAGAGCCTAGAATCTTTGCAAGATTATGAAATTCACGTCTGTTCTTTTCAGGCAAATATGACCCTTCCTGTCCAGAGTGTGCAGGTTTTTCCCCAGGTGTCTGGAGACAAGTTTTTTTAGAAATACATGATAAACCTCACATCTTCCTTTCTAGTTATCATTACATATCATCTTTTGGAATGACCCATGAAAAGATGGCCGAGAATACAGATGCCCCACAGGAGGCATGAGAAAAGATGGCTGAGAAACAGATGCCCCACAGGAGGCATGAGAGTCTGGAGGAAGGGGTGCCCTGAACTCGAGGAGGTTGAGTGTACTATGGAAGAGATATAGAACTAGGTTTGGACCACTCAATGCATCCCTGTTACAGGCAAGAAACTTCCACAATATTTCTGAAGGTCTGGAGAAATAAGGAACATTATTTTTTAACTTTCAGGTATATAATACAGTATTGACTATAATCACCTTACAGTACATTAGATCCTCCATATTTATTTATTTTGTAATTGGGATTTTGTACTCTTGGACTGCAAGGAGATCCAACCAGTCCATTCTGAAAGAGATCAACCCTGGGATTTCTTTGGAAGGAATGATGCTAAAACTGAAGCTCCAGTACTTTGGCCACCTTATGCGAAGAGTTGACTCATTGGAAAAGACCCTGATGCTGGGAGGGTTTGGGGGCAGGAGGAGAAGGGGATGACCGAGGATGAGATGGCTGGATGGCATCACGGACTCAATGGACGTGAGTCTGAGTGAATTCCGGGAGTTGGTGATGGACAGGGAGGCCTGGCGTACTGCGCTTCATGGGGTCGCAAAGAGTCGGACACGACTGAGCAACTGAACTGAACTGAACGCTTTGATGGATATCTTCCCATTTCTCCCACCTGCCAGCCCCTGGCAACCACCATTCTATTGTTTCTGTGAGTTTTGCTATTTTAGATTCCATAAAGTGATTTTACACAGTATTTCTCTGACACATTTCATTTAGCATAATACCCTCAAGGTCCACACCTCCATGGTTGTCACAAATGGCAGGATTTCTCTCCTTTTCATGGCTGAACAATATTCTATTGTGTATATGTACACTACATCTTTATTTATTCATTAAGGAACATTTTGAAGGAATCTGAAATCTAGATTACTGAACATATTGAAGAACAGATTCATGGAGAGATTAATCCTAAGAACACATATAATTACAATAAAGAAAACTATAGGTAACTTTTTGTATGGAGCTTGGAGAGAGAAGGATGACCTACTACTATATAGCACAGGGAACTCTGCTCAATATTACATAACAATAAGGGCCTAACAGGGAAAAGAGTTTGAGAAAGAATAGATCCAGGTTTACGTATACCTGAATCACTTTGTTGTACAACTGAAACTAACACAACATTGTTAATCAAATATACTCCAATATACATTTTAAAGTTAAAAGAAAAAATGAGATTGATGTGACCTCTCAGTTACCTCTTAGACTGTGGGGACCAGAAAGCCATCAGATTCCCTGAGAGCTAGATGGATCGCAAAGTTCTCACTGGCCTTCACAGAAGCTACAGGCTCTAAATGTCACTCCTAAAGGCCCCATCCTGGGTTCTTATTCACTCTAGTCCTCCTGTAGCTGCCCTGTGGCTCCCTATAGTAGAACTGAATATGGCTTAAAGTATGTATTTATGTGATTATTTTCATTAACTATTTGCTAAGGGCCAGGCGTGTGTCAGAACTCCATCTTACATCTGTCTTACCATTTAGTCAATGCTTATCTTTTCCAGTAAGCCCATAAAGGCAGAGGCCATGTGTACACTGCATATTGTTTTAACTGTAGTCCCTGACATAGAACCTGGCATGACAGGTACTCAATAAATACAGAGTGAATTAATCTAGACCAACCCTCTTATTTAAGAGGTGAGCATACTCAGTTTCTGAACAATTAGACATGAAACCCAAGTCAGACTCCTAGAGAGTGACACGCAAAGGACTACGGTCTGAGACTTTCTGAGAAACAACACTGATAGTGAGGGTTATCAGCCATCAGTTAATAATCATCCTAGGGGAAGCAGCTTCAAAGGAGGTTATCATTTGGATGACAAGGTTCTGGGACTGGACGGAGTACTACGTTCAAACCTCAGCACTCAGACTTCCCTAGTGGTCCAGTGTTAAGAATCCACCTGCCAATGCAGGGGACACAGTTTCAGTATCTGTTCCGGGAAGATTCCACATGCCCCAGGGCAACTAAGCCCGTGTACAACTACTGAGCCATCCACCTAGAGACCATGGTCTCAATAGGAGAAGCCACCACAATGAGAAGCCCGCATACCACAACTAGAGAGCAGTCCCCACTCTCTGTAACTAGGAAAAGCCCATGGGCAACAATGAAGACCCAGAGCAGCCACAAAAAAAAAAAAAAAAAAGAAAGAAAGAAAACAAACCCCAGCCCTGTCTCTGTAGTGAACACCAATGAATGGCCCTCCAACACTCATTTCCTTCTCACTTCTTTCTAACAAACAGCCTCTGCTTGTATTTATGCTTCTCAAGAAGTTGACATCACTCCTCAGCTGCAGGACATGTGTTCTAAAGTCAGAACAAGCAATGGATCCTTTCCCCAGGCCACAGTGATCCATTTAGGGCAAACACATGACCTCAACCAGTCCAACCCTTGTGAATTTCAAGACTTCTGCTTGCAGTGCCAGTTCAAAGTTGCTGGCTCTTCCTTGGTTGATGGAATGCTCTAGAACTCTGAGGCTATTGTTGCTTCCATGAGCTGAAGGCAGAATGAAGGTGAGGCCTCCCATACAGAGAAGAGCAGAGCTGAAAGAGTCCTGTAGGGACTTCCCTGGTGGTCTAGTAGCTAAGACTCTGTATTCCTAATGCAGGGAGCTTGGGTTCAATCCCTGGTCAGGAACTAGAGCCCCACATGCCACAGTGAAGACTGAAGATCCACACACCACAATTAAGACCTGGCACAGTCAAATAATTAATTAATTTAAAAAAAAAAGAGTCCTATAGACATGAAACTAGATCCCTAATGCCAACATGAATCTCTAGCATATCCCATCACTTTATTTCTTAGTCCCAAAACCACTAAAGATCCTTCACCATTTCAATCAATCTGTGGTAGATTTTCTTTTGCTTACAACCCAAAGAATCCTAGTACATACTACGTGTGTGACACTGGAAAAGCAAAAATGGAGGTAATGTTTACTTCAAAAAGGATATCTTACAAATCAATGGCAGGCAAGAACTTACTGCCGGGACAAATCTGGCACTTAACAGGTCCTAAATACTCTTTACTTCTTATGAAGGGATTCACCAGAGTTCCTCTAAATAAGTCTTTTCACCCAGCATATTAAACAGCTGTTTACAAATAATTTACAACTTAGCAAAGCATCTAAAGTGGCCACAAGACACAAAGAGGTTGAAAGACACTGACAATCAAGGCTCAATACAAAATGGAAACAAATATCCTTGAAGTTATAATAAACATCTATACAATATGTCTGCAGGCTCAGGGAGTGATAGACTTCACTACTGTACATACACATGTGTGAACAAAAATATGATGCCAGGAAAATCTAATATTTGCAAAGCATTTCAAGAACCCATCCTCTGTATAAAAGGGGACGTTATCAATTGTGCTGTCTTCAGCACATTCTCTTCCCATTTCAAGCCCCTGTTAAACCTCCCCACCCTCCCTACACTCCAACACCCACACATAATAGGTGCCTGGGCCAATATGGTTGCAATCAAGCGGGCTGATCCCAGGCTGATCCCTGTGACTGGAGGGTGGGGGTTGTCAGCAGAGGTGGTTTTTCAGGTGAGATGAGGCCAAGGAAAGAAGTCACGCAGGCTTGTCCTTGCAAGTAGCATTCAGGGTCAAAACCAGAAAAGCTGGATTGTCCAAAATCCACAGGGCAAATTCCAGGCCACAAACAGAAGACAGCAAAAACTAACAGACCAGGAAGGAAAGGTGAAATTTGGCCAAGAGAGTAGGCAGTAATAGCAATAGTCAATTGTCCCCAAGCACAGCACTGGGTGAGACGCTTAGTGTTAGATCTCTCTTCAGTATCACAAAAACCTGTGAAGCTCTGGTTCTCCCTATCTTTAAGATTATTACTGAATCCTAGTTTCAGGGCAGAAAAGGAGACACAGACATAAACAACAGAATTTTGGTCACAGTTGGGAAGGGAGAGGGTAGGATGACTTGAGAAAGTAGTATTGAAACGTATACATTACCATATGTAAAACAGATATCCAGTGGGAATTTGCTGTATGATGCAGGGAACCCAAAGCCAGAGCTCTGTGACAACCTAGAGGGGTAGGATGGGGAGGGAGGTGGGAGGGAGGTTTGAGAGAGAGGGGTATGTGTACATACCTGTGGCTGTTTCATGTTGAACTATCACAGAAACCATCACAATATTGTCAACTAATTACCCTCTAGTTAAAAATAAAATACACACGCACAAAAATAATAAAAAGACCAAAACCCACAAAAAAGTTCAATGAACCTCACTACCAAACACAGCTACAAAAATGTCCTCAGAGAGACCCTTGTTTGATCTGTACCCACAGGACGCACTGCTCACCACTGCCCCACACCAGGAGGGCCAGGAAACCACCAGTAAGTCATTTCAGCAAGCCCGGGTGAAAATTTGAAACTCTTCACTTTGACATCACAAACCATGGCTTGTTTCGTCAAGCCTGCGAATTCCCATTCACCTGGGCAGGTACAGAGTCCAGTTCTGTTCTGTAGTGAACTGTGATCACAGCACATATCGACAACAGAGCTGAGTTGCCGCATGTCAAAGATCAGGGAAATCTCCAATCTCTATCTTCCTCCAGAAATTCCATTAGGGACAGGGGTACTGGTATGGCCGCAACTCCTGGGTGATTTTCCCCACAAGTATATTAATTTTGTCTTTCCTACTAGATCATGCAGTGACCTGGGAACCTACTGCTAAACCCTGCTTCAGGAGCAAATCCAAACTGATGCCCCCAGCTAGAAAGGCTCGCCACCTCCGGCACTTTTCCTCATCTCTCACACACGTCACCACCCCTAATACCCCAGAAACACTGAACATCTTGGAGTTCCGAAGTACAGCCCCCAGCCTCCTCCAAGGATTTTCTCACCTTTTGGCTGAAACGTCGTCCCTCCCCAAAATCACCAGCTATGGCTGACACTCTTTTCCTCACTTCCAGAAAGCTTTCTGGGATAACCTTTCTGTTGTTGTTCAGTCGCTGAGTTGTGTCTGACTCTTGGTGACCCCATGGACTGCAGCACGCCAGGCTCCTCTGTCCTCCACTATTTCCTGGAGTTTGCTCAAATTCATGTCCGCTGAGTGATGCTAGTTAAGCACCTCATCCTCTGCTGCTCCTTCTCCTTTGCCCTCAATCTTTCCTAGCATCAGAGTCTTTTCCAATGAGCATTCCTATAAAGCCGCATCCATCTCTCACTCTCTGCACACCTACTCACATCATTTTATAGTGACTCCCAATTTTATTAAGTGCTTTTTGAGGGCTGGGAGATTTAGCCATTTTTTGTTTTATTTTTTATGTTTAATGGAAATCTAAGAAATAATGATGACTTTGTCTGGACTGAGATTAATGAAGAATATTTACATGTACCTGCTCAATGAATACCTAGAGGTCTAATAGTTATGTCAAAACATACTTCTGTTCCTTTTTTAGTCTCCAGTGCCTAAGAGGCACACAGTAGGTCTTCAGATAATGTTTACTGAATAAAACAAGCCAAGGAAAGAATGAGATGATGGCCAGATGGATAGCAGGGAACACACCTCAAACATTTAAAAATTTGTCAACAGCACTTCATGGCCAGATCTAGATATCTGATGCACCAAGGTAATGAGCCTTTTGGGTTAACACCCAACAAACACTGTGCCTCCCTTCCTCCACCTCCTCGGGTACCCACTAATCCTAGTGCTCATTTATTTGACAGACAAGCTTGTGATCACCCTGCTGATAGTTTTCACTATGATGCTGACTTTCATCAAAACTCCATCAGGCCCTTGTCTGAAACTGACTGCAAACTCCTCGTCTCTTGAGCATCCCGCTCCCACTGAAGGTACACTATTATCTGGATCATTTTAGCTGCACTTTCTGGACCTGAGCCCTCAGCAGCAAATTTCTTAGGAATGACACCATTACCACCACCAAAACTACTCAAAGCACAGTGGGTTGTCTCACCTACCAATCATACCCAACATCCAAGCTTGGCACATATAACAGGACAACCCTCTCTGTGCCCAACATCCTACACAGATAAAAACAAAAACGCTAGAGTCTAAAGTACAACACAAAACAAGACACAAATTGGGATTTCCCTAGTGGTCCAGTGGTTAAGAATCTGCCTTGCAATGCAGGGGACACAGGCTCGCTCTCTGGTGGGAGAACTAAGATGCCACATGCTGAGGAGCAACTAAGCCCGCACAACCCCAGCTCCTGAGCCCATGCACTCTGGAGTCCCTGCACCACCGCAAAAGATCCCACATGATGAGACAAAGACCACATGTGTTGCAACTAAGGCCCATGCAGCCAAATAAATAACAATGTTAAAAAGTAAAAATCCTTAAAAATAATAAAATAAAATGTGACAGAAATGAACATCTATCTACGAAACAGAAACAGACTCGATATAAAGAACAGACTGTGGTTGCCAAGGAGGAGCGTGTAAGGGAGGGATGAAGTGGGACTTTGAGGTTAGCAGATGCAAAATGTTATATTTAGAATGGATAAACAATACGTTCTGCTGCGTAGCACAGGGAACGATATTCAATATCTTGTAATAAGCCGTAACTGAAAAGAATATGAAAAAGAACACATATATAGTAAATCAGCTCTACTTCAATGAATTTTTTAATGCCCCTGAGATAGTGCATCTCCTATCAGAACTGCCTTGGAATCTGTCTTCTTATCTGAGGTGGGGGAAGGGGATACCATCAGAGAGAGGAAATCATCCCTACCTTTCCATGCAGGTAAGCTATGGTTTCGGCCTGAAGGTTAGCCTTAAAATTTAGATGCTACAGGTAGTTTCTCTTTGCAAATCACAACTGAATCACCCTAAATCAGCCTCAACCAGAAATAAGGTACTGGATATAGTACTTTAAGGTCTACTGTCATTTTATGTTCCTCTAAAGAATAAAGATGTTTTATTATGGTAATCAGCAGGTTATAAAGCATTCGACTTCTCTCTAAAGTAAATCAGATATATCTCTCCCTAAGATTTTTTTAAACCATTCCATTTGTTCTTAGAACTTACAACAATTTTTCAGAGTGACAGTACCAGGCTTATTGATTCACAAATAGCCTACGCGTGTCAAGTCGGTATATTACTCTTCAAGTAGAAAGGAGTTGGAGGGGAGAGTTAAACCTTCTGATTCGCAGGCAGAACTCACCTCCATTTGCCTCTTAGGTCGTACACTGAACCCTGTGAACATAGAAATCTAAGACCCCAAATCTAAAACCAAGGAAGAAAAAATGAATACATAAAACCAAGGAGGCAACCTAAAAAGCTCTCCAAGACCGAACATTGGGGACAGAATTTGCTTCTATAAGTACGTGTCCCTGAATGACCTTTCCATTTCACGATTTGGAGGGAATTTATTCATTTGGCTTAGCTGAGTTGTAAGCTAACACTGAGGTCTGAGACCTTGGACAAGTTAGGCTACATCTAAAGCAGAGTATGGCAGAGTACTGATGATGAGAAAACTTTGCTGTGATCCCGTAAGAATTAGAGCTACTGGGGCAGAAGTACTCATATGAAAGTGTTAGTTGCTCAGTTGTGTCAGACTCTTTGCAACTCTATGGACTGCAGCCCACCAGGATCCTCTGTCCATGGGATTCTCCAGGCAAGAATACTGGAGTGGGTAGCCATTCCCTTCTCCAGGGGATCTTCCCCACCCAGGGATCAAATCCAGGTCTCTTGCATTGCATGCAGGCAAGCCCATCCCATCAATGGCCACTATAATGTGATTCCTTAAACTCTTGATAAAGTAACAGAGGTAAAAACAAAGAAAGACGGGCGTTCTTCAACATTTTGATGGACAACTGTTGTGACAAGAGGCAGCAGTTAACATTTAGGTCATCTGCAGTGATGTGGATGAACCTGGAGTCTGTCATACAGAGCGAAGTAAGTCAGAAAGAGAAACACAAATACCATATATTAAACATATATATAGAATCTAGAAAAATGGTACAGATGAAATATTTGCAGGGCAGGAATAGAGACACAGACACAGAAAACAGCCACATGGACATGGTTATGGGGGAAGGAGGGATGGGAAGGAAGAACTGCATTGACATATATATACTCAGTTCAGTTCAGTTCAGTCGCTCAGTCGTGTCCGACTCTGCGACCCCATTAGTCGCAGCACGCCAGGCCTCCCTGTCCATCACCAACTCCCGGAGTTCACTCAGACTCACGTCCATTGAGTCTGTGATGCCATCCAGCCATCTCATCCTCTGCCAATCCTTTGCCAATGGGCAAATCCGGGGCTGTGGTCTAAGAGTAAGAACCAGCTGAGGTACTGAGCAAGAAAACCCCCTCTGCCCACGAGGCTCAGCTTCCTCAGATGTAAAGAGTTGATTCTAGCATCCCATGAGATCATCTTCTTTAAAGAATTTTAGAAACTTCATATAAAGCATGGCATTGCTCCACCTCTCAGGAGCTTAGCACCCTTGGAGAGCTGGTTCACCTTCTGAACTAAATAAGCCCTGCTGGAAGATGAGGCCCTAGCCTCTGAATACCAAGGAGCTATTAGTCCCAGAGAAGCAGGCTTTCCCTGAAAACTACTTATTTAGAAAACTCCTTTCAAGATCAACTACAGTATCTATTCTTGGAAACAGGTTAGTTGGGAAAGCATTCCACTGACTTTACATAGCCCTAGCAGGCAGCATCCATCCATCACTTCCCTCACTCCCACAGTGAAAGCACAGGTGAGCCTGGGACATGGCTCAGACAGCCTTCCGAATGCAGCTGCACGATTACGATCGGCACAATTCCAGCCCTGCACACAGTCCCCAGAGGGAAGACAAAACCAACATGCTGTACCAGCTATTTCAGCACCAACAGGTGAAAATATCAAGTTGACAAACAATCAGTAAGCTCTAAGAAGTCATTTTCCTTGAATCCTTTTCAAAATTGCAACCAAATCAGTGCCACGGAAGGAAAAATGAAATGTCAGAAGCATGTGTCTTTGCTAAGAACCCTGACCTTTCACCTGCAGATACATTACAGAAGAATAAGAAGTGGCCCTCAGGCCTGGCTGCCCATTAGTGACACCTGGGCAGTTTCAAAAAAAGGCCAATGCCTGGGCCTCCCTTAGACATTCTGTCAAGCTGGCCTAGGCTGTGACCTGGGGTGCTACTCTCCAACACTGCAACACACTGACTAAGAGGGTCTCCAAACTGAACCCACAATAACAGCAACAGTACACAGCAAGAGAAGGCCATGTGTTTCAGACTGTCATATTAAGGAGGAAAAATCAAAGTGCATTTATGAAAACCAAATGCTAGCAGTCAGTCATAAAGGAAATCAGTCCTGAATATTCATTGGAAGGACTGATGCTGAAGCTGAAGATCCAATACTTTGGCCACCTGATGCAAAGAACTGCTCATTGGAAAAGACCCGGATGCTGGGAAAGATTGAAGGCAGCAAGAAAAGAGGATGGCAGAGGATGAGATGGTTGGATGGCATCACTGACTTAATGGACATGAGTCTGAGCAAGCTCCATGATGATGGAGTTGGTGGGAGTTGGTGATGGACAGGGAGGCCTGGTGTGCTACACAGTCCATGGGGTCACAGAGAGTCAACCACAACTGAGTCACTGAACTGAGGAGTCTTGAATGCAGTGGTGACTTGATGATTCTACATTTTTAAAAACTCACATGTACACATACAGAGTTACTATATGAATTTGAAAAAAAAAGAGAGAGAGAGAGAGAGGGAAAAAAATGAAATGATGGACTTATTTAATCTAGTAATTTTTAATCTTAGCTGAATAGTAAGAACCACCCAAATCCTGTTACCCAGGCTACACCCCACATCAATCACATAAATCTCCAAGTATCAGTAGTTTTAAAACCTCCACGGGTGGTCCAACGGGCAGCCATGTCTCCCCATTCCCCAGAGGAAGAACAGAGGCAAAGGTGATCTTAACACAGGTCCATAGAAATGTGGCTCCAAACCAGTGATCACACCTACACCTACTGTCCATGATCCAGGGAAGTCCACTAACATCTACTCAAGTGTCCAAAATTTCTTTCCTATCAGCTTTCATTAGATTTCAAGACACTGGCATGATCCATAAGCCAAGTAAGAGCAGCGCTGGGTTTTCACTAGTCGAGTACTCAACTGCCTCAAAATGTGCGGACAAGGGACTTCCCTGGTGGCTCAACGCAATCCGTCTGCCAATGCAGGAGACACAGGTTCAATCCCAGAACCTGAAAGACGCCACATTCCACAGAGCAACTAAGCCCATGCAGCGCAGTTACCGAGCCTATCCCCTATGCCCTGGATCCGCAGCTACTGAAGCCCGTGCTCCCTAGAGTCGTGCTCCACCACAAGACAGGCCACCACAGTGAGAGGCCCATACGCCAAACTGAAGGGCAGCCTTTGCCCATCACAACTAACAACGCCCACGTAGCAACAAAGACCCAGCACAGCCACAAATAAATACAGCTTTTAAAAATTAAAAAACTATTGTGCAAACCAGGATGGGCATCACCTAGGACTGGTTAGAAATGCAGAATCTCAGGCCCTATCCCAAACCTGTGGATTCAGAAAATGTCTTAACAGGATTCTCGGGGATCCAGATGCATATTAAAGTTTAACAAGCATGGGTGCTGACCAATTCTCATGTTCATTCAGCAGAGTTACTGAGCACCTGGTCTACGTACTATATCTAGCAAATAGAGCTGAAAAACTTCTGTCCTCTAGAATCTTCTATGGAGCAAAGGATGGAACTAAGGCCCAGGGCTGTGGGTCACAGAGCTAGTTAGCGGTAGAGACAGGTTTAAAACCTCTGTCTACTAAGAATACAGGCAACTGTCTCTCTAAAAATCACAAATATAATTTCCAAAAGAGAGGCTGCCAAATAAGAAACCAGAAGACAGTCTCTATATATCAAGTTAGAAAACGTGGGCATCAGAAATCTAGTTCCCATGAACCTCTACTCCCTGAATAAACCAGCAAAGCCAGATTACACTGGCCAACACACCATGTTTACATAGGTAAGTTCTTCTCATAGGTGTCTGAACAGGATGAAGAGACACGCATTAAAAGGAAAAGCATCTTGACCACAAGATAATACTCAAAGTCTTTCTTTCAGTTCAGTTCAGTCGCTCAGTCGTGTCCAACTCTTTGCGACTCCATGAATAGCAGCACGCCAGGCCTCCCTGTCCATCACCAACTCCCAGAGCTCACTCAAACTCACGTCCATTGACTCGGTGATGCCATCCAGCCATCTCATCCTCTGTCATCCGCTTTTCCTCCCACGCTCAACCCCTTCCAGCATCAGTCTTTTCCAATGAGTCAACCCTTCTCATGAGGTGGCCAGAGTACTGGAGCTTCAGCTTCAGCATCATTCCTTCCAAAGAACACCCAGGGCTGATCTCCTTCAGAATGGACTGCTTGGATCTCCTTGCAGTCCAAGGGACTCTCAAGAGTCTTCTCCAACACCACAGTTCAAAAGCATCAATTCTT
>SJXQ01001458.1:697236-770980 GCA_006408695.1 Aepyceros melampus
GAGGTTATTGATATTTCTCCCAGCAATCTTGATTCCAGCTTGTGTTTCTTCCAGTCCAGCGTTTCTCATGATGGACTCTGCATATAAGTTAAATAAGCAGGGTGACAATATACAGCCTTGACGTACTCCTTTTCCTATTTGGAACCAGTCTGTTGTTCCATGTCCAGTTCTAACTGTTGCTTCCTGGCCTGCATATATGTTTCTCAAGAGGCAGGTCAAGTGCCTCTTTCAGAATTTTCCATAGTTTATTGTGATCCATACAGTCAAAGGCTTTGGCATAGTCAAGAAAGCAGAAATAGATGTTTTTCTGGAACTCTCTTGCTTTTTCCATGATCCAGCGGATGTTGGCAATTTGATCTTTGGTTCCTCTGCCTTTTCTAAAACCAGCTTGAACATCTGGAAGTTCACAGTTCACGTATTGCTGAAGCCTGGCTTAGAGATTTTTGAGCATTACTTTACTAGCGTGTGAGATGAGTGCAACTGTGTGGTAGTTTCAGGATTCTTTGTCATTGCCTTTCTTTGAGATTGGAATGAAAACTGACCATTTCCAGTCCTGTGGCCACTGCTGAGTTTTCCAAGTTTGCTGGCATATTGAGTGCAGCACTTTCACAGCATCATCTTTCAGGATTTGAAATAGCTCAACTGGAATGCAAAAGTAGAAAGTCAAGAAACTCCTGGAGTAACCGGCAAATTTGGCCTTGGAATATGGAATGAAGCAGGGCAAAGGCTAATAGAGTTTTGCCAAGAGAACACACTGGTCATAGCAAACACCCTCTTGCAACAACACAAGAGAAGACTCTACACATGGACATCACCAGATGGTGAACACCAAAATCACGTTAATTATATTCTTTGCAGCCAAAGTTGGGGAAGCTCTATTCAGTCAGCAAAAACAAGACTGGGAGTTGAATGTGGCTCAGATTATGAACTCCTTATTGCCAAATTCAGACTTAAATTGAAGAAAGTAGGGAAAACCACTAGACCATTCAGGTATGACCTAAATCAAATCCCTTATAATTATACAGTGGAAGTGAGAAATAGATTTAAGGGACTAGATCTGATAGAGTGCCTGATGAACTATGGACGGAGGTTCGTGACATAGTACAAGAGATAGGGATCAAGACCATCCCCATGGAAAAGAAATGCAAAAAAAGCAAAATGGCTGTCTGGGGAGGCCTTACAAATAGCTGTGAAAAGAAGAGAAGTGAAAAGCAAAGGAGAAAAGGAAAGATATAACCATATGAATGCAGAGTTCCAAAGAACAGCAAGAAGAGATAAGAAAGTCTTCCTCAGCGACCAATGCAAAGACATAGAGGGAAACAACAGAATGGGAAAGACTAGAGATCTCTTCAAGAAAATTAGAGATACCAAGGGAACATTTCATGCAAAGATGGGCTCGATAAAGGACAGAAATGGTATGGACCTAACAGAAGCAGAAGATATTAAGAAGAGGTGGCAAGAATACACAGAGGAACTGTACAAAAAAGATCTTCATGACCAAGATAATAACAATAGTATGATCACTCACCTAGAGCCAGACATCCTGGAATGTGAAGTCAAGTGGGTCTTAGAAAGCATCACTACGAACAAAGCTAGAGGAGGTGATGGAATTCCAGTGGAGCTATTTCAAATCCTGAAAGTCTTTCTTTAGATGCTGTTAAAAATCTAGTCAACTGATAAGCCTCCCAATTTTTTTAAAATGTATTGTTCTGACACATTTAGATGAAAATCCAATTATTGGTGCTCTTCGCTTCTTCCTTGTCTCATAAACAAATGTCTGGTTGGAAGACTGCTAACATTTGTCCTGCTAGGTGCTTACACAGACTATCCCTCTCGATCACACTGTGTCTACCATGCAAAGAAGAAAACCAAGGCTGGGCAAGGCAACTCGAGTAAACAAAGACACACAGGTAGCACAGCTGAAATGACAGAGCCACGCTTTAAAAGTAGATCTAATCCCTTTCAGGCAAAGTGAGGCCCCTGGACCTCCCACCTAGAAGATTATTGCAAATGTAAACTCCCTGGTCCCAGCCTGGACCTGCTAAATGAGAATATGTATTTTAATCCTTGGTGATTGACACCCACACTGACATCTGGGAAGCACTGAACACATAATCGCAAAGGCAAGTTAACTGGCAAACATCTTCGGTTCACTCCATAAGCGGAGAGCAGTCACTTACCTGAGACTTGAAGCCACTTGTCACATCACAAACTCACACTAATTCACATGGCTTGGTGCAGGGGGTCTTAATAGCCCTCTTCAGGTTGCTAGACAGAAAGACCAAGTTTTCTCTCCAGGCAGAATGCCAGGGATGCTTACAATGTCTTAAAGCTTATAATGGTCTATAAGTTTGATATTAACAGGTCTGGGTTCAAACACCCACAAAGAAATAAATACTGCCCTAATTCAAGCCCTGCTGGGCTTCCCAGGTAGTACTGTGGTAAATAATCTACCTGCCAATGCAGGAGATGAAAGAGACT
Source organism: Aepyceros melampus (assembly GCA_006408695.1). Taxonomy (NCBI): domain Eukaryota; kingdom Metazoa; phylum Chordata; class Mammalia; order Artiodactyla; family Bovidae; genus Aepyceros; species Aepyceros melampus. The sequence goes on from SJXQ01001458.1 coordinate 699,718, forward strand.
CAGGTTCAATCCCTGGGTCAGGAAGATCAAATGGCAACCTGATCCAATATTCTTGCTTGAAAATTCCATGGACAGAGGAACCTGGCAGGCTATACAGTTCATGGGGTGACAAAGAGACACTACCGAGTAACTGAGCACACCCACAAGCTTGGCATTAACCTCGGCAGTATGGTTCATTGTTAAATAGCTAATGAGGTAAGAAAGAAAACCACTATTATTCTCAGAATGAAGGTCAGCTAGTCATCTTACTGTGTATCTCTGTCTCTCAATAAACACACATATATATATCTTAGTGTATATTTCTGTTGCTCTGTCTCATTTTATACACACACATATATATAGATGTATATTTTTTATATATATGGCTGCAGCAGTGAAATTAAAAGACACTTACTCCTTGGAAGAAAAGCTATTACCAACCTAGACAGCATATTAAAAAGCAGAGACATTACTTTGCCAACAAAGGTCCATCTAGTCAAAGCTAGGTTTTTCCAGTAGTCATGTATGGATGTGAGAGTGACTTCTTGGAAAAGACCCTGATGCTGGGAAAGACTGAAGGCAGGAGGAAAAGGGGATGACAGAGGATGAGATGGTTGGATGGCATCACTGACTCAATGGATATGAGTTTGAGCAAGCTCTGGGAGTTGGTGATGGACAGGGAAGCCTGGTGTGGTGCAATCCATGGGGTTGCAAAGAGTCGGACACGACTGAGCGACTGAAATGATATGTAAATGATCCTTGGAGTCTAGAGACTTGAGTAAGAGCTCTTACAACTAAATGTAGGCTTGATCCAAATTCACCATGAGGAGATAGGGTGGGAAGGAGGATGAAGCCTAGGAACACATCCCCACCAGCTTTCCCTGACACAGCCATTTCCAAGTTTTAGTTAGTTTTGAGTTTCTCGAATTGTGGATCATAGGCCGACTGCTTCAGAATTACTTAGGTAGTAAAAATGCACATTTCTGTGCTTAAGACTCCACATGTTTAAGAATCTCCACGGCAAAGATTTCTGCAAACATAAAAATTTTAGGACACTTGCCCATCTGACCTAAGTATCAGTTCAGTGGCTCTGTTGTGTCTACTCTTTGCGCCTGATATGAGAATTATCATGCTCATTAATCCCATAAGCCATGAGCAGTTAAGCCCACAACTATTAAGCCTGAGTGCCCTAGAGCCCATGTTCCACAACGAGAGAAGCCACCACAATAAGAAGCCGATGCACAGCAGCTACAGTGCAGCCCCCACTCGCCACAAATAGAGAAAGCCTGCGCCCAGCAACAAAGACCCAGCACAGACAAAAATAAATAAATATTTTTTAATAAATAAAATAAAATACATAACATCCTGAGTGCCTCTGAACTTGCAGGTAATGATTCAGCAATGAAAAACAAACCCATAATAGTACTAGGGGAAAAATACTCTATAAAATGAGTATTTCATAATAAATCCAAAAATACACTATCAAAGGAGTCCAGTAATAAGTGATAAACTAGGATAAATTGTTTGCAGGTAAAACAAACAACCTCCTTAATATATTCAGAGTTCCAATAAATGGATAGGAAGTAGACCAACAACCTAACAGAAAAGAAGGCACAAAACTACAAACAATTGTCAAAAGGAATTAAGACAGTTCTTCAACAAACCTGTAAAAGGTACTCAACCCCACTAAGAGAAATGCAAATTACATCTGCAGTAAATCAGTGTTCATCTTTCAGGAAAGACAAAGATCAAAAAGATCCAGGAGTGGGGAAACAGAACCCCAGACATCTTTCCCCAAAGAAAGAGATGTAGCAATAGCTATCAGTTTTTTAAATTGATAGTCATTTGACCCAATCATTCTTTTAGAGATTTCTTATAAATTCATGTATATTAGAAATGTTCATGAAGCTTCATTAAGAATAACAGAATATTAGAAACCAAAACAGAAAAAATTCAATTCCAGCAAATAGGTTATGGTGCATCCACATTACACAGAATACTAAGCAGTCATTGAAAAAAGGAACCTCAAACAGGCAGTTCTATATGTATTAATACCTATGTGCAAAGACCTACAAAATGTAAAGCAAAAATACTAAAGAGTAAATGTGGTAAAGCTATCACTTGGATTTAAAATATATATAGTTACACTTGTGCCTTGGGCTTAGTCACTCAGTCATGTCCAACTCTTTGCAACTCCATGGACTATGGCCCGCCCTCTGTCCGCAGTATATTTCAGACAAGAACACTGGGATGGGTTGCCATTTCCTTCAGCAGGGGATCTTCCTGACCCACGGATGGAACCCACGTTTCCTGAATCTCCTGTACTGGAAGGCAGATTCTTCACCTACTGAGCCATCTGGGAAGCCCCACAGTTATATATACACAAACACACGCATGCTTGTCTACATACAGATTATCTCTGGATGGACACATAAAATATGAGAGAAGGATCCTTCTGGGTAAGGAACCTTGTGTCCAAGGGACAGAGGTAGGAAGGACAATTATTTTCTCCATGTATCTGCCCTCCATGCATGTACTGGCTAGTCAAAAAGAAATTTAAGAAAAATAAGAGAACAACCAAAAGAGGTGGGGAAGGCAGAGACTGGGGTAGAATAGAGGAGATGTGACCAACTGAGTATAAAATCAGAGTTTTCCCCACATTTTCCCTCAATAGTAATGGACAGTATGTGCTAAAAGCTCTAAAAATGTTTCCTAAACCCATGTACTTCCATTTCTGATAACTCATCCTGAAACACTGAAAAACACTTTTCTGTACAAAGATATACAGGAACTGATCAGGTCAATTTTTATATATTCACTTAAATTATGTATCAATTTAAACTATATTTACATAGTTTGAAACAGCATTATAACCTTAGCATTGTCAACATTAATTGAAAAATGAAAATATAAAATTGAATGATATAAGCTACTTAAATATTTCCTCATTTTATTGAAAAATGTATATATACATGTTCATCTATAAATAAAGGAAAATATTATAAACAAATACACTAAAAGGTTAATAGCAGTTATCTCCAGGGTAAATAATATATGCACAAGATTTCATTTTATTATATTTTCCACATGTGTTATTTTTATAACCTAGAAAAATTTAAAGCTTAAAGATGCACAGAGAAAGATACAAGAGGAAATCTATCAAAATGCTAACAGCTGCTGTGAGTATTAGAATATTAAGCTTATTCTTCCACTATTATAATACTTCCAGTAATGATCATTTTATATTTTATCATCAAAACAACCACAATTTTTCCTTTGAGAAAAAGAGGCTGGCATCAGTTCTGGATCAGAACCCCCAGATAAAAGCTGGCCCAGGAATTACGAGTTAAAGCCTTGCTGGGTTCAGGGTGAGGTCTCTGGGTGCTCCCAGTCAAAATACCATCTGCAGAGAGAATGTTCCATGGTACTTCCACAGTGAGGCAGGAAGAAATTTCCTGCAAAGTTCCCAAGGCACATCTTCATCTTTGGGACTGACTGACCCCTAGTTCCTCAAGAGTGTAAGGTAACAAGCCAGGTGGGTTTTTCAACAAAGCAGGGTTTTTCTTTGTTTGTTTTCTAAACATGCACAATAGGTCAACTGTTTCTTGAGGGAGAGCACTGGAATTTTTATCCCCAGCCCAGTAGTACAAGACAAAGGTACCGGCTCACCTAGGCAGGATTCTGTAAGGGGAGTCAAACTAATACCAGTGTCAAGAAGACCAAAGTGTGCTCATGGTCATAATCACTTACAATGATCTCCGGGGAGAACTAAACAAAACTTCCGATTCTAGCACCAAACGCCTGACGCCTTTCCAGTTCCAGCAGTTCCAATATGTACTCCTCACCTACAATCCAAAATCCAGCCCACCATCCAGGGCCCCCACTCCCTAAATTTCCATTGGAAGTCCAAGCAGCAAAGGGAGACTCATGGCTCAGCATGTCTCTGGTAACAAGCGTGCATGCGTATACTACCTGAATACATACGCAAGCGTGTATACTATGTGTGCATACTCAGTCGCTAAGTCATCTGACTCTCTGCAACCCCACAGACTGCAGCCCGCTAGGCTCCTCTGTCCATGGGATTTCCCAAACAAGAACACTGGAGTGGGTTGCCATTTCCTCCTACAGGGAGGAGGATCCCAACCCAAGGATCGAATCTGAGTCTACGCATTGGCAGGGGGATTCTTTGTTACTGTGCCATCTGGGAAGCCCCTCGTATAATGCAGACACACATATATACATACAGACTCTAACAGACTCCACAGATAGACTGTATACAGGGGCACACATACCACAATGCCCACCCACACACCTAAGTCTCACATCTGCTTTATCGCCTAACTTTCCAGTGATTCACAACTTCTCTGTACCCAGTCTCATTTACATACACATAAGCTCACTGAGAACAGGACCCAGACTCTGTAACCCTTGTATATCCTTTCACACAGAAACAGAGAACATTTCCAAGGTTACCAACAGAAATACAGACCACTTGGGACAGGATCTGGGAGAGATCTACTTGGGCCAGTGTCTTAAGCTGATAGAAACAACATGAGATTTTACAGTTTTGCTTCTATTCGGAGGCAGAACACTTTTAAGATCGCCAACAGATTCTGCCCAGCAGGGGATAATGCCTCTTAACCCCCTGAGGAAAGGGCCCTTGGGACCACTCAGACTGGTTAGGCCTGCACTGGAGCCTGGAGTGGTTGTCACTGGGTCTCAGAGGGGACCCTGACAAGCTGCAAAAGCAAAATCCCAGGAATGCACGTGTGCAAACTGGTGTCAGATCGCACGAGAATGGCAGCTCTATATATGCATGTCTAAGGGAAAGGCACCCATGTCTCCATTGTCAAGAGAAGATAGTATTCCTTAACTATGTTGTCTATCAGGTTTAAGTTTATCATAATATAAGAAAAGATAATAAATGCACCAGCAATCCACATGACCAACCACACCACCGCCAACTCCCACATGCCCCTCATGCCCTAGGACCACCATTAATGCAAGACTAAAGCCTTTAGCTGTGGATTCAACACCACATTGCAAAGAGTTCTAACAAACAGATGATCAGAATTGCTCAGCAGGGCCTCCCTGGTGGTCTGATGATTAAGACTCCACCTGCCAAGGTAGGGGACACAGGTTTGATCCCTGGTCTGGGAAAATTCCACAGGCTGCAGAGCAACTAAGCCATGTGCCACAACTACTGAGCCTGCGTGCCACAGCTCCTGAAATTCATGCACTCTAGAGCTTGTGTTCCGCAACAGGAGACGCCACTGCAATGAGAAACCCACACAGCTCAGCTAAAGAGTAGCTGCCGCCCCCAACTCCTGCCACAACTAGAAAGGCCCATGCAGAGCAACAAAGATCCAGCTCAGCCAATAAACGGAAAAAAGAACTGCTCGGCAGGCTGGTGCGGACCAGCCTGGGGGAGCTGACGGAAGGCCTCAACTAGAGGCAGGGGTGTGGTGAGGAGCAGGGCAATGAGCACCGCGTCACCCTCAGCCCCGCTGATGACCAACTTCTCTGCAACCTGGTCTCCTCATCCCTTCACCAACTCTAAGGGTCCTTCTAGACAAAACAGCCTCAAGTCTAAGTCAGTGTCCCATTTCCTGCAAGGATGTGGTACTCTGTCCCTGAACATGTAATATGAAGCAACAAAGCAGAAGTCATCAAAATTGGCAAGAAATGGGTGATGGCATTAAATTTTCACCACTTCTGATACCCGAGGACAAGCTCACATAACCTGTACATTACCACAGAAAAGAAATTGGACTAATCTTGAGTACAATCCTGCCAATGACCTGAGAAGATGAGCCTAGGGGAGAACAGGTAGGGAGGTGCCAGGGGACCCAGTGAATGGCCCCATTTCAGAAGCAAACGCGGGGATGTATTCAATAAATTCTAGTAGCATCAAGTCACATGAATCTGGATGCACAAATTAACCCCAGGCTGATTTTAAATCCTCTCTAAGAGACTGGTACACATTTCAGGGAGATCGGAGAATGCTGTACACACGATCCTCGCTTTGTGCAAGAAGATGCCTCACTGAAGAACACACGGCTGCGCTTAGCAACTATGTAAGTAGATTAAACACACCTAAGAAGCAGGGCAGAGTTCTGGATACCAGGATGAGACCTGCAGCCAGAAGGAACAGCACAGGAGCTGTGTAACCTTAACCAAGCTGCACATTCCCTAAGCCTCAGATTCCTTAATGGAAGACTGGAACAGCAGCAGCAGCCTCACAAAGATGTCACAACATGAATTAACACACAGACACCATGCTGGTAACCATGGCAATGCTACAACATTATTCTTGTCCTATCTAGCTAACTTTACGGCTTGAGGTCAATCATTTGAACTCTGTGATCCTCTTTTCTCCCCGTCCAGTAATAAATGAAGGGAGGAAGATTCTTTCCAACTTAAAATCCTTTGATTCTAAGCTCCTGTCTGCTCATCTGCTTAGGAGACGCATCATGGAGAGCAGAAACAACCTGAACTTCTAGATGCTACCACAGTGTCTCAATTATCTGTAAGAATGAGTGAAGAGGAGTCAACATGCAATGGATTATGAATGCAATCCAAGTGACTGCAAATTCTAAAGCTAGAAGTCTCAGTCAATGAAGTTGTAGGTAACTATAATCCCAACAGGTATCATTTACTGCCACTTACTACTCAATGGACATGGGTTTGGGTGGACTCCGGGAGTTGGTGATGGACAGGGAGGCCTGGCGTGCTGTGGTTCATGGGGTTACAAAGGGTCGGACACAACTGAGCAACTGAACTGAACTGACTATATGCCAAGCATACAGTTGTCTAAAATACACAATTTCCTCTATTCTTTGTGAGTCTAATTACATGTAGGTTTCTTAAGCCATATCTGAGGCTCAGAGAGGAGAAGCAATAGGCTTTTTTTAAATTGAAGTATAGTTGATTCACAATGCCATGTTAGTTTCAAGTGTACAGCACAGTAATTCAGGGGTGTGTGTGTGTGTGTGTATTATATTATATTGTTTTTCAGATTCTTTCCCTTCAATTCACTTTTATTCCCAGTGACACTGCTCTCCCAGGTTCTCAAGTTCAAGACCTTCTCTCTAAGCCATATTGCTACAAGTACCACTCAGCTCCAACAGGAACCAAAACAGCTTCCTACACACACACACATATACACATATCCCTCTGGGAATGAGAATTTCTACATTAAGAGAAAAATTTGCAGTATAAAATCCTCCATTTCAAAGCTCCTATTCACAGCTTTTTGAAAGCCAGTGATTTTAATTTACGTAGCAACAAGACATTTTAATTTCCCAGTCTTGAAAAGGCCATGTTATCAGGGCACAGGAATGCTGGAACAACCTGGAATTCCTATAAACAAGGAGTCCCAGGTGGTTTTAAGGGCTCTCCCTTAAAAGAATAGAAGGGTAGGGATTTATATTTACAAAATGCCTCATTGGGAAGCGCACAGAAGTGACTGTGTCAAATAAAAAAAAAAAAAAAACTCCATCCTGGCCTCTTCAAAAGGAAAGAAGACCAGCATCCGATCTCTGTAAAACTGGGCTGCTCCACAACAGGCTGGCATCTCCACTGCCTTGCTGCCAGGTTACCCCCCAAAGCTGGGCTCTTCCTACCTGGGTCTGGATGCTCAACATGGGAAGGGAACTCGAGGGCATCTCATATCCACAGAGCACTTGCCTTTGTGGCTCTACATTTTCACTTGATTTTGACTCTGAGTAGCCTAAATAATTGGAGAGGGCAATGGCACCCCGCTCCAGTACTCCTGCCTGGAAAATCCCATGGATGGAGGAGACTGGAGGGCTGCAGTCCATGGGGTCGCTGAGGGTCGGATATGACTGAGCGACTTCACTTTCACTTTTCACTTTCATGCACTGGAGAAGGAAATGGCAACCCACTCCAGTGTTCTTGCCTGGAGAATCCCAGGGATGGCGGAGCCTGGTGGGCTGCTCTCTGTGGGGTCACACAGAGTCGGACACGACTGAAGCTACTTAGCAGCAGCAGCAGCAGCCTAAATAATGGGCTTCCCAGGTGGCACTAGTGGTAAAGAACCCACCTCATTCTGTCCTGAAATTGTCAGCCGTAGGAAAATACCAAAAAAAAGCAAGATATACCAGCCAGTAAAGCTGCCAAATAGAAGAACTGTCTTAGAAAGCCTCAGAGGTTTTAGCAAGTCACAGATTTGCTTTAAAATAAAAAAATAATTACAACAAAGCAAAATCACCACCAGTGCTGGAAAACAACTCTTATGAAAGGTTTTTACCTCCAGGTCCATTAAAAACAGGGAACTACAGTGAGCCCACAGGGTGTGCAGGAAGGCATTCAGTCCTGCTGCTGGGGGCCGGCACAGACCAGCCCACACGCAAGCTGGGCAGCACCTTGACAGTCTGAGCAAACTGCATTGAGAAGAACTTGATAAGCGGACAACACAGCCTAAAACAGCCTCACTCAGAAACCAATCCCTCAAAAGGTAGATACCAACCCAGGAACAACAAAAATGTAACTAACAGAGTCTCCTTTATTTCTTGACATGTCCCCTTTAAAAGAGAGGAAGACCATGCAGCTACTTAGACATTCTGCTTTCTTTTCTTTGAGAGTCGCACCACTGTTTGTCAGACGGGTGTCACCAGTGTCAACCACTCAATTCACACGCCCACAAGTGGTCCTGCTAATCTGATCCCAGGGCTCCCACATTCCACATCAGCCATTCTTCGCTTGCCTCAAAACCACTGCACGGACGTGAGAAACTCAGCCAGAGGGAAGGGAGATAGAGGGGGACATGATCTTCTGTGCAACAAAAACCTACATGCGATCACCTTTCCCTTCAAGCTTTAGGCATGCAAGGATCAGACACACTTTCCCGTCAATCTCTTAATACATGAGAGACAATAGTTTAAGGGAAAAGACAGGAGTGAGGTTTTCACTTGGGTGTCCTCTCCCTCCCTCCATGCGAGCCACCAGGCAAGAGCTTCTAACTCAACCCTTTGCCTTGGCAAGGACTAAGTAGGGTGGAGAAGGCAATGGCACCCCACTCCAGTACTCTTGCCTAAAAAAATCCCATGGGCGGAGGAGCCTGATAGACTGCAGTCCATCGGGTCACTGCGGGTCGGACACAACTGGGCAACTTCACTTTCACTTTTCACTTTCAAGCACTGGAGAAGGAAATGGAAACCCACTCCAGTGTTCTTGCCTGGAGAATCCAAGGGACGGGGGAGCCTGGTGGGCTGCTGTCTATGGGGTCTCACAGAGTCGGACACGACTGAAGCGATTAGCAGCAGCAGCAGCACAGGGACTTCCCTGATGGCCCAGTGGTTAAGACTGCACTTCCAATGCAAGGGGCGTGGGTTTGATCCCTTGGTGGGGAACTAAGATCCCACGTGCCTGGCAGTACAGCCAAAAAAATAAATAATAATAAACTGAAAGTCTTATTTTCAAAAAATTTGAAAACTATATAGCAAAATTAAAAGATCTCTAGCAAAACAACGTAGCGCAAGTGAAAAGACAGCCGTTACAGAGATGACTTTACACTTTGTTCTGTCTCTCTCAGATTTTTAAAAATTCTTGCTGATTTTATTTTCCAGCTAACAAAGGTATAAATGTTGGTAAAACAAATTCAAACCTCATTCCATCCCTGTTCCCCACCCTCCATCAAAACAACGTGAGTGTACAGTTTGACAAACTTTACTCCATGTATTTTTTCCATGGCAACAATGGCTACCATTAACTGAACACTTGCTGCATTCCAGTTACAGTTCAAACTCTCCACCGTGTACCATTTGGCTTTCATCTTCATAACTTCTCTACGAGGTGAGTATCTCTAACCCACTTTATGGACAAGGAGACCAACTCAGAATGGCAGGTTATTTGCCCAAGATCACATCCCCCAATCCTGCTAATAAGGTCAACTTCTAAAATCGCTACATACATACACTCTTTTTACCTGCATGCTGAACTTCTTAAATATGCAATTTGTTGCTCCTTTTCCCACTTAACAACATACATGGTTATCTTTTCACGTACCTCCTCGGTCCCCACACTGTAGCTCCAACTTCTGTTTTAAAGAAAGAAGACTCTGATTTATTGTTCTACTGCCAAAGGGACCGGGAAAGGCGGGGGAAGGTAAGAAATAAAAGCTACTACTCACAATTCCGTATTTTCTGGGCAGTCAAGATAGAAACTGTGAAGGTTACCTGTTTAGCCACTTCAGGAAGCTTGTGAGCCTGTGTATGCGAATACATTTGTGCACATGTAAACACTGCTTGGTTCTTGTATCTTCCACATCAAAGTCAATTTAAGCATGTAGACAGGCACGTGCCATTTCTCTCCAGAAGGGACAATTAATAAATACACATTCGGGAGGCACACAAACCTCTACAGTGACAAAGATTTCAGATCCCCAAAGAAAGATGGCATTCTATTTCTCAGTTCCTGGCTCATTCCCCAACCCCCTTTTTTATAGACACTAAAGACTCTTTTAAAGAGAAACTACAAGGATATTTTCTTAGAAATACAATTTCAATTTCACGAGCACATAACATACTCCCTTCTAGAGACTATGCTTTGTTGAGAATTGTGCAGCCAGTTTTATAGTCTTAACCAAACGGAACTTGACTGCCACAAATTATACTCCTTCTACACCACTGACGAGACACACTTCCCTTTTTTTCATCCCTTTTGCCTCCTCGCCTGATTCTAGCGGCTGGCACATACTGCATCAGCTTTTGGAAATAGGAGAATACTGGAGTCATCAATTCCCAATTCTCCATTTTGCAAATGGACAGAACTTCCAAGGTTAAGCATATTTAATACGCTATTATCATCTCTTGCTAATGATTCCTACTGAAAAGGTACAGGAAGCAAATACCCTCAGTGTCTCATACATATACACAATGGAGTATTACTCAGCTATTATAAAGAATACATTTGAATCAGTACTAATGAGGTGGATGACGCTGGAGCCGATTATACACAGTGAAGTAAGCCAGAAAGAAAAACACCAATACAGTATACTTACACATATGTATGGAATTTAGAAAGATGGTAACAATAACCCTGTATACGAGACAGCAAAAGAGACACAGATGTATAGAACAGCCTTTTGGACTCTGTGGGAGAGGGAGAGGGTGGGATGAGTTGGCAGAGTGGCAGTGTAACATGTATGATATCATAAGTGAAATGAATCGCCGGTCTAGGTTCGATGCAGGATGCAGGATGCTTGGGACTGATGCACGGGAATAATCCAGAGTGAAGGTGTGGGGCGGGAGGGGGGAGGTGGGGGTCGGGATTGGGAGTTCATGTACACTCGTGGCTGATCATGTCAATGTATAGCAAAACGAATACAGTATTGTAAAGCAAAACAAACTAAAAAATAAAAATTAATTTAAAAAAAATGAAAAAAGAGAGAAGCAAATAGCAAAGGAGAAAAGGAAAGATATAAGCATCTGAACGCAGAGTTCCAAAGAATAGCAAGAAAAGATAAGAAAGCCTTCCTCAGCGATCAATGCAAAGAAATAGAGGAAAAGAACAGAATGGGAAAGACTAGAGATCTTTTCAAGAAAATCAGAGATACCAAGGGAACATTTCATGCAAAGATGGGCTCGATAAAGGACAGAAATGGTATGGATCTAACAGAAGCAGAAGATATTAAGAAGAGGTGGCAAGAATACAAGGAAGAACTGTCCAAAAATATCTTCATGACCTGGATAATCATGATGGTGTGATCACTCACCTAGAGCCAGACATCCTGGAATGTGAAGTCAAGTGGGCCTTAGAAAGCATCACTATGAACAAAGCTAGTGGAGGTGATGGAATTCCAGTTGAGCTATTCCAAATCCTGAAAGATGATGCTGTAACTATGCTGCACTCAATATGCCAGCAAATTGGGAAAACTCAGCAGTGGCCACAGGAGTGGAAAAGGTCAGTTTTCATTCCAATCCCAAAGAAAGGCAATGCCAAAGAATGCTCAAACTACTGCACAATTGCACTCATCTCATGCTAGGAAAGTAATGCTCAAAATTCTCCAAGCCAGACTTCAGCAATACATGAACTGTGAACTTCCAGATGTTCAAGCTGGTTTTAGAAAAGGCAAAGGAACCAGAGATCAAACTGCCAACATCCGTTGGATTATCTAAAAAGCAAGAGAGTTCCAGAAAAACATCTATTTCTGCTTTCTTGACTATGCCAAAGCCTTTGACTGTGTGGATCACAATCAACTGTGGAAAATTCTGAGAGAGATGGGAATACCAGACCATCTGACCTGCCTTTTGAGAAATCTGTATGCAGGTCCGGAAGCAACAGTTAGAACTGGACATGGAACAACAGACTGGTTCCAAATAGGAAAAGGAGTAATGTCCAGGCTGTATATTGTCACCCTGCTTATTTAACTTATATGCAGAATACATCATGAGAAACGCTGGACTGGAAGAAACACAAGCTGGAATCAAGATTGCCGGGAGAAATATCAATAACCTCAGATATGCAGATGACATCACCCTTATGGCAGAAAGTGAAGAGGAACTAAAGAGCCTCTTGATGAAAGTGAAAGAGGAGAGTGAAAAAGTTGGCTTAAAGCTCAACATTCAGAAAATGAAGATCATGGCATCTGGTCCCATCACTTCACGGGAAATAGATGGGGAAACAGTGGAAACAGTGTCACACTTTATATTTTTGGGCTCCAAAATCACTGCAGATGGTGACTGCAGCCATGAAATTAAAAGACGCTTACTTCTTGGAAGAAAAGTTATGACCAACCTAGATAGCATATTCAAAATCAGAGATATTACTTTGCTGACTAAGGTCCGTCTAGTCAAGGCTATGACTTGACTCACATCCATACATGACTCACATGTATGGCTCACATCCATACATTACTTTTTCCAGTAATCATGTATGGATTTGAGAGTTGGACTGTGAAGAAGGCTGAGCACCGAAGAATTGATGCTTTTGAACTGTGGTGTTGGAGAAGACTCTTGAGAGTCCCTTGGACTGTAAGGAGATCCAATCAGTCCATTCTGAAGGATATCAGCCCTGGGATTTCTTTGGAAGGAATGATGCTGAAGCTGAAGCTCCAATACTTTGGCCACCTCATGTGAAGAGTTGACTCATTGGAAAAGACTCTGATGCTGGGAGGGATTGGGGGCAGGAGGAGAAGGGGACGATCAAGGATGAGATGGCTGGATGGCGTCACTGACTCCATGGGCGTGGGTCTTGGTGAGCTCCAGGAGTTGGTGATGGACAGGGAGGCCTGGCGTGCTGCAATTCATGGGGTTGCAAACAGTTGGACACGACTGAGCGACTGAACTGAATGAACTGAGGGATGTAGTTTTAAGTAAGGATGTAAGCAGTAACAGAAAGAAAAAAAAAAAAATCAACCTTGCCCACAGCGAGAATTCCTTGACTTGGTTCCTATTAATACTAAGGAGATATTTACCAATTAAGTGAGAAATACTTTACCTTCACCCAAGGATGCTGGGTTAGCACATCCCCAATTGTTTGGGTGATGTTTATCTTTCATACAAAAAGGCACATTCAGGAGAGAACATTTTATCTGGCTTAAAATCCCCAACTCTGTGGTCAATACTCTGGGCTCTGGAGGCTTCAGACCAAGTTCACTCAGCTCTACCACTTACAGCTCTATGACTTTGGCCAAGACATGTAACCATTTTGTATAATATGGGAACAATAGTAACTACCTCAGAATTGTTGAAGTAAGTTAATACTTCTTTTTTAAATGTCTATTTATTTTTCATTGCAGGGTAATTGCTTTCCAATGTTGTGTTGGTTTCTGCCATTCATCAATATGAATCAGCCATAAGTATACATATGTCCCCTCTCTCTTAAACCTCCCTCCCACTGCCCACCCCTGTAGGTTGTCACAGAGTGCTGGGTTGAGCTCCCTGTGTCATACAGCACATTCCCACTGGCTGCCTATTTTACATATGGTTATTGGCTGCCTGTTTTACATATGGTAACTGGCTATTTTACATATGGTGATGTATATGCTCCAGTGCTGCTCTCTCAGTTCACCCCGCCCTCTTCTTCCCCTGTTGTGTTCACAAGTCTGTCTGTCTGTTCTGTGTGTTTGCATCTCCATTGCTGCCTTGCAAATAGGTTCATCAGTACCATTTTTCTAAACTCCATATATATATGTTAATTTATGATATTTGTTTTTCTCTTTCTGACTTACTTCACTCTGTATAACAGGCTCTAGATTCATCCACTTCACTGAAAGCAAAAGTCGCCCAGTCGTGTTCGACTTCTTTGTGACCCCAGGGACTATACAGTCCATGGAGTTCTCCAGGCCACAATACTGGAGTGAGCAGCTTTACCCTTCTCTGAGGGATCTTCCCAACTCAGGGATTGAACCCAGGTCTCCCACATTGCAGGCGGATTCTTTACCAGCTGAGCCACACTAGAACTGACTCAAATCCATTCCTTTTTATGGCTGAGTAATATTCCATTATCTATGTACCACAGCTTATCCATTCATTTGTTGATGGATAAGTTAATACTTCTAACCACACTTAGATCTCTGTGTGGGACATGAAAGTGCTCAATAAATTTTAATGCTATTATCTATTCTTTCAACATTATACTTCCACCCTATACTCAAAATGCTACACGAATAGCAGCTCTGTACTGAGTACCATACTTTTCCATGCATTATCCCACTGTGAGGTTAAGCTTATTTAATAAGCCATCATCATCAACTTTGGAGAAGGAAAAGGCAACCCACTCCAGTGTTCTTGCCTGGAGAATCCCATGGACAGAGAAGCCTGGTGGGCTACAATCCATGGGGTCGCAAAGAGTCGGACATGACTGAGCAACTGTCACTTCACGTCAATTTATATTGTCCTCAAAACTAATGGCACCTGAGGCAGATAGTAACTCAATTTTCTGTTGAGGCATCTGAGATTCAGATATGTTTAAACTCTTACCTAGCATCCTACATTAGTGACCTGAAATCTGAACTTGAGTTTGTCTTCAGAAGCTACACTCTGCCTACCTCCCCACGCCCTGGGCTCCTGTCTGCCTCAGGCACAAGCAACCACAAAGGAGTGTTACGAGTCAGCGTCTACTGAGTCCTCACCACGTGCTGGGCCCAGAGTTAGTGCTTTATACACACTCCCACTCCACACAGTCACCTTATGGATGGGTAAAACCACCACTCCCATTTTTCAGATGAGAAAATTGAGGTTTAAACAGCTGAGGTACTATGTGCAGGGGTAAAAAAATTCCTAGGAAAGCTAGAACATGGGCTGTAGAGTCTCACATAATCATTTTATTAACAAAGAGAAAGAGAAAAGGAGGAAATGTTCCAACAGGCCCAATAAACCTCTGTACCATCAAATCAGTCTGTTTTGAGGAAGAGTTAATACATTTGTTTTCAAGATGGGCAATGTGGTACGACACATAGCTCCTAATTCTCTTCGAACAACATGAACAGCATATGTGACTCTTTTTTTTATTAATTAGAATGTAAGCAGAGTTCTCGAACAGCCTCTATGGCAGAGTTATTTTTGCTAAAAAAAAAAAAAAAAAAACAACAACAACAACAACAACAAATGCTGGAGCAACGAATAATAATCAGATTCATTACATAACAGTGATCATCACCTCCTTTTTCTCCAGGGCCCTTAGGAGAGGGTGGGCTACATAACCGAAACCCGTAACAAATTGAAAAAAAAAAACTTGGGGTATCTTCGCTTCTGTAACAATGTAACTCAGTCATTTTCCCAAAGAAAACTTGAAACCTCACATTTTATCCCAAGGGAAACAAATACCTCAAACTTTCCCGTGATTGTTAACAGCAGTTTGAGGTATGAAGAAAAGGAAGAGGACAAACAAAGAGGAGTGAGCCCACAGAGCAGTAAAGAGGGACAGACAGACAAGGAGAGGAAAGGTGGACTCTGGAGGTACTACGGAGGAGGAGGGGTCAGAATACTCCAAGTTAGAAACACCACCTCTCACTGTCCTTGGGGAAGCAGATACCCCCAGTCCCCACCGAAATCTCATTAGCTCACTCACCCATATTCACTGATCTTCAGCATTCAATAAAACAGTGCCCGGGAGGGAACTGCTCACATGGGGAAGGACAAGGAGTGGATTCCACTATCTTGCCATCTCCAGCATCCCGGCCAGAGCGATACCATCACCTGATGGTCCAAAGCAGCAGTCCCTGAGCTTTTTGGCACCATAGGCCAGAGGACAATTTTCCCATGGACCAGAGGGTGGCGGGAGGGGAGTTTGGGGATGATTCAAGTGCATCACATCTATTATTATATCAGTTCTGCTTCAAACCATCAGGCATTAGATCCTGGAGGTTGGGAACCCCTGGTCCAAAGGAAACCCACATTTGCCTCCTCTCTGTTCAATCTATGCCTTGGCAAGAAGGCTCAGGCCCAAGTTTGCCAAAATAGTATTCTGCCTCTTTATTATACAATTGCTCACTTCACCTCTTACCTGAAATTGCCAACAAACTGTTCAAACATACCTTTCCACTATCCCAGTGATGTGAGGCACAGATACTAAGAAAGATTTCATAGCATAAAGCAAATAAGTAGTGAGATTGATCACCTGCCTACCAAAGATTCTGACCAGCTTAAGCCAGGCAGGCAGAGACTCACAGTACCAAAGGCAGAAGGACACCAGGCCGTCAGTCATGGGAAAGTGAAACAGAGGGCAGAGGGGGAATTCTCCAGGCCGGAGCAGCTGTCTAAAAGCAAGGATGCTTCCCAAGTTGAAATCAAAGGACTTGAGATAATTACAGGTCAGTGACAACTCCATACAGTGAGCGTACTCCCTCATCTGACAGAGAAATTTTGTCTTACTTATAGTCAAAAAAAATCTCAAGTGAAATTTAAAATTCTTCAAGCGGAGAAGCACAACTAACTAGATGTCAGCATAATGTAATTAGGACCAAAATAAACCTACGACCCACATAAAAACACTGAGCATTTAAAGCGAGGCGGGTACAATGCTGTGTGTCACTTGCCAAGAAGAGAGAACAGAAAATCACATATTTTTCTGGCCCTTTTTTTTTTTTTTAAAAAAGCTTTCATTGCCCAAAACCAATAATAAATTCTGAGTACATCAAGTCCTCTTTCAATACTGCCTTAGCCTCAGCCAATAAATATTACTAGTTTAAGAGAAGCTGCAACCTGAACTGCAGAAAAAGGCATGAGTTCTATTTGGACATGTCACTTTCTCTAAACCCACAGCTCTTTCTATAAAAGGAGCTGGTTGGACTGGCTCACCCTTCAGGTGTGGGCGTGGCCTCCGGCGTCTCCTGTTTGGGGATTTGTTGTGATTTCAGCTTTGTCACAGCCATGTCCTATTGGAGGTGCCCATTTCCACTTAGGATGTTGTTGGATGAGGCCTACCTGCACGGGACTCAGTCAGGCACTGTACGGAAGTCATCTGTCACTAGCACGGCTGGGATGGGCAGGATAATCACACACAAAGGAAAGGCAAAGAGTGCCTACCACAGGGGTGCCAAGTATGTTCTACTGGATCTATTTATACTTTAGGGTCTCACTACTGCCAAAAGAAGTCTGATACGAAAACACAAACAATCATGTATACAGGGCAAGTAAAGTGAAGATAAAATAAACCAGAACCCGCAGGGGTTCTCTCCTCAACAGCAATCACTGAGCCACTGGTAAGCATGTCCACACAAATCAGGCTAAAGATAACTTCTACGTAAGTAACAATCCTACAAACCTTCGAAGCATCCTTTCCTTAGGTGAGAATGCTCATCAGAAAGTTTACTATGCTCCACAAATAATAGGACCCTGCATGAGTTATATCTCAAAGAAAAGGGGAAAGAAGGCTTAAATTCCGTGTCAAGACCATGGTCACTGGCTCTTGGGCACAGGCGAAGTCTGCACACAATCCACCAATATTCAAATGGACACACTATAGTATATACACACAAGGATTTAATACACAGGAATAAAAACGAACAAACCATCACACACACAATGGTGAGGAAGCAGTAGCAAAAGCTAACTGACACAATAAATTGCCTTTTTTCAGGAGTCAGAGTCATATTAGGAGAGAGTGACTGTGACCAGCCACCTACCACATAGATTTAAATAGGAGAACACAAAAATCCGAGAAATAAACACAGCATTCAAATGGGCCTTCTGCTGCTGCTGCTAAGTCGCTTCAGTCGTGTCTGACTCTGTGCAACCCCACAGATGGCAGCCCACCAGGCTCCGCTGTCCCCGGGATTCTCCAGGCAAGAACACTGGAGTGGGTTGCCATTTCCTTCTCCAATGCATGAAAGAGAAAAGTGAAAGCGAAGTCGCTCAGTCGTGTCCAACTCTTAGCGACCCCATGGACTGCAGCCTACCAGGCTACTCTGTCCCTGGATTTTCCAGGCAAGAGTACTGGAGTGGGGTGCCATTGCCTTCCATCTTCTCTAACTCAGCCCCATCATTTGAGGAAACAGAGGTGGAGTCCAAAGGCACACAAGTCCTTTCATTCCGGGTCTATACTTTGTATCAGACCTGTTCCACTCCCTAAAAGGTTTCCAAGGTACATTTCTGCACATGAGGTACATAACAAGACACATCTTCCTTTAGTAAAAGTTTTCACTTCCCCAAGTTGTTAATCCCACACCCCAAGATGATTAAACTCCTCTCATAGCTATGCCCATTATTTAGTGACAATACCTGTTGAAGACTCACTTAGGGGCAGATGAGAGATTAAACTCAGCTTACAACTCTGCAAGTCTTTAACCCTTCAATTATCATCATAACCTGCCACAAAATTAACTTTCATGTTTTCAAATAATACACCAAACTGACATACAATTTCTGTCTTCTTCCCTCTGTCAAACGTCTGTGCCCGTGAACTGTGAAATTTTCTTCAAAAGTACTTGAAGGTCAGCTTATGTTTACATGCTAATGACTATTCTGAATTAATTACAACTCTTCATTAAACAATCTCATCTGCCTAATACAAGCTAGGAAAGACCTTTGAAAGAAAAAAAGCCACATTAAAACTCTGTTCCAAAAATATCATACACAGTTCTAAAGGAAGACCACTGAGGTGTTCTCTTGAAGGGATCACATTTGACCTTTTTAACAGAATTATATTTCACTGACTCGTTGGAGGAAGCTTTAGGGTTATTTTTTTTTTTTCAACATACTACCAACATAATGAAAGCAAACAAACCTCATTCATAGTCTGTTCAAAACTTTTGCTCTCAAGCAATA
Source organism: Aepyceros melampus (assembly GCA_006408695.1). NCBI lineage: Eukaryota > Metazoa > Chordata > Mammalia > Artiodactyla > Bovidae > Aepyceros > Aepyceros melampus. The sequence goes on from SJXQ01001458.1 coordinate 718,929, forward strand.
AAAAGAGGACCTCTGGGAAATTAATTACCAAAAAGAATTGAGAAAGAATTGAAGATGTGTTCATATTAAGTTGGTAGCCTTCAAGGGATTTGTGACAGGAAGGGAAGGGGCAAGTCACAGTGTGTGCTGTGCACATAATTTAAGCAAGAAAGTGGAAAGATAGGCCCTCCAAATTAGAGCAAAGATAACACCAAGGTTTCTGCTTGCTCCCTAACAGGGAACTGTCATTCTCTTTTGCTTTAATAAGGAGGGCTGGGGGAGAAGAGATTAACATGTAAGAGATCTGGAACATTCTCTGTCTCTAGTAAAGACAGAATTCGGGGCTTCCCTCTTGATCCAGTGGTTAAGAATTCACCTTGCAATGCAACGCAAGAAACACGGTTCAATCCCTGGTCCAAGAAGACTCCATATGTTGCAGGGCAACTAAGCCTGTGTGCCACAACTACTAGCCTGTGCTCTAGAGTTGCAACTACTGAACCCACGTGCAGCAATTACTGAAGCCCACACTCTCTAGAATGTGTGCTCCATATGAGAAGCCACCATAATGAGAAGCTTCCACACACCGCAACTAGAGAAAGCCAAGCACAGCAACGAAGACCCAACGTAGCCAAAAATAAATATACAAAAACGTATTTTTTAAAAGACAGCAATTGGTGCGATAGAGCCTGACTCACAGCTCCCACACATCAGGCTACAGATTTTTATGCCAAATTGATCTGTAGCTGCAAAATACCCTACAGGCCCTGAGGGGGCCTGCAATTCAGTCAGTATTTACCAAGCACCAATTTCATGCACAGCTGCTTCAAGACCCTGTTTGGACTGAGGACTGGGCAAGGAATTTACATTGACCGCATGCTTCTCATGTACAGGATGCTCTTCAAGGCCCCTTACCTGGCTGTCCCATCTCAGCGTCCATTCTCACAGTCATCCTACAGAGAAGAGTGATGGGTCCTTTCCAGGGCCAGAGGTTAAATGACTTGCCCAAGGGCACACGGCTCAGGGACAGAAGCAGGAGGTGAACCCAGGTCTACATGGCTGTCACATGTACGCCCTCCACTGCCCACACGGACCCCAGGCTACAGGACAGCCACCCCCCTCCTCTGCAAAGATGAAGGAAACTCAACATTTACAATAGAGCAAGGAACTTAAGACACAGTAACAGGACATCAACACTGAGGTGAGATGACACGTCACAGGGGCCTGGGGAGGAAGACACCACCTCACAGACAGGCAGTAAGTGGACCAGAAAAGGTGCAGAGGAGGAATCACTGCTGCTGGGCTTTAGGGAATGAGGTGGACACCATGCCTAGTGACAGGTGGACAAGTACAGCAAGCAAAAGAAAAACATGGCTAAAGTACACAGCCTGCAGAGTAGGTACTTTACACAGGAGGCGGTGTGGGGAGACAAGGCACTGACAGGAGGGAGACAAAGGCCACCCTTGTGAGTAGGGCCCAGATGACCAACTGGGTTATCTGTCATCCACTGGAGAAGGTGGAGTCAGAGGCAGGCTAGCCCATTCGAGGTGCTATAACAAGGACGGATGTATATGGATGGCTGAGTCCCTTTGCTGTTCCCCTGAAACTATCACAATATTGTTAACTGGCTATATTCCAATATAAAATAAAAAGTTTTAAAAAACGCACTACAGACTGAGTTGCATAAATAAGGTGTTTGCTTTTCACATTTTGGAGACTGGAGGATCAAGGCGTGAGCAGATTTGGCGTCTAACGAGGTTCAGAGATGGCCATCTTCTTGCTTGTGTCCTCAAATAGTGGGAGGGCAAGGGAGCTGAGAGGGATCTCTTTTAGGTGGTGTTAGAGGTAAAGAATCCAACTGCCAGTGCAGGAGACACTGGAGTTGTGGGTTCAATCCCTGTGTCAGGAAGATCCTCTAGAGAAGGGAATGGCAACCCATGCCAGTATTCCTGCCTGGAAAATTCCATGGACAGAGGAGCCTGTTGGGCTACAGTCCACAGGATCGCAAAAAGTCAGACACGAGTGAGAATGTCGCACTTACCATCTCATTCATGAGGATTCTACCCTCATGACCTAATCACCTCCCAAAGTCCCACCTCCCAACACTGTCACATTAGGGGTTAGGATTTCACCATAGCAATCTTGGGAGAACACAAACATTCAATCTATAACAGAGGGTCTTGAAATGAAGGCTGGAAGAGAATGATTTGGGAAAGAATGAGTATTCACTTTTGCAGGCTAGATGAATGGGGGAAAGACACTGTTAACAAACCCAAGCGAGAGAAAACAGTATCCTAGGTTTATAAATGTTGAGTACCCTTTCCCAAACATCCTTACCCAAACCAGCAGTGCAGTACAGAAGATTTTTGAAGGATGGTTTCTCCTTCCAAGAAACAAAGATACTATGGATAAATAATATATAAACAAATAGCTCCCAATTTTTTATTCACCTTAATGTAAGGAGAACCCAAGAATTAACAAGAGTTGGTTCAATGTCTATTCAGTTAACACAATCCCGAATTTTAAAAGTCATCTATTAAGAGAAAATATAAAATCTGAAAGGGAAAATTATGCCTTTGAACAATTATCATCTATATTTCTGAAGTACATCAGTAAACATCTTGATAGGGAAGACAGAGTGTTGGTCTAGTTATGAAAAATGTATATAGCAATCATGTTTCTGTGACACTTCTGGGTCTTTTTAGAAAGAGTTAGCATGATATTTAGGTTTATCAATGTTGTCAAGAATAAAGAAAAGCTTAGATGTAGAAAACAAAAAAAGGTTTGCTGACCCAGAGACATTTCCGAATTAATAGGCCCAGAAATGAGCCACTCAAAGAGAAGAGACAGAGAAAACTCAGCCAGAGGGCCCAAGAAATGATGTTCTTTCCATGAAATGGAGGCATGTCACCATTAAAAGATGAAAATTTTCCTTTGCTATGACAGACCCAAACCATGCAGAGACATCAGGGGCTGGAAGACTATGTGACATGGCAAACTGTGAAAAATTCATTCAGCTGTATTAATGTCAGATTCACCAGCCTCTAGTTCTGACTCGGGAGCAGAACCTGGTCATCAATGAAGGGTATTCCTGTGGGCACTGACCAGGACTGGACACTGAAACCAGGGCACCAGGAGGAGGCCTTTAACTCACAGCCTTTTACAGAGAGGGGTAAAACAAACTGGGTTGCTTCTGGCTCCTCGGTAAGACATCCAAAAAGACCATGTGAAGGCAAGTTAAAGATCTATTTTTATTTTAACTAAAGACAAGAAATCTAGAAAAACGAGGCTGCTCATTCAACTCTGGCTCAAGAGAACAGCTGGAATACATCCTGAGTTAGAAGTATTAATCTCTAGAAATTCCACAAGGGTCAATCAATGAAACTGGAGTTGAATATTAAGAATTAGGAGTGAGGACTTCCCTGGTGGTCCAGCGGTGAAGAATCTGCCGGCCAATGCAGGGGACACGAGTTTGATACCTGGTCCAGGAAGATCCCACATGCCACGGGGCAACTAAGCCCACGTACCACAACCACCAGCCCACGCGCACTGGAACCCGTGCTCCCCAAGAGGAGTCACCACAATGAGACACCCACCACTACAACTAGGGAGCTTCTAGCTGGGTTGCCCCCACTTGCTGCAAGCAGAGAAAACCCTTGCAGCACCATAAATAAACAAGTAAATGGAAGAATTAGGAGTTAAATTTTTGAGTATTAATCTCTAGAAACTCAAGAAGCATGGCTACATCCTCCCACAAGGCATCCTTCTTTTGGGGGCAAAAAGGCCTCTAGTTCTCACATGTCCCCCCCAGGGGTGCACTGCAGGCAGGGGAGCTACAGGACAAATGTGCCATCTCTTACAGGCCAGTCAATCCTCCTCTAGGATTTGGGAAGAAAAATACCATTTCTATGTTAAAAGAGATTAGATGTACTATGAGATGGAATACAAAATTGAAGTATTCATAATAATTTTTTAAAAAAGGACCATTTAAAGAAATTTTCACAAGCCTCTAGTGGGCAGTTTGAAGCTGGGCCCAACTTTTGAGGGGGTGGGTGTTGAATTTTTCATGTAGAAGCAGAGAGTACTTCCTATAATCTCATCAGCCTTTAACTTAGAAAACTGCCTGATCATGAAAAACAGGCTGACTGACCCCTCCGATGCCTGTATGTTTTGCTATTTTGATATGTCACCGGTACTAAGTTCTCCTAGTTGCTGCCTAATCATCCTTAGTGAATCACCCCTCAGAAACAGCTGGAAGCAGCACAACCAGAAGGAGGACCCACGGCTTGTGGTCACTCCTAAGTGAGGACAAAAGAAGGACTTGCTTCAGAGCCTAGCACTCAGCAGAAGACGGGTGACATACAATCAGCAGTCAGCCTATGGGGTCACACAGAGTCGGACACGACTGAAGCGACTTAGCAGCAGCAGTAGCAGCAGTGGTTAAGAACCTACCTTCCAATGCAGGTTCAATCCCTGGGTCGGGAAGACACCCTGGAGGAGGGCATGGCAACCCACTCCAGTATTCTTATCTGGAGAATCCCAAGGACAGAGGAAATCATCCTTAGTGAATCACCCCTCAGAAACAGCTGGAAGCAGCACAACCAGAAGGAGGACCCACGGCTTGTGGTCACTCCTAAGTGAGGACAAAAGAAGGACTTGCTTCAGAGCCTAGCACTCAGCAGAAGACGGGTGACATACAATCAGCAGTCAGCCTATGGGGTCACACAGAGTCGGACACGACTGAAGCGACTTAGCAGCAGCAGTAGCAGCAGTGGTTAAGAACCTACCTTCCAATGCAGGTTCAATCCCTGGGTCGGGAAGACACCCTGGAGGAGGGCATGGCAACCCACTCCAGTATTCTTATCTGGAGAATCCCAAGGACAGAGGAACCTGGAAGGCTATAGTCCATTGGGTCACAAAGAGTTAAACACAACTGAAGCAATTTAGCACAAAGACCTAGGACCAAGGCCAAAGGACAACCTGTACATTTTAACTTTTACACTTCATTCCAAATGTGACTTACCTTTTCTGAACTTGGGAAGGGCATGTGGTATTATTTTATATCACGCATTTGGATTCTCTAGAGGCTGTCCTTTCACATCCATAACAACACACTTTATCATTAATTCTCAGAGTTGTTTCAGGGGCCTGAAGGCATCCAGTGGGCAGAGGCAGAGCGATGCTTGGTGCTCGGGCCCATCACAGTCTACCCTGCAGCTGCAAATCACCAACCACACCATTACCCTGAGGTGGGCAAAACATCACCATGGGCAGATCAACAGGTGAAAAGAAACAGGGTCTCCAAATGGGGTCTGGGGCTACAACAACCATAACTTAAATGACGTGCTAATTCCCTGGCCCAGCTCAAAGAAGTAGTCTTATTATGTGTCAGATAAGATCCATATATTTTACATGTATCATCACCACATACCTATGTCTATAATATCTCATTACCTAAATTATCCCAACTCCTCTGTCCATGGAATTCTCCAGGCAAGAATACTGGAGTGGGTAGCCATTCCCTTCTCCAGGGGATCTTCCCAATCTAGGGCTTGAACCCAGGTCTTCTGCATTGCAGGCAGATTCTTTACCATCTGAACCACCAGGGAAGCCCAATCTCAACTCTAGTCTAAGATAAGAGCCAATACAGTCCCCATTTTACAGCTTAAGAAACAGAACTTCAGTGAGATGAAATGTTTGCCCAAAGCCACTAAGCAATATCCATGTCTGACTGCCCCTGAAGCCAGTGTCCCTCCCGTCTGGGTCACTACCTCACAGGGCCAACACTTCTGCTACCCACAGCCCTGAGTCCTTGAGAGACAGCGTGTTCTGGTGGATCCCTGGTGCTGACTGATGGGCTGACATGTCATGATCTGGGACCCTGAATGTGGGCCATTTGGGGCCCTGGAACCACAACTTCCCAGCTCACTTTGGAAAGTGCTTAACAAAACCACCAGGGACAACATCAAAAAGAATGGGAAAATACAGTCTGTTGGTAGGATTCCAACCTGAAAACTTCTCCTATGTGTTAAGAACATTCCGCTTCATGTGGCTTATAAAAATAAGAGTTTTAAATACACAATTAATTTGAAACTAACATCCCTATCCAAACCCCAGCCTTAAAGTTTCCTCTTCTTATTGGGAAACAACAGGATGTGGACACTGAATCAAAGCCATTGGATTCTCTCTTGCTCTCAAGGGAGCCCAAGTAGTAAGAAAGAGGCCGAGTAAAGGGAGTTCCAGGCAGGGAGGTGGAAGGTGGGCAGGGGCCAAGGCAGGCTGGTTGGTGGTCCTGCTGGGAAGGGAGGCATGTGAAAGGCCAAGAACTGACAAGCGCCCCCCCCCAACCCCTTTCCTCCCTGGCTTTGTGGGATGAGAGAGATGCTAGCAGGGTGGGGCTCACAGAGCCAGATGGAGCCAGTCCTACAGTTTGTGCGTTCCAGGCAAAACATGCCAAGGATCCAAGTGGGGATGGACACTCCACACCCGGCTGCTGAGTCAGAAGTGGAATCCCAATGCTAAAACATTTTTGAAATCTAGATCCTATCAGAAGATCCCTTGGAATTTTGCTTCAACAGGTTTGAAGTGTCAACTGGTATGTCTGTATTTTATTACAATTATCACAAGCTAGAAATTCATAAGATAACAGAAATAGAAGGTCATCAATGGAATAACATGTAACAAATGCTATTATCCACAACTGGCTAAAATAGTCTTTACTATTGAACTGAGGCTTTAACATACAAGAGTCATTCTTCCAAAAAGGTAAACTCTTACTGAAAAAAAAAAAAAAGTCTATTTATATCAATTAGCTACTCTAAGATCCTGACCCACTCAAAACACCCCTGTCAGCATGACCAGTATATGCAGACATGATGCACAGGATGATGGCTAAAATCACAGACTCTAGAACCATACCCCTTGGTTCAAATCCTGACTCTGTCACTAAGTATCAGTTCAGTTCAGTCACTCAGTCAAGTCCAACTCTTTGCGACCTCATGGACTCCAGCACCCAAGGCTTCCCTGTCCATACCAACTCCTGGAGCTTGCTCAAACTCATGCCCATCAAGTTGGAGATGCAATCCAACCATCTTATCCTCTATCATCCCCTTCTCCTCCTGCCTTCAATCTTTCCCAGCATCAGGGTCTTTTCCAGTGAGTCAATACTTCACTTCAGGTGGCCAAAGTACTGGAGCTTCAGCTTCAGCATCACTCCTTCCAAAGAATATTCAGGACTGATTTCCACTAAGTATTAAGAAGAGGTGGCAAGAATACACGGAAGAACTGTACAAAAAAGATCTTCATGACCCAGATAATCATGATGATGTGTTGACTAATCTAGAGCCAGACATCTTGGAATGTGAAGTCAAGTGGGCCTTAGAAAGCATCACTACGAACAAAGCTAGTGGAGGTGATGGAATTCCCGTTGAGCTGTTTCAAATCCTGAAAGATGATGCTGTGAAAGTGCTGCACTCAATTTGCCAGCAAATCTGGAAAACTCAGCAGTGGCCACAGGACTGGAAAAGGTCAGTTTTCATCCCAATTCCAAAGAAAGGCAATGCCAAAGAATGCTCCAACTACCTCACAATTGCACTCATCTCACATGCTAGTAAAGTAATGCTCAAAATTCTCCAAGCCAGACTTCAGCAATATGTGAACCGTGAACTCCCTGATGTTCAAGCTGGTTTTAGAAAAGGCAGAGGAACCAGAGATCAAATTGCCAACATCCGCTGGATCATGGAAAAAGCAAGAGAGTTCCAGAAAAACATCTATTTCTGCTTTATTGACTATGCCAAAGCCTTTGACTGTGTGGATCACAGTAAACTGTGGAAAATTCTGAAAGAGATGGGAATACCAGACCACAGTCGGACACGACTGTGCGACTGAACTGAACTGATGATGGGATCCTAAGCAAGTTACTTAAGTACTCTGTAGCTTAGTTTCTTTATCTGTAAAATGAAGATAAGAACAGGACTTTCACCCTAGGGTTGTTAAAAAGGCTAAATAAAATTAAATAACAAAGTACTGGTATTAGAGCCTGGTTTATGATAAATCCATCCACAAGTGTTTACTTGTCATAGTTAGTTATTCAGTTCAGTCACTCAGTCATGTCCGACTCTTTGTGACCCCACGAATTGCAGCACGCCAGGCCTCCCTGTCCCTCACCAACTCCTGGAGTTTACCCAAACTCACGTCCATCGAGTCAGTGATGCCATCCAGCCATCTCATCCTCTGTCGTCCCCTTCTTCTCCTGCCCCCAATCCCTCCCAGCATCAGGGTCTTTTCCAGTGAGTCAACTCTTCGCATGAGGTGGCCAAAGTACTGGAGTTTCAGCTTTAGCATCATTCCTTCCAAAGAAATCCCAGGACTGATCTCCTTCAGAATGGACTGGTTGGATCTCCTTGCAGTCCAAGGGACTCTCAAGAGTCTTCTCCCACACCACAGTTCAAAAGCATCAATTCTTCAGCACTCAGCCTTCTTCACAGTCCAACTCTCACATCCATACATGACCACAGGAAAAACCATAGCCTTGACTAGACGGACCTTAGTCGGCAAAGTAATGTCTCTGCTTTGAATATGCTATCTAGGTTGGTCATAACTTTCCTTCCAAGGAGTAAGCGTCTTTTAATTTCATGGCTGCACTCACCATCTGTGGTGATTCTGGAGCCCCCAAAAATAAAGTCTGACACTGTTTCCACTGTTTCCCCATCTATACGCCATGAAGTGATGGGACCGGATGCTATGATCTTAGTTTTCTGAATGTTGAGCTTTAAGCCAACTTTTTCACTCTCCTCTTTCACGTCCATCATTATTAGAGAAATGCAAATCAAAATTACAATGAGTTATCAAACTCATACTGGCCAGACTGGCCATCAAAAAGTCTACAGACAATAAATGCTGTAGACAGTGTGGAGGAAATAGAACTCTTCTAGACTGGTGTGTGTGTGCTAAGTCACTTCAGTCGTGTCCAACACTGCAACGCTATGGACTGTCACCCTCCATGCTTGTCTGTCCATGGAATTCTCTAGGCAAGAATTCTGGAGTGGGTTGCCATGCCCTCCTCCAGGGAATCTTCCCAACCCAGGGATAGAACCCTTGTCTTATGTTCCTGCATTGGCAAGTGGATTCTTTACCACTAGCACCATCTGGATAGCCCCCTACAACGTTGGGAGGAATGTAAATTGGTACAGCCACTATGGGGAACAGTATGGAGGTTCCTTAAAAAACTGAAATTAGAAATATCATATGATTCAGTAATCTCACTCCTGGGCATATATCTGGAAGACCAAAACTCTAATTCTTTTATTCAAAAAAAGATACATTTATCTCAATATTCACAGCAGGATTATTTACAATAACCAAACAGAGAAGCAACCAAATGTGCATCAACAGATGAATGACTACAGAAGATGTGGTATGTATACACAGTGGAATATTATTCAGTCATAAAAAAGAATGAAACAGCAACATGGATGAACCTAGACACTATCACACATACAGAGAAAGACAAACATTATATTAAATGATGCCAGTGAATTTACGAAACAGACTCGCAGACACAGAAAACAAAGTTATGGTTACCAAAGAGGTAAAGAGGGGAGAGGATAAATTGGCTGTTTGGAATTAACAGATATAGACTACTATATATAAAATAATCAACAAGCACCCACTGTATAGCACAGGGAACTATACTGAATATGCTGTAATAACCCATAATGGAAAATAGCCTGGAAAAGAATAATATATGTGTGTGTGTATAACTCAGTCACTTTGCCGTACAACTGAAATACAACAGTAATACAACAGTGTGAATCAACTATACTTCAGTAAAGGAAAAAAGTGTCACTCTTCCCATCACGTGTATGTGAAGCAGCACTAAAGTAAGTAGTGATTAGAGGCAACAGATCAGGACTTCGCAGGTGGTGCAGAGGGTAAGCACCTGCCTGCCAGTGCAGGGGACACGGCTTCCATCCCTAGCCTGGGAAGACCCCACATGCCTCAGAGCAGCTAGGCTCGTGCGCCAAAACTACTGAGCCCGCCTGCTGCAACTCCTGAAGCCTGAGAGCCTAGAGCCTGTGCTCTGCAACTAGAGAAGCACTGCAATTAGAAGTCCTTGCACTGCAATCAAAGTACACGCCACTCCCCATACCTAGGAAAAGCCCAAACACAGCAATGAAGATTCAGCACCCAGCACAGCCAAAAATAAACAAACAAGTTTTAAAAGAATATTCTATTCACAGAAGGAAGGGAAAATAATGGCTATATACAGATCTTTAATAGGCTAAAACTATCACAGAAAATAATCTACTGTAAAGGGGAAAACATAAGCCTAGACAATTTTAAACTAAAAAATTTATGCTCAAAGCTTGAACCCTTACTTTCAAGGCAAATTTAAGAAAGTGAACTAAGTTATAAAATTTTTACTTTTTATCACTTGTTCAAAGTTAAAATGTATTAAAAAAAAAACACACTTATTTCTCTATAAGTTAAGTGTTAAGCAGCTAGCTCAACTAGCTCAGTTGTGTCTGACTCTTTGCAACCCCATGGACTGTAGCCTCCCAGGCTCCTTTGTTCAGGGAATTCTCCAGCTAAGAATACTGGAGTGAGTTGCCATTCCACTCTCAAGGGGATCTTCCCAACTCAGGGATCAAATCTGGGTCTCCTACATTGCAGGCAGATTCTTTACCGTCTGAGCCACCAGGGAAGACCTACTTCTCTAAATTTCTTTTCAATGCAATACCAATTTGGCCACTTTTATTTCAAATTGCCCACATCTTAAAAAATTTTTTTTTCTTCAATGCTTAAAAATTTACTACAGTGCTTAAAAATTCATCTAGAAGAAAATACCACATTTTAAAATTTACCACCATAATTAAATGGTACTTTTATTCTTCTCTATCAAATGTACGTACCAATTAAGGCTTACTCAGAGAGCCACTGTGAAGAATTAACATGGAATTTATTCTCTAATGAGAAGTGCAAAAAAAAAAAACAAAAGAAAGAAGAGAAAAAAAAAAAAGAAGAAATCCAAAATTTACAACCAAAAGAAAGAGAGAAAGTAAGGCTTGAAATTTCACTAAGGATAGCAAGTAAACATTCTGCATGTCAAAAATCAAGTTCTATAAACATTATTTCATATAAAATTATGAACTGGTTCCCAGGTACAACTGATATGGGATTCAGCTCTTTATTTCAAAGAAACACCTCATCTATCTTACTTACAAGACAAAAGGGCAAAACAGTCCAAAAAAAAAAACAGCTTGTTAAAGACATCTGTTTTTCTCCTCCCTGGTGCTGCCTACATCCTTGGGAAGACAACTCAATTGCTTACTAGGCATGCCACATTTTATTATGCCTCAATTCCACAGTTCCTCTGATCCACCGTGTTAGCATTTAATTACCACCCAATTAATTCGTAGCAGTAACTCAAGCTCATGGGCATTTCTGCTTTAGTCACAGCAATCAAACCCACCACCTGAAGCCCACCCTGCACTTCCCACCAACCTGTGCTCCGTCTCCCAGGCATTTCTCTGGGCTATGACTGCAAAAGTCTACAGAACATCAATTCTTCTCCAGCCCTAGCCACAGCTGCCAAGCAGAGAACCTGTCTTGGGTTCCCAGTGCAAATATCCCTACGGGATGGGGACTTGGTAACAGGAGGAGGACAACTCGAGCATCCAATGGGGTTTCAACTAAATGAGTGGTGACCAAACTAGAGGAGTGGTATCCCTCAGCAGAAAATCCCCACTCCTCCCTAAGCCATGCTGATTGATAACTTTCCCCTCAATGTCCTCCCTTGAGAAAACAACCTCAAGCCATCATTTCATTAAAACCAGCCATTTTTAAACCTAAAAAGTAGGACAGATATCATCTTCAATAAAAGATGGTGCTTTGAATACATTTATCTTAATAGAAAGTATCTTTATATTTTTTCTCCTGTTGACTTTTAGAATGATTCATGGGTCAGTTCTTTGGGATACACCAGCTGAAATGGTTTTAAGGTCCCTGCTGACCCTTAAGTTACTTAAGCACAGCCCAGCAAGTGTTTTTAAGTAAAAGAGAAATGAAGATGTTTGATTATTTGTCAACAATAAATTCTAAAAAACAGGATTGTTGGGTCATATGGTAGTTCTATTCCTAGTTTTTTTAAGGAATCTCCATATGTGACAACCAGAGGGGTGGGAGATGGGAAGGAGGTTCAAGAGGGTGGAGATATATGTATACCTGTGGCTGATTCATATTGATATATGGCAGAAACCAGCATGATATTACAAAGCAATTATCCTCCAATAAAAAATTTTTTTAAAAATCTGTGGATCATTTCACATATGCTCATCAACAAACAGATATACAAGCCCAAAACAACATCAACAACAGGGAGCACGGTAGGATTAAAACGAAACTTTCTGCTTTCCTGGTATAATTTCTAGGAAGATTAATATCCTGTCTGAATGCCATTCTACTCATACGTGACTCCAAAAAGATGTTTTTCTGGCTCTACAACACAAGCAAAATCAGCTGTTTTAACTCGGGGCCCTAGAGTGTAACTCTCCAGTTGCACAGCTATTTATAACTACAGAGAAATGCTTGCTTCTGCCACATCAAAGTATGCAGGACCCCAGGGAAAGGTCACAACACATTGTTACTTGTTTCAAACGCACTGCCAATTTAAGACTCCCTCAACCTTTGGGTGCACTTTCCTATTAAGAAAGCTCCAGAAACAAACTAGAGGGTTTCCTGGCAGGAGGGCTCTCATCTTACCTACATTCAGCAGATTTCCTAAGAATTCAAAAAGCTCGCCTGAAGAGCTGGATTCCAGCTGGCTGTTTGTAGGATGATCTGAGTGATTGTCCCATGCAGATATGAACTTGCTCAATAAATATTTGCTGAACATTCCCTGCTTAGAAGGCACCCCAGAGACTCTCCTCATTCTTCTCCCACCACACCCAAAAAAGGTCCACTTTTCCGGAGGGTAGCCTGGGCTCTTCCACAAAGTGCCACAATACGATGTGCTGTGACAAATGCCACGCTCTTACACCCAGCAAGGCACACAAATGATTTCAGAGGACAGAGAGTTCGCTTCCTCTTAGGGAGTTGATGGTTGGCTGGATTTGAGCTGAACGCTTCAAGAAACTGACATGGGAGAATGTATGTCAGGAAGCCTTTAACCGGGAACTGGAATGTCAGCTCCACCGGGCTGGATCTTAGAGGTCTTGCTCAAAACGGTGTTCCCCACATCTTAGAACAATGCCAGAAAGTAAAGCTCTCTAAATATTTAAGAAAAATAAAGGAAAGAACGGTCCTAGGTCTGTCACTGACTTAGCTATCATGTCATTCGCTTCAAAGCATTCAACAACCTTGGATTAACCTAAGAACCAAGTTCAGGATGCCTAAAGGGGCAAGTTTCTCTCCTCCACACTAAAGGGGAGAGGCAGACAAGACTCCGCACTGTACATCAGAGATTGGCAAATGGGATGCACGGAGAACTTTCACCCTTCCTCACATCAGTCATGAATTCTTTAATTTCTACTGATGTCACAAAGCAGTCCTGAACCCAGCATGCAGAAGGGACCGAGTTGAAATTTCATTTAACATCTAATACTTGTGCCTACAAGAAGACAGAGCCAACACTGTGCTTGGGAGAAGTCCGGGAAGTGCACCAGCCTCGGGCCACCAGAGAAATCACAGCGCTGAGTGAGGGCTCACTCGCCAGCTGTGCTCCCCACCCCCAGACCCCAAGTAGAGGGCAGGTGGGCCCCAGTGGGCAAAACCCCAGGTCAGAACTGCCAGAAGAACACTAGCTAAACAGGAGGAGTCCTTGCTTCCTAACGTGATGCCGCAGGACTGTTTAAATTCAGGATTTCCTAGTACATTTTTAAATAGGCTTGTTTAAATGAACGTAAACCAGGTTTGAGACCACTTTTCCTGAGCTCTCTGCGTAAGCTAAAGTGAGATTCACTTGTAAAATAAGAGGAAGAGGACAGTAAGAGAACCAAAATCTACTCTCTGAAGGTACCACCAAGAACATGGCTTTGGGGTTTTGTTTTTTGCTTATGTTATCACCCAATAAAAAGAAGGCAGTGTTAAGAATGCTCCAGAATGAAAAGAGAGAAAACAACTTCTTCCTCTGTTACCCTCTCAGCATTTAGCACACTGTTCCTTCCTCATGATTACATGATTACAATAAAATGTAGTTAGTCCTTTGATTACAAAAGATCAAAAGTGTCTGTCTACAGTGCGGGAGACCTGGGTTCAATCCCTGGGTTGGGAAGATCCCCTGGAGAAGGAAATGGCAATCCACTCCAGGACTATTGCCTGGAAAATCCCATAGACACAGGAGCCTGGTAGGCTACAGCCCATGGGGTTGCAAAGAGTCAGACACGACTTCACTTTCACTTTCACTTTCAAATGAGCTATCAGAAATATCTGTTTATGATCTATCTCAAGTTCTTTTTTTTTTTTAATTACAGTATAGCCTAAGAGTCAAGGTTCCCTTTTTTCCATCTAGATACACAATTGTTCTAGCATGATTTGTTGAAAAGCCAGCCTATTCCCCACTGAATTAGTCTGTCTCTCTGGTGGAAGTCTGTGGACCGTTGATCTGTGGTCTATCTCTAGACCCTCTGGGCTTCCCTGGTGGCTCAGATGATAAAGAGTCTGCCTGCAATGCAGGGTTCAATCCCTGGGTTGAGAAGATTGCCTGGAGAAGGGAATGGCAACCCACTCCAGTATTCTTGCTTGGAGAATTCCCTGGACAGAAGAGTCTAGCAGGCTACAAACCATGGGTTCGCAAAGGGTCAGACATGATTGAGTGACTAGCAACAGTTTCTAGACTCTCTAGTCTGCCCTAGGGATCAAGTCTGTCTGCTTACAGGATGCTGCCCTGTCTTTCGTCTATGCCATTTTATAGTAAGTCTTTAAATTACAGTGTAAGCCCTCCAACTATGTTCCCCCTCAATTATTTTGGCTACTCTAAGTCCTTTGCATTTCCATGTAAAATTTATAGTTTGTTGATGTTCTTAAGATTTTTTAAAATACCTTTCTGGGATTTTGAGTGAGACTGCATTGAACCTTTAGGGTAACGTGGGGAGGGAAATCTCTTAATGTTAAGTCTTCCAAACCTTAAACATGGTATCCATCTCCATCTTCTTGAGGGTCTATCAGAATTAAGCAAAACCATAAGATCTAAGGCATCTACCTTGTGTGTCAGGAAAGAAAGAACAGTTGGCAAACAATCTTGCAAATTTACAACTTTACAGTTTCTACACGAGCTCTCCATGTGATGAGTTATATTAATGCATAAATAAAGGCTCAAGAATGCAATTATCAAAAAAAAAAACAAGCCAAATGCAGAACCGAAATTCAGGTGCTCTTTCTCCCTCAATTCAGGTTCTTCAGTCTTAGACACTGCACAGCTTGCTGAAAACTAAGAGTCAAAGGGAGGTTTGTCAGGAGAGAGGATAACTGAGGAAGTAGTGTAAGCCCCACTACAGAACAAGCCACCTGCTCCTAGAAGAAGCTCGGTGGGGCTTCATTCCTCTTCCTTGTCCTCAGCCAAGCTCACAGGACAAAGGAGGAGGAGGAACCCACCACAATGTGAAAAGAAATTCAGAGCCAGAAAAAACCCTTCTAGAAAGGCTCCAGCTGGAACAGAGCCAGGAGAGGAAACGGGCAGGGCATCCTAGGGCAGAGCACAGCCAAGGGCACACGCACGGTCACCAGGATGCCTGGAAATTTCTAAGAAGGGAAAAGCTAAGGAGGAGGGTGGGTACTATGATTTCCTTTTCACTCTACAGAAAAAGGAAAAAAAAATCAGTTGCCTAAGGAGCTTTAGAAGGTGGTGACAGTGAGTAAATCTACTAAGCGCTTAAGAATTCTCTCAACGTATAAAGGCACATTTGGGTTAGAAGACACTGGCACCCCACTCCAGTACTCTTTTCTGGAAAATCCCATGGGCAGAGGAGCCTGGTAGGCTGCAGTCCATGGGGTTGCTAAGAGTTGGACACGACTGAGCGAATTCACTTTCACTTTTCACTTTCATGCACTGGAGAAGGAAATGGCAACCCACTCCAGTGTTCTTGCCTGGAGAATCCCAGGGACGGCGGAGCCTGGTGAGCTGCCGTCTATGGAGTCGCACAGAGTCGGACACGACTGAAGCGACTCAGCAGCAGCAGAAGACAAGTCCATGCTAAAAGGTGAAGTGGAGGATTCAAGCTCAGTGTAGGATAAACACAAATCACATCAAGATATGCAGTTAAGGCTTCCTTGGTGGTTCAGTGGTTAAGAATCTACCTGCCAATGCAGGAGACACAAGTTCAATCCCTGATCTGGGAATATCCCACATGCAGCAAAGCAACAACGCTTGTGTGCCACAACTATGGAGCCTGTGCTCTAGAGCCCACGTGCGGCAACTGCTGAAGCCTTGTGCCCTACAGCCTGTGTTCAACAACACGGGAAGCCACTGCAATGAGAAGCCTGCGCGCCATAACTAGAGAGCGGCCCTGGCTCACCGTAACTAGAGAAAAAAGCCCGAGCAGTAACGAAGATCCAGCGCAGCCAAATAAATAAATAATAATAATCATAAAAAGACAGCTAGTTAAGTCCTTACTGGTCCCCAGTGCCTGAGGATGGTGAGTTCAGACCTCAGAGTCACAGACACAGAATTTAGGGTCAATTCTGTGCAGAGTCAGGCCATTTGTTTAGCTAAGTGGCTACTTTTTATTCTCTAAATGTTTTACATTATCAGAGATTATCTACAGTAAACACATTACTTCTGAAATTAAAAAATAAATAAGATGTCTTAAATGGCTATGGAGGGAGTGTATTTACTCTGCTGCTCCAAAACCAGCCACATAAATCCAGGCAACATGGATGAGCGTGGCCAGGTCACGAGGTATGAAGCACTTGGCCTGGGAAGAATGGGCAGCTAATAGAGTGGTATTTGACAACACAGCAAAAACAGCTGTAAAGTAAAAGCCTTTCAGGCTTTACCGTGTTACTTTCCTCCAACCCATCTCTAGGTTTTATGATATCTAAAATGAAAGGATTAGCCTCAAAGTTGTTACCAGGAATGCAAGAATAAGAAAGGGAGACAGAGGTGACATGAAAGTAAAGTCTAAGACCATTTCTCACCCAGCTTTTATATTTCACACTGCCTTGCAATTTTACAAGTGGCAGTTCTCACAGCCTGCCTGTGTGTTCATGTTTCCAAATTCCGTCTCCAAAAGCGGGTGCAGAGCCATTGATCACACCCCTCTGTCTCATCCTCCAGCTGAGCCAGAACCAAGCAACAGGAGATGCAACAAGAATTTTTGTGGCTCAGCAGAGTTGTGATGGGGCTTCCCAGGTGGCGCTAGTGGAAAAGAACCTACCTGCCAATGCAGGGGACGTGGGTTTGATCCCCGATCCGGGAACTAAGATCCCACATGCTACTGTGCTGCAACTAAGACCCAACACAGCTAAATAAATAAATGAGTAAATAAATATTAAAGAAAAGAATGGGACAGTCTACTGCATTGAATGGGAGATAATCACCACAGCTTTCCTCAGCTGCATGAAGCTTTACAGAATTTGGGATCTATTTTCTCTTGACAAGGCTGTTTACTTCTTTTTTTTTTTTTTAAACAATCCCTGTTTTTCTTGGAAAAGACCTTGTAGCTTGAATTTTCTAACTTTGACAGCTTTTCTTAAGTGCCGTTATAGAACACAAAGAGTTGCCAGCTTGGATTGCCAGCTTCCCCTTCAGGGGATATAAATTGAGATTTTAGGTTTCGATGTTTCTGAGGAAGGTTGTCTTTGTGGCATAACGGGAAAAGCAGTCGGTAAGGGGTCAGCCAGGGTGGCAAGCCTGTGCTGCCCACTGGGGCCTGGCCTTGGACGAGGCATTCCGGGCTCAGGGTGTCAGGTTTGTTGCCAGGAAGGAGCACTGGGCTGGTGATGGCTGGGCTCTCCTGAAATGATGGATTTCGGAAAGGAATTCACTGCACTCTGGACTCAAAATTTGTTATCACAACTCTGCATGCATGCGTGCTACGTTGTTTCAGCTGTGTCCTACTCTTTGTGACCCTGTGGACTGTAGCCTGCCAGGCTCCTCTGTCCTTGGGATTCTCCAGGCAAGAATACTGGAGTCGGCAGCCATGCCCTCCTCCCAGGGATCTTCCCGACTCAGGGATCAAACCCGCGTCTCTTTTACAGACTCTACTCTGTCCTAACCATGGTTCAGTGCTTTTCAGCCAGTGTCTTAGTACCTGACCCTCTATGGACATGATGCCCATTTATTAGTTATCTACCTTGGAAATCAACCTTCCAAAATCAGCTGTCAGAGTCATGAGATTCTTCCAATTACATCTTTTAAAAACTAATTACGGAGCAGTCAGAGTCTTCATTAGATACAGCATAAACTCATTTACCACCCTAAAATCCTGCTAGTAAAACTAGGTGCAATCAAAGAAAAGACAACCACTTCCACAGGTCAACCCACATCACTGGGGATGAATCCCGCTCACTGTGTCTTTTCCTTCCCAAGGATAATGTACAGTCACTTCTGTCACTTAGATATTCTGCACCACAGCAGATGGCTTTACAATGCAGAGAGTGGCTGAATCAGGAAAAGCTCTAATCAAGAAGTAAGGTTTGATAAAGTAGATACGGTGTATGTATAGATATACATACAGTGGAATATCACTCAGCCATAAAATACTGTATACGAACGGTGTGGCTTCCCAGGTGGCACAGCGCTAAAGAATCTGCCTGCCAGTGAAGGAGATTTAAGAGACTTGAGTTCGATCCCTGAGTTGGGAAGATCCCCTGGAGTAGAAAATGGCAACCCACTCCTGTAGTCTTGCTTGGAAAATTTCCTGGACAGAGGAGCCTGGCGAGCTACAGTCCATGGAGCTGCAAAGAGTTAGACACAACTGAGCAAGCACTCACGCAAGCATATGGACACACATATATGGGAAAAAAAATCTGTAATAGACTATCTTATTTACAAAGCAGAAATAAACACAGATGTAGAGAACAAACATATAGATACCAAGGGTAAAAGGGAGGATGGGATGAACTGGGAGACTGAGACTGACATATATACACCACTGATACTATGTATCAAATAGATAACTAATGAGAACCGACCTTAGATAACTAATGAGAACCGACCTTAGAGCACAGGGAACTCTACTCAGTGCTCTGTGGAGACCTAAATGGAGAATTCACTCTGCTGCACAGTAGAAACTAATAACATTATAAGTAACTATACTCCAATAAAAATTAATTTAAAAATTAAAAAAAAAAAAAGAATTAAGGTTTTCCCAGGGCAGTGCAAGTACAACTTCATTTGAGAAGAATCCATCAAAACCTCAGTGTTGTATGGTAGAAACCAATACGACATTGTAAAGCAATTATTCTACAATTAAAAAAGAAAAATTTAATTAAAAAAGGCAAATGTACAGAGTAGGAGAAATGGGTGAAGAAGACCAAAAAGTACAAACTTTCAGTTATAAAATAAGTTCTAGGGATATTATGTACAGCATTGTGACTATAGTTAATAATACTATAAAAGTTCTCATCACAAGAAAGAAAAGAAAAATCTATATAAAGTAATGGATGTTAACTAAACTTACTGTGATGATTATTTCACAATGTTTACAAATACTGAATCATTATGTTGCATACCTGAAACTAACATGTTGTATATCATTTATATCTCAAGAAAAAAAACAGAAAAAAAAAAAAACTCACTTCAGGTTGGTATCCAAGCAACCCCACGGAAGGGTGACCCCTTCAGTACAAGCCTAGCAAGGACAGAACTGACGGAAGTTCTCAATGGCCAGTCATGAATGTCCACCCTAGCCTTCCCCATGGCCTCCGCCAAAGGCTTGTTTGATAAATGCAGGCCAAGAGACACATGTGACTGGCTCAGGAGGAAGGGGAACAAAGGGGACTTTGTATAGTCTTGAGTATGCCATCGACGGCCCAACCCGCGTCCTTCAGCCAAATGGAAGCCAGGAGTACAGACAAATCTCCTTTTCTTAAACAATGCATGGAGGGAAGCTTACCTGGCCCAGTCTCTCTCAGCCCTTTGAAAAAGGTCACTGTCTGCTCATTGGGATGGTCTCTATCATGCCCATGGCACACTGAACCTTTATTTAAGTAGAATATATCTACACTTCCAAATGTACACAAAATGCCTTTCTCAGTGGCACTATTAGTGAGGAACAGAAGTGCTTTGCCAAGAATGCAAGCCCCCTCAGGTTCCCAAATTCTGAAGATCAGGTTCAGAAAAGATGGCAAAGAAGGCCTGTGAGAACTGTCTTGAAACAATGATATCTTTCTTCTGCATCTTTAACTGCTAAGAAGACTATGCATGTTAAATAGCAGGACAAAGTTACTCAATTGAAACAAAAATTCCTTTCCCAACAGTGCTCCCTCAAGAAGGAATGTTATATTATGTTCAACTCCAAGTAAGAACTGGTAGAGCTTTGGATGGCCACAGCAGAAATTCCAGGTCTTTCTCAGCCATTTCTAAGGATGTTTTGTTAAACATAATCTTTCTCCCCTTGCCTAGTTTTAGGTTTGCCTTCTGTGAGCCTGGCTGTGTTTTGCCACCATGAATACAAAGGCAAGTCAGGGACTCCCCATGTGGTCCAGTGGTTAAGACTCTGCACTCCCAATGCAGGGGGTCTAGGTTCGATCCCTGGTCAGGGAACTAGATCTCATGTGCTCCAGACCCTGTATTTCACAACAAAGATCTAATGTGGTCAAATAAATTTAAAACAGCAACAACAAAAAGGCAAGGCAGACTGCCCTTGCCCAACTGAATCCCCATTTAATCCACAACAAAGGTGCTCTCTTGTTTTATGATACAGAGGCCAGCCACAATGCACCTCCCTATATAAACAGCAAATGAGAGACAATGAATATTTGGTTTCCCAGTGTGGTCTGTGGGCACCATCTTGGCCAGGAAGTCCTACTACACACACTTTAAACATGAAAAAAACCCACCAATGGTTATTACCCATTTGGACATTCAATCTTCTAACTTTCACCAAAACTGCAATTTTGAAACAATGTAAGGAAAGAATGTTTAACGAATGACAAATTTTAGCAAACTATTTAAACTTTTCAACAACCTTTCTCTCAATTTCAAAATATGTTTGCTTAAAGGAAGCCTGGCTTCAAGTCATATCCAGGCCATTTCTCTATTCAAGTTTTTAAGTAAAAATAATGTCTGAGAGCAAAAAGATCAGACTGCAAATATAAATGCAGGCCCAGGGGAAAAAACTGTCATCAAGTTATTCCTAGAATCTTCCATGAAGTTAGCATGGCATGTCTGTAATTCTGTCTTAATAGGTACTACAGCAAAGATCCAGTCTCTCTTTCACTGGTCATATCATCATCAATGACTTAAGACTCCAATATATTCCATCAATGCATTTCTTTTCTGTTTAACAGTAACCTTTAAATAGCTCTCCTCAGAGCCTATTAACTCCTTGAATGGTTTTGCCAAATTTCTCTTAACAATTTTTCATCTCTTCCACCAACTTCTCCCTACTCTTCCTAAAAGGTAATGGATCAGTAATGAATATTTATCCGTTAAAAGAACAGAACTTCAGGAGAAAAAAATCTCCTAGAAAGTGTAAGTTCTGTGGAAAAGATTTCACCAGGTGTTGGGGGTCATTTGACATCAGGATGCACCTTGTATTCCTGTGAAGTATACTCAGACATAGGTCAGACTTGTGGCCATCTCGGCTCTCCAGGATACAGCCACCAACTCAGAAGCATATTTAAAAAAAAAAAAAAAATCTCTTCAGGCAGATGAAGGCATTGTCCAATAGCTTAGGGCACTTTGTTTCTTTTTTAAAAATATTTACTTGCTGCACTGGATCTTAGTTGTGTAGCACACAGGATCTTCGATCTTCAGTGTGGTATGTGAGATCTTCAGTTACGGCCTGAGAATTCTTAGTTGCAGCATGTGGGATCTAGTTCCCCAATTAGGGATCAAACCCAGATCCTCTGCATTACTGCATTAGAAGTACAGAGTCTTAGCCACTGGACCACCAGCGAAGTACCCCCAACATACTTTCAAATGAAAGCAAGTCTCTCTAACCTGAACTCAAAATTGTTGACCACTGTGTATATTTAATTCCAACAAACTTACCAAGTGGCCTTTCTGCTAGAGAGTAAGTAGACACTAAGAAGTCAAGAAAGGACAGGCACAGTGACAGTGGGGGAACTGACCGCTAACCAGGAGGGAGCTTGAAAGACTCAAAGACTCAGCACTAAAGCTGCATAGAAGGTTTGAGGATCTACTTTGTAGGATTCTACAGTTCTACTCGGATCACTCACTCCTGCACCACAGGAGTTACAAAATGACAACAATTCTGAATTATCAGGAACATGTTGTTGTAGCACATGCTTGAAACAAAGAAGCAAAAGAACTATTTAGACAGATTTCCAAAGGGTTTTAAATGAATTACGTTCAAGAGCTTTCAAGGGTAAGAACTTATTCTCTGAATGAAAAGTTCACACAAGGTGAAATACACCTCATCCCACAATGAAGCTGGATAAAAGAAGGGTAGAGACAGTGTTCTGTTTTCACATTCAATAGTTAACCCTTCACAGTAACTTTACTACACTGTATGACTGCTTTGTATCATCCCAGCTCCTTGGAAACCCAAAGGCCTTCCTGTCACCTCAACCATGTAGGGTTTGTGCACAAGCTTGTAAGAAATTTCAAGTAGTTACTGATGGTATAAAAAATAAATAGCCTATCAGCCTTTTAATGATGTCAAAGACAGAGTCTTTTTAACATAATCTCACAGGTCAGTGGATGATGCTAGGGGCTGCTCCATTGTGCTGAAAAAATGCAAACAAAACCATAAACTTACATGAGAGATATTAAGAAAAGCAAGTTCAGGTTAGACAGAAGAGCCAAAGCATTTACTTTAAAACCTAATTCTGACTTACATTTATAAGAGGTATACAATTCTAGACTTAATTTCTCAATTAAGATACAAAGCTGGGGATGTTCTTAGTTTTCACACAGCAAATGAAAAGCCATCACCACTTGGGCATCAGCAAAGAGGAACCAGGTGATGTAGAATACAGAGAAGAACACACAGCCCATTAACAAAAGAAGAAATTATATGGATACTGGAACATATTTCTTTTTTCTTTTTATTTTCAACATTAATACGCCTTCTCAACTTAGTAGCTTATGGTTATATTAAGCTGTGGGGTCTCTGGCATAAAACCATTCTGAGGAAGAAAAAAAATCACCTTGTGATAAGGTTTTTGAGTGACCTATGCCTACTTAAGGTCACTAGGTAGCTGCAACTTAAGGACAGAACTTTGTGAAATCATTTTAAAGTCATCAACCCAAAGATAAGGCTGGACCTAGAAATAAGCTTCTTCCCACTAAGGATGCAGGAGCCACGGATTCATAGGAGGGCGCTTCCAGAAGGAGCTGAGAAAAATACTAATAGGCTGTGAATGACTCACAGTCATTCTAAACAGCCATCCTAACAACCCAATTAAAGATCCAGCCATTTGGCCTAATTTTGTTTCACCTCCATAGGTTTAATCTTCTTAGAATCAAGTACTATGATCTCCAATAGAAAACAAAGTAACCCTCACTCTTGATGCCCAGATATGTTGGGGAGGAAGGAATAGAAAAAAACACAAGTGCAGAGATACCATCCACAGACAGAATAAACACCAGAAGTCCTCCGTGCTCTATAAACTCATTCATTTACTCCCCCAAAGAACTTTCACTGAATCCCAGGGATGCCCTAGACATGGGGGATGCAGCCATGATTAAAACGAGTGCCTCATTTTTGAAAACCAAAATTCCAACACACTGAGGAAGTGCGGTAACAGTCAGACCCTAGAGAAAAAAATCACAGCCCAAAGGAAGAGCAAATCACCTCCATGTGAGAGGAGACAAAGCCAGAGGCTGCTTCACATCACAGGGAGCACAGGCAGGAATAATGAACATAGAGCACAGAGAATCCTTCTTATTTGACTACATTGTTCATTTTACAGGTATATCTAAATGAAACATTAATGACTATGTGTGTACTCAACAATAACAGGCAAAACAATTAGACATTACTCACAATCCATAAAGGTGATTCACATAATTTAAAAGAATTGGACCTATGCAAATCACAGCCCAATTGGCATTAGTAGACGTATAGAATAAATATTCGTATAGAATCAATATTCCATGGCCAGGGAACAATCAAGCAGTGATCACACAACACAACCACACGGGAGCAGAGCTTCTCAAACCCTAATGTGCACACACACGAGCTGGAAGCTGGGGTGGAGCCTGACAGTCTGCATTTCTAATAAGCTCCCAGGTGATGCAGACAGGGCTGGGCCCATGGCCCACTCTGAGTGATGAGGATGAGAAAGGTCAATTCTGACTGAGCATCTAGACATCTACAGAGGGGGCTCATCAACAAGACAAATTCCGGCCCTCATCTGAAACCTAATGAGCCAGACTCTTAGGAGATGAGGTTCCCTGTAATTTCTCTCTAAGCTATAAGGTGGTTCCCAAGTACAGCCAGACTTGTGAAATCACAGTCACATAGACTTTTTGTATACCTCACCCCAAGAAACAGGTCAGTTCTTTTCTGTACGTAGAAAATGCCAGCAGCTGTAGAAGACATCCATGGAGATAATGAGTCAGAAAGAGGAAGCCCAGCTAACCTGACCAGGCTGATCAATTCAACCATGGTGATGCCTAGAATCACAGCCTCCATAGGCTGATACCTGTGGTAGAATCTATCTTGACCCTTTTCATCCACTGTAACTGCTTTCCAAAGCTAGTGCTTAGATCATTATCATCTCTTTAGCTTCATAAAACACACCAAAGAGGAAAAGGACTTTTTTTTTTTTTTTGCCTAAAAATTATAGATAAGGGGTCATCCATAATGAAAGACTGGAAAGAAGCCAAAAGACAAACATGCAATTAACCAGCCCAATGCCTCCAGGCTCCAGTCTTGAAAGAGCTCTTCAGCCATACACACCCTCACTACAAAGTGCAATTCTGTTAATAAAAGGGACTGAGTGGAATGTAGTCTTTCAAGGCTTTCATGCACAAAATCACTTCTGGAAAAAAGGAAAGGTAATAGTTTACCATCTCCAGTGGAATAGGTGATAGACCCGGGTCCATCTGAAACACGAGCATTTCATATTTCTGTATGTCCACTTTCCATCTAAGGAGACATTTCTGTTCCATGTATTCAGCCTTTTGCTCCCAATTTCTATCCATCTCATTAACAGTTGTAAGCTATAATCCCCTTCTCACCCCTGCTTACCCTGGCAGAGGGCAGGAAAATTGGAAAATCTTCAAGTAGGATGAAGATGTTCATAGCAGTACTAGTCACAATAGCTGAGACGTGCAAGCAACCTAAAAGTCCATTACCATATAACTGGATAAAGAAGATATGGTCATATGAACAATGGAATATATACCTCAGCCATGAAAAAGAATGCCATCTGAAATAATGCCATCTGCAGCAACATGGATTATTATGCAGCAACTACAGATTATTATGCCAAGTGAGGTAAGTCATAACAGAGAAAGATAAATACCATATGAGATCACTCCTATGTGGAATCTAAAATATGACACAAATGAACTTATGTACAAAACAGAACGAGATTCACAAACATAGAAAACAGACTTCTGGTTGCTCAGTAGGGGAGGAGTGGATTGGGAGCTTTCGATTGGCAGACGCAAATACTTTCTATGGGATGAATAAACAACAAGGTTGTACTGTATAGCATAGAAAACTACACTGACTATCCTGCGATAAATCATAATGGGAAAGAACCTGAAAAATAATCTATATATGTATTTTTTAAAGATGTGGTGTATATACACAATGGGATACTACTCAGTCATAAAAAGAAATTTCTCCATATGCAGCAACATGGATGGACTTGTAGGGTATTATGCTAATGAAATAAGTCAGGCAGAAAAAAGTATTTACTCTATAATATCACTTATATGTGGAATCTAAAAACCATGGCAAACTAGAGAATAAAGAAAACCTAGTAGATTCACAGACATAGAGACAAACTAGTAGTTACCAGTAAGGGGTGTGGGGGGTACAATATAGAGGTAGGGAGAAAGAAGGATTATTGTGGGATTATACGAAGTCATTTACGTGAAACTTTTGAAAACTGTAAAGCACTATAGAATTTAAAGAACTCTTCATCCATTTTTTTTTTTAAGTGCTGTCAGTTCAGTCTCTCAGTCATGTCTGACTCTTTGCGACCCCCTGGACTGCAGCACACCAGGCTTCCCTGTCCATCACCAACTCCTAGAGTTTGCTCAAACTCATGTCCATTGAGTCAGTGATGCCATCCAACCATCGCATCCTCTGTCATCCCCTTCTCCTCCTGCCCTCAATCTTTCCCAGCATCATGGTCTTTTCAAATGAGTCAGTTCTTCACATCAGGTGGCCAAGTATTAGAGTTTCAGCTTCAACATTAGTCCTTCCAATGAACACCCAGGACTGATTTCCTTTAGGATGGACCTGGTTGGATCTCCTTGCAGTTCAAGGGACTCTCAAGAGTCTTCTCCAACACCACAGTTTGAAAGTATCAATTCTTCAGCGCTCAGCTTTCTTTAGAGTCCAACTCTCACATCCATACATGACTACTGGGAAAACCATAGCTTTGATTAGATGGACCTTTGTTGGCAAAGTAATGTCTCTGCTTTTTAATATGCTGTCTAGGTGGGGTTCCCTGGTGACTCAGACGGCAAAGCGTCTGTCTGCAGCCCAGAAGACTCAGGTTCGGTCCTTGGGTTGGGAAGATCCCCTGGAGAAGGAGATGGCAACCCACTCCAGTACTCTTGCTTGGAAAATCCCATGGAAGAAGGAGCCTAGTAGGCTACAGCCCATGGGGTCGAAAAGAATTGGACATGACTGAGCGTCTTCACTTTCACTAGGTATTGTAGTCAGGGTCAGTAAGCAAGGCCATGTCCTCCTCGTCTCTATTTAATGCTCTCGGGAGAAGGATCCAAAGCTCCCTCAACTATATATGGATCACAACACTCAAGTGAAAAAAGCGGTGGGGGGCGGGAGGGGGGGGCGTGGCGCTGAGGAAGCAGCAGCTTGCAATTCCTACCATGTGCCACACTCAGAATGTTCATCTTTCTATCTCAAGTCCTAAGAAGGTAACTGTATAAAGAAATGAATAACTGGATAAATAACTGGAAATAACAGGATGAACAACATCCTGTCCTCCAGGACTTCCATTTTCTAGCTGGAAGACCAGACAGCACAGTGTAACTGCAAGTGCAGTGAAGGAGGTTCCGGCTCAGAGAGGCAGCTAGGAGGTGGTGAGGCCTGCGTCAGGACTCAGGTCTTCCGATTCCATGTCACTTGCTCTGCTTTAGCCCATGTTGTGTTCTTGCAAACAGATGTCAACAGCCTTACAGGAACAGAGAGGGAGGAGGGCTCAGCTGGGGGCGGAGTGGCTGGAAAGGCGGCAGGATGGGGTGGCATGTAATGCGGGCTCAGGGGAGGAACCAAACTGCCTGGCTGTCAGGGGCCCATCACTTGCACAGCTGTCTTGCAGCAAATCTGCTGGGAATCGACTACCACTTACTGGTATTCAATAAGCATGGAGGGGGGATGGGGAGTGGAGGTGAGATGGGGGAGGAGAGAGGGCAATGTCTTTTCAAATGTATGTCTTTTTTCCTCTTCTTTAAAAAAAAATTTTTTTTTAATTCTATCTTCTAGGACTAGGAAGGAAAGGACAAAAGCCTAGGATAGGAAAGAAATAAAGACTTTTTTTCCCCTTCAACCAAAAAAAATACACAGTGGTGACAGTCAGAGGTTCCTGACAATTTATCCCATCTGTGGAAGCATGACTCTTAAAATGGAGAATCACCCAGAAAATCTCCTATGGGGCCTGAACCTCTGCCGTGTAATGATTTTTCCTTCTTAAGGGAATAAAGGTTAACAAAGTGCAACCTTTTTTCTAAATAAGGTCGCACAGTCCGTTTTGCAATCAGATACCTGCTCTGAGAATTAACACATCCAAATCCCCTGCTTGAATGGACATCTCCCTAATCTACTTCTGGAGAGGCGCATGCTTTTGTTTAAAACCCCCAAGACCTTGCCAGCTGAGGTCCAGCCATAAGCAGAGACTGTAATTTAATTTTGCCAAGAGCTCAGGACCTCAACCCTAGGGAGAATCAGCCCTTAGTGAAGGCTCCAGGGCTGAGGCACCCCCCGGCCATGCCCACCCCAACTATGAGGGAACATACAGACCGAGGGGGTCTCAGGGCCTTTGGGATAATTGAAGATGCTAGCTACAAACACTAAGGATCAAAATGCATGTGAGACCTATTGGCCGCTCTGCTGTCCCTTGGCCTCCTACCATTTGTCTTCCTGGAAATAAAGGAATCCCAGTATCAGCCTGACAGAGGGCAGCTGCACATCTAATTCAGGCAGATCCAAAAACCACCTTCCTCATCAGGATCCTCCCTTCTTGTAGATAGCAGCTTCCATGCTGTTTACTTAGACGTTTGATTTAGCCACCCTGTGATGGGCCTTACAATGTGGGAGAGTAAAGGGGGTGATGCTGGGTAGATTTGGGAGAACTTTTGGTAAGCCAAGCATAGAACAGATTCACTCTGGACAATAAAATGCTCAAATTCATCCTATACTTGTAAAAAAAAAAAAAAAAAGCCAAGAGTAGATGGGAAGACAGTTACTTACTACACAAGTATTATGAGCCAGACGACATGGGGATGGAGGCTTCACCTGCATTATCTCGCTCAGTCCCCTTCTCACAGCAACCCTACCAGGTGGATGGGTTACCAGCATTTCACAGGTGAGGAAACTGCAATTCAGGAGCTCTCTAACTGGCCTGCACTCATGCAGCCATTAGATGGTGAGGCAACATTTGAACCCAGATCTGGGTGCTCCGTTTCGGGCAGTATGGCTCTGCCCTCTGACACAATCGAAGATTCTCAGATGAAAGTTTACTGTTGAGTTACCAGTGCTGCAGCTGGCCAACAGCAGTTCAGAGACCAGACTTCCCAGATCATGGTTTACACGCATGAACTGGACCCTCCAGCTACAAACTACACACATCCTAACCCAGCGGCCCAAAGGAGGCAGAAGGGAGCACAAGGGAAATGCAGACTTCCAGTCCTTCTTCCACCCAACAGGAAGGCACACAAACACTCCCAGTGCGCCAGCGTCGCACAGCGAGAGGGCGGCCAGAGCATCACCCTCGGCTAGTGCACTCTTTCCAAAGCACCACCTCAAATCACCTCCCAAGAGGCTCAAAAGCGGCCATGTTCTCTGTGATTACATGAATTCCACCATAGGGCACTTACCCTGGTAGTCCAGGGGTTAAGAATCTGCCTGCCAGTGTCGGGGATACGGGTTCTGTCCCTGGTCCAGGAACTAACATCCCATATGGGGTTCCTGAGGCAGATGGTCAAATAAGATACGACACATCAGAGAGGGGAACAACCCAAGGGCTCTCATCAGTCTGGAGGGTTTTGAATCAGCAGAGCATCCTGAGTCACAGGGGGGGAAAAGTAAAACTGTGATACTTATCTACTCCTTTTTAACTGGGAAAGTACACAAGATACTTCAGACATTTGCTAAAAAAACACAGTTGTCTCACCTGTAATTGAAGGAAAGCTCAATCACTTAGCTAAAACTTGCTAATCCTGAATTCCTCCTTCCTGGAAGATCCCAAAGTAAACGAACAACCACTACATTCTCAGAGGGTTTTGTTTTTTTTTTTTTTTAAGATCTTTCTGATGTGGGCCATTTTAAAAGTATTAAATTTGTTACAATGTTGCTTCTATTTTAAGTTTCGGTTTTTTGGCTGTGAGGCATGTGGGATCTTAGCTTCCCAACCAGAGATCAAACTCACATCCCCTGAACTGGAAGATGAAGTCTTAACCACTGGACCACCAAGGAAGTCCCTTCAGTGTGTTACTTTTCATCTATCCTAGCTCTGCTCAAAACCTTATTCTTCACATTTCCTGGACATCTTTGTTTGCATCCATCAACCTCACCTTCCCTTCCCACACCCTCCCCAACACCTACTCCCCATCACAACCACCACCAGATCACATCTATCCAGCATTTCTATATTAGACACAGAGGATCCTATAAAAAGAAAAGTGATGCTTACTTGGCCAAAGCCCCTTCCTCATACAAAAATACCACAGGCAGAAAATCTAATGATGCTCCATCAGTGTCTTTAAAACTTAAGAACATATTAACAACTCAGAGAAGCTTTTGCTGATACCAAGACACAAGACAAGGAATTAAATTATTAACATTCTTCTAGGAAAGATGGACAAATGGCAACCAACTCCAGTATTCTTGCCTGGAGAATCCCAGGGACAGAGGAGCCTGGTGGGCTGCTGTCTATGGGGTTGCACAGAGTCGGACATGACTGAAGTGACTTAGCAGCAGCAGCAGCAGCAGCAGGAAAGATGGACTGTCTCCAAATCTAGTTGCCCTAAGGTTGTCCATAATTTTTACTCCAATTCAGACATAAGCACAGCCGAATATATGGCCAGGCATATTTATTTTTCCAAGCATCTGTCTCTGGGATCTAGTGAAGGTCTGCCATCACAATTCTTCTGATGACATGGACAGATGGGCTCTAAGTCATGCAGCGATAACCCCACAAATAAGTTAAGGCACTACAACTGCCGGGAACAAATCACAACACTATTTAAGAAAAAAATGAATTCATAAATCAGTTCAATCTTTATAACAGTCCCTTTTTGAAAAGAGCAACATCCTTGAGGTCAGGGGTTGTGTCATACTCCTTTATATGTCCCCCCTCTCCAATATTTAGCAGGATACTGGGTAGAATAGTCAAGATGTACTGCTACTCATGACTGTTTTTGAAACCTCTATGCAGGTCAGGAAGCAACAGTTAGAACTGGACAGGGAACAACAGACTGGTTCAAAATAAGAAAAGGAATACGTCAAGGCTATATATTATCACCGTGCTTATTTAACTTATATGCAGAGTACATCATGAGAAACACTGGGCTGGAGGAAACAAAAGCTGGAATCAAGATTGCCAGGAGAAATATCAATAACCTCAGATATGCAGATGACACCACCCTTATGGCAGAAAGTGAAGAGGAACTAAAGAGCCTCTTGATGAAAGTGAAAGAGGAGAGTGAAAAAGTTGGCTTAAAGCTCAACATTCAGAAAATTAAGATCATGGCATCTGGTCCCATCACTTCATAGGAAATAGATGGGGAAACAGTGGAAACAGTGTCAGACCTCATTATTTTGGGCTCCAAAATCACTGCAGATGGTGACTGCAGCCATGAAATTAAAAGACACTTACTCCTTGGAAGGAAAGTTATGACCAATCTAGATGGCATGTTGAAAAGCAGGGACATTACTTTTGTCAACAAAGGTCCGTCTAGTCAAGACTATGGTTTTTCCTGTGGTCATGTATGGATGTGAGAGTTGGACTGTAAAGAAGGCTGAGCGCAGAAAAATTGATGCTTTTGAACTGTGGTGTTGGAGAAGACTCTTGAGAGTCCCTTGGACTGCAAGGAATCCAACCAGTCCATCCTAAAGGAAATCAGTCCTGGGTGTTCATTGGAAGGACTGATGTTGAAGCTGAAAATCCAATATTTTGGCCACGTGATGCAAAGAATTGACTCATTTGAAAAGACTCTAATGTTCGGAAAGATTGAAGGCAGGACTAAAATAGGATAACAGAGGATGAGATGGTTGGATGGCATCACTGACTCAATGGACATGAGTTTGGGTAAACTCCGGGAGTTGGTGATAGACAGGGAGGCCTGGTGTGCTGTGGCTCATGGGGTCACAAAGAGTCAGACACGACTGAGCGACTGAACTGACTGACTGACTGTATTTCACTTTTAAAAGTACTTTTCCCTGTTTTTTATCTTATTTTGTATCTTATTTTACTGACCCTAGACTTCATGTTGTTACGTTGTTTGAGTCTTAATAAAAAGTGGGATCAACAGCTCTAGGGGTCAGCAAAGTCAAATATTCAATAGGAAACAGTGCATAAGGTGGAAGAAGTCTGAAGCAGAAGAAGCGTTAATCAAGGTAATATTGCCAAGGACTTCCCCGATGGTCCAGTGGTTAAGAATCCTTCTTCCAATGCAGGAGACACAGGTTTGATCCCCGGTTGGGCAACTAAGATCCCATGTGCTACAACTAAGACCCAATGCAACCAAATAAATACGTTTTTTTTTTTTAAAAAAGGTAATGCTGGCCACAAACTGAAATGCCCAGAGCCCTAAACAGCACATCTTTCCCACGTGGCAGTCTCCTGAGTCTTGAGTCACATCTACAAGGAATCCCATGATTGCTTAATGGACTGGGAGCAACCATCCTAGGTCTTAGGAATCCCATGATCAGTCCAGGAGCTTACACACCTGATATTCAACACCATGCAAGCTAACCAGACCCAAGCAGCTCCAATGTCAGAATCCATGTCAGAAGAGACCATGAAAAGAAGGAGGCAGCGGCAGCAGCCTGGATCATCATCACCTGCATTTGTCAAACACATGTAAACAAGAGACTTCTCCACATCCTCATCGACCTTTCCACTCCTACATAATGTGGAGGCAGGCAGGACAGCCAGGTGGAGTCAAAGGGAACTCAGGGTTCACACGGCTTTTGTACTTCTCTCTCCAGGATTTACTCTTGCCACAGGGCAGAGAGGATGCTCTCTTCCTGCCTCAGGCAAGTTTTTCCTATATGTGGGTCCTGAGGACATCAGCCTTCTCACCTGCATTCAGGAGCAGACCCTGCAGAGAACAAGAGTGCCCACTTCAGGCAAGTCCCAAGTACAAAGAGCACTTGCAAACCAGCCTTCCCTTTAAAGGAGGGCGTGGTCCTCTTTACATGCTCACCTCCGCTGGGAAACACAGATTAAATGGCACAAGCTCAATATTAACCAAAGGGTCGCGGCTAAGATTAGTGTAGGACAGAAAGACATCTTGTGCTTTCTGACGTGATGTACTGAGAAAGATTCAAAACATCACTTATGTAGCATTCCTGACAGAAATGCATCCAATCATGAGGAATCTCCTAGTGAGGAATTATCATACAAATCCAAATTGCTAGGAAGTAACTGACATTTTTTAAGAGTGTAAGTCAATGTCATCACACACACACACACACACACACACACACAGAGGCACACACAAAGGCAGAGGGACTGTTCCTAATTAAAAGGATGACAGAGATGTGACAACTGAATAAAATCAGCATGATCCTGGACTGAATCGTAGGTCAGGGGAAGAGTTATTGTCATAAGTAGCAAAATTGGGGCATGAACTGCATGTTCAACAATAGTACATCAATGTTATACGTCCTCATTATAAAGCAACTATATTTCAAGGAAAATTAATTTGAAAACAATTTTTTTTAAAGAAAAAGATATGCAGATTGGGGAAAATGTTATATATGTCCTGTTTTACTAACTAAACTATAGTTACAAAAAGGAATGTCTTTGTTCTTAGGAAAGACATGCAGAAGCTATTTAGGGGTCAAGTGGCATGATGTGTGTAACTTCAAATGGTTCAAAAAAGATAATAGGCATCAATATGGAACAATACACAAATGAGGCAAAATAGTCATAATTGATAAATTAAGTTTAGACTATATAGGAGTTCTTTGTATTCTGGCAACTTTTCTGTAAGTTTACTTTAAAATAAAGCTTTTTAAAACAACATAAATTCAAATTCAACTTGCAAAGTATTTCTACAGTAACACTGGTTGAATGAGGCAAGGCCCCCATCCCATAGGAAAGGCACCTGTCACCATCCACCCACCCCCAGACCCAGGTGACTATGCCCTTCTTCCACCTCAAATTCAATATCTGGCCAAGCTCAGCTATTGAGATTCATCTCCCAGGAATTTGAAACTGAGCCAGGAAGAGGTGAGAACACTGAGCAGAAGAGAGGGCAACTTCAGGTATGACACCTCCGCATAAAGAGTGGGCAGAGGATCGGGTCTGGGTTTTGATGAGGAGGACGTGGTGACACTGGACAGGACTGTCTCAGACCACGAATGAGCACATTGGTGGTTATGTCTCAGGTACACAGCAATCCCTCAATACAGGCTGGCTGCAACCAGCAATTACTGGACAGAAATGTCTCAGAGCACAGAAGAGCACATTGGTGGGTATGTCTCCAGTACACAGCAATCGTTCAATACAGGCTGGCTGCAACCAGCAAGTACTGGACAGAAATGTCTCAGAGCACAGAGGAGCACATTGGTGGGTATGTCTCCAGTACACAGCAATCCCTCAATACAGGCTGGCTGCAACCAGCAAGTACTGGACAGGACTGTCTCAGAGCATGAAAGAGCACATTGGTGGTTACATCTCATACACAGCAATCCCTCAATACAGGCTGGCTGCAATCAGCAATTACTGGACAGAAATGTCTCAGCACGAAAGAGCACATCGGTGGATATGTCTCCAGTACACAGCAATCGTTCAATAAAGGCTGGCTGCAATCAGCAATTGCACTGAACAACTCCACAACTCCACCCCACCCCCACTTCATTTTAGCCACCTCAACTGTGTCTGTTCCTTGGCAACAGACTATCAATACAACAAGATTAAGATCCCCATGACTCCTGCCCACAAAGGTAGACTGGGGAGTGCAGCCACCCACCCCTCCCCTGCACCCACGCTGCCGCCCTGTTTC
Source organism: Aepyceros melampus (assembly GCA_006408695.1). NCBI lineage: Eukaryota > Metazoa > Chordata > Mammalia > Artiodactyla > Bovidae > Aepyceros > Aepyceros melampus. The sequence goes on from SJXQ01001458.1 coordinate 753,637, forward strand.
CACCAAAGAAGGGATGGCTCCTTCTCTTCTCATACCCACAGCCTCTTATTTAGGGACAAACTGGCCGCAGCAAAGGGTGCAGCCTGTAACGGAGACCACTCAACCTCTACCAGGCACGACACACTGTGGCAAACAGCCAGAAGGAAAAGACTTGGGCCTTGACCAGGCAGGAAACCTGGATCCTTGTACTACTAACCTCAATGAAAACCTGGTAAATTACCACTCTCATCTGACCTGCAGGTAGACAGAATAATGGTACCCAAAGTTGTCTATGTCTTCATCTCTATAACCAGTGTGCATGCGACATTTCATGGCAAAATGGACTTTGCAGATGGGATTAATTTAAGGATCTTGAAGTAGGGAGATTTTCCAGGATTATCCAAGTGGGTCCAATGGAGTCAAAAAGATCCATAAAAGCAGAGAACCTTTCCCAGCTATGGTCAGTGGAAGATCAAAATGTAGCAAGATTTGAAGATGGAAGGATACAAGCCAAGGAAAACAGGTGGCCTCTAGAACCTGAAAAAAGGCAAAGCGATGGAATTCTCCTCTAGAGCAGGGGTCTCCAAACTCCAGGGTCTAATGCCTGATGGTCTGACGTGGAGCTGATGTGGTAATAATAGGAATAAAGTACACAACAAGTGTAATGCGCTTGAATCATCCCAAAACTATCCCTACCCCCTGCCTGGGCCATGGAAAAACTCTTTCACAAAACCAGTCCCTGGGGTCAAAAAGGCTGGGGATGGCTGATCTAGAGCCCCCGGAGGAACAGAGCACTTGATTCTAGCCTCCTGAGCCTCGTATCAGGCTTCTCAGCTGCAGAATTGTAGGATCAAATAGACTTGTGGTGTTTTAAGTCACTAAGTTTCTGGCCATTTGTGAGAGCAGCACTAGAAAACTAACACGGACTTTAATCCTTCCTCTGGAAATGAGAGGGTTTTCATCCTTTCGAGAAGTGGGGTCAGGAGAACTCCTGGGGCACCCCTGGAGAAACCCTGGCCCTTGACCATAAATTCTCTGAAGGTAAGTAATTCACAAAACCAACAACCTCCATGTCAGATGGAATTTATTTAGTATCATCTGCCCTTGTTTTGTGGGCTTCCCAGGTGGCTCGGTGGTAAAGAATCTGCCTGGCAATGCAGGAGACTCAGAAGGCATGACTTTGATCCCTAGGTCTGGAAGATTCCCTGGAGGAGGAAACGGCAACCCACTCCAGTATTCTCACCTGGGAAATCCCATGAGCAAAGGAGCCCTGGCGGGCTAAATATAGTCCATACGGTGGCAGAGACAGACACAAGTGAGCATGAGCATGCATGCTCTTGTTTTGTATTTTGCCACTAGAACTCATTCTTTTTTTAGTAATAAAAATAAAATGTCTCCCAAGTTACTAAGTAATTGGCAAACCCCAGGGGCCCAGAACACCAGCATCCACATTGTATCCACTTGATCAGTAAACATTCCCCAACAACCACGCCCACCCCAGAGGGCTTTAGCGCTGCCTCAGATCCAGTAGTGAAATCACCATGGCCGCCTTCCAGATTTCTGAGTCATCTTCACCACTGCAGGTCCAAGCAACAGCAGCTGGATTTTGACCTCAAGGCTGCTGCTGCTGCTGCTAAGTCACTTCAGTCGTGTCCGACTCTGTGCGACCCCAGAGACAGCAGCCCACCACGCTCCCCCTTCCCTGGGATCCTCCAGGCAAGAACACTGGAGTGGGATGCCATTCAAAGCCCAAACCCAGGCCTGGAAATTCAGCTGCTGCACAAGGCCCCCCAACCCCCACCTCCCTTCTCTAACATCTCCCCTATGCAACTGCCCTGATGTCTCCTGGGAGCCATGCAGCTGGCTGAAGGACACGCTGCCAAGTGTAATCCATGGGTGTAGTGACGCACTCCAGCTACATCACGGGAGCTACTTAAACTGATTGCCTCTGTTCTCAGGAGGGTGTTTGAGGGTATTTCTTATCACTGAATATTTCCAATGAATGAAACATCTGGGGAAGACAGCTACTGTCCTAACTCTGATGAAGTCTCACTAGAAAGGCCTATGACAAGCCTTGTGGCTGTAGTGAAGATGGTAGTTTTTTTTGAGCAGAGCCTATTTGTAGCTTCCACTTCTTTATTCTTCCAAGAGCTGGAGAGTGTGTGTGCCCCCTGCAAGTGCAATTCTAAGGACAAGAGGTCAAAGTCCATCAAAACAGACCCAGGAAAAAGGAGCTGTCGTTCCTTTTGACAATCTTTGCTGCATCTACTCAAAACTGGGGCCACCAGGTGGGTTTCCCAGGGGATCTATTCAAGCATAGAGAGCATCACCTCTAAAGCAGAGAGCAGCTAGATACCAGGGACTTGTACTGGAAATGGTTCTGGCCCAAAAGGGAGTCTGTTCTAAGCACCATGGTGCAGGAATTGGCCAGACAGGGTGCGGGCTGCTTTACAAAAGGAAGAAGGCTGTTTTAGGGTGGGCAGGCCAACAAAGCTCCGCCACGGGGAATTTGATCCCCTTATTATCGTCCTGTCATCACCCACTCCAGTTAAACCAAGATCTGCCACAGACGCCTGCCAAACGACAACGCAGGACCACGGCTCTGCCTTGGAGGAAAGTGCTCCTGAAAAGCCACACAGTCATTCCGGGTCCCTGGGAGACCCCGGCCACAGACAGCCCAGCACAGCCACAATAATCTGCCCAAGAGTCTCCCTCTGAGCAGGAGCAGAGGTGGGGAACTGGAGAAGGGGGTGAGCCCACAAATGCCTGGGCAGAAGGGAGCCGCCTCCAACCTGACCCACATCTTCCCTCTCCCACGCGCTGCAACACACGCTCTGGAGCATCCATCAACAGCACCGTTGCGTATAAACAGAACGAGAAGGATGCAGAGAAAAGGAGCCTGCGGAGAGGAACGGGCAAGTCCAGAGATGAGGCCTCAAAGGCTGAAACAGAACCAGAAAAGACATCCTGGCAACCCTTGCTACTCAGAGACTTTGTTTGAAGCCCTAGAAATCCTAGACCTGGCATGGCAATAATTTTTTTTTCAAGTCCTCTATATATTAAGCTTTCAAAATGACAAATTTTCAGGACTAACAACATTCTGTGCTAGTGACAGCTCTTAGGTCACTAGGCACCTAAGAGTATCTCATCTTTTTAAAGGTGAATTTTTAAAGGTGCATTAACTTCTGACCTCAAGAGTCTACAGAAATGCCACATGGTCTTAAAAATGCTCACTGCAGTATTACCAAAATGTAGGGAGAGGGAGGGTAGGAAGCCCAGCCAGCAATGAGAGAATGAAAGCTCATACAACTTACATTTTCATGTAAAAAATAAGATACAACAATTAACAACAACAACAAAATAATAATAATATGTGGTCTTTCAATATAGGGTCAATTGTTTTTAGCATGGAAAGTGTGCCCATAATAGTTTTTAAAATACATTAAACAGATTATTATACCATATTAATTTAAAAGGAAAAAACATGTTTTCTCATGTTTTTTAAATAATGTCAGGAGTATAAAGAGTCCTACTACTACTACTTTGAAAATACCTTCCCTTCTCACAAAAAGCGAAGGGTGCCAACAGTATCCTTTATTGTTCTTAAAGCAGGTAAAAGCTCTGTCTGCAAGGAGGGAACAGTTATATTAAAAAAAAAAAAAAAACTGCCAAATCCCCAGTCAGTCATTCCTTTAATTAGACATATTGCTTTTTTAGGCTTTTCTTTTTTTAATAAAGAGAAACATGCCCCTAAGGGTCCCAAATGAGAGAAAGCACTGGGATTGGAAGTCATCATAGACCCACAACTGCAGACAAGGTCATACAACAGATCAGAACATCCCAGCTCACTGGATAGGGGTGCCTCTGGGTAGTCAGCCACAGGCTGTGGGCGAAATCCTTCTGTGCCCCAAACCCCACATGCCCTGTGAGCAATGCTGGCTCTAGGGTTGGCATGTTTTGAAATGAGAGAGATTGAGAGAATCCTGCATGGAGGCAGAGGCAGGAAGAACTGCAAATCACAAAGTATCTGAATGTGTTTATTGCTTCATTTGAAGGTCTGTGTCTATCCTTCCGCATCCTAAAATTTATTACATTGTGATTTTTTAAAGTATATCTGGTACAAAAAGCGAAGATAGTCCCAAATTTGGCAACCCTATAGCATGAAACAGAGGTCCAAGAGGCTGGACAGCTTGACTGGGATTATGGGATGGGAAGAATGTCATTAGAGGGGGAGCCATTCTCTTTCTTTCTACAAAGTTTTTACTCCTCTTCTTTAATTACATGTTGTGAATTACCTTTGTAACTTTGTAAAGTAAAGTTACATTTTAAAGAAATATAAGCAAAACCTGTTACAGAAAAGAGTATACTTCCCCCCACCCCTTTTTTTCCCAAGACTCTCATCCAGCCTCTCCTCTATTAGTGAAAATAATTGAAGAACCCAGAGAGGAGGACTTAAGTCCACAAAAGGCAAGGAAACACTTACTGTTGTGTTTACCTGTTAAGGCTTGCAATTACCAGAGATTCCTCTGACTACTGTTACCAGCAGCCTGTCTGCTCAGGGGTTCATCAGCAGTGCTTATTAAGCCATTGCTCTTCTGATACACTGACTTTAGACAAGCCAATGGAAGAGAGAAAATACGTTGTTAGGTTCATTTAACAAATGTTTATTGAGCCTAAGGCTGAGTGCTGGGCCCTGGGATACAGGATAGATAAAGCATAATCCCCCTGTCCTCAGGGGCTTGTTTCTACAGACCAAGAAATTGGCTTCAGACATGAGCAAGGACTAGAGGGAATACAGCCAGACAGTGGGAGAAAGGGGCACTTCAGCTAGTCTCCGAAGAGCGAATGGCCAGGATGAATACACAGTACTCTAAGAGCATCATAGCTAAAACTATTCTCTTGTCTTACCTCCTTCCTTTCACTGTTGAGGAAACAAGTCCAGAAAATAGAAGCCACTAGACATTGGTGCCAGTATGAGAAAGTAAAGTGCAGGTAAACATTCTCAGGCCCAAGGTTACCCACTACAGAGCAAGGAGGTAAACCCAGCTCCCACTAGTCCAAATCCTTAACTCTGGATGCAAAATGCTAAAGAAGTGAGAAGGAGCTACTTCCAAGATCCAATTTTATGTTTTCATGGGTGGGCGGGCCCACCTTGCCACTCCAGTGGGGAGGTACAGGCATGAACTTGGTAACACAGAATTTGCAACCCAAGCCTAATAGTACAGTTCCTCCATTGCCTAAAACATGAGAACAGGAGTGCACACCTTGCCTCGAAAACCTAGTTATAGGGATTCAACTTAATTCTGCATTTGGTGAGTGATTCAGTGGCTCGGAACGTAAAGCATCTGCCTATAATGCGGGAGACCTGGGTGTTAGGTAAGGACAACCAGGACCCCGAAAAGAGTGTCTAAGAGGCTTTTTAATGGCAAAGCGTTCCCGGGCGGGGTTCCTGGACCGGAAAGAGGAAGGTCGAGGAAATCTGCACTCAGACCGTGTTGGGGGTGGTTTTTATATGGTCCTTGCGAGGGATGGTCAGGCTAGATGGACAGGGGTTCGGATAGGTCGCCAGGCCGAGGCGTTGAGGGCTGACAGGTCCTTCTACATGGCTGGGGTGGGGCGGCTTTAGCTGGTGAAGTGTGCTGTCATTGGTCCCTGGGATCTGGGAGGCTCCTTCCATTAGGGACTTCCTCCGCCGCCAGGAGGTAGAGGAAGGGCGGCCCATCATGGCCCCCGGGGTCCGGCCTTACACTGGGTTTGATCCCTGGGTCGGGAAGATCCTCTGGAGAAGGAAATGGCAACCCACTCCAGTACTCTTGCCTGGAAAATCCCATGGACGGAGGAGTGTGGTAGGCTACAGTCCACAGGGTCACAAAGAGTTGAACACGACTGAGTGACTTCACCTTCAGTTTCACTTTTCAGTTTATACACAAACTCAGCATATATATGAAGCCAAAATCAAGGAAACTCATTCAAAACTTAAAACCCATAAACTCTAGAATTGTGTACCTGATACAGAATAAGCAAAATAACCCTGAGCAGAATGAGGTTATTTGGAAATGGTCAGATACAGGAATCCCAACAGTGATCAGAAAATGGTCTTGAGAAACAATGCCATCAGGACTTCCTGGTGCTCTGGTGGTTAACAATTGGCCTTGCAATGCAGTGGGTGCCAGTTCAAGCACTGGTCAGGGAACTAAGATCCCGCAGGCCTCAGAGGAACTAAGAGTCCACCCAGCCAAAAATAAATTAATTAAAATGTTTTTAAAAAATGCCTTCAACCTGACTTCTCTCCTTCTGCCTCCAGCAGGAGCCATTAAGGATTAAGTTGTAGCCCTGAATCTTAGGGCCAAAGGCAGTCATGCAAGCCCCCTAGAGACCTGTCACTGGGGAGGCTGGCAGGAGCTAGCAGGGGAGGGGTGAAAAGTCAGCCTCCCAAGTACACTTTTCTCTTCTCAGTTCATTTCTGCGAAGCAATGACCAAGTTCCTTCTATAACTCAAGAGGCCAAAGTGCTACAGAAGCAATATTTTAAAGCTGACACACAGGGAAGGGTCATACCCTCTATGGGTAAAATGAGGGTGAGATGGAAGAAAAAATAGCACAAATAATCAGCAATTCAGTCTTGCCACCAGTAGTAAAGTTCTCTTTCTGGTTGTGATGCAGGTGATGAAAGAAAGAGGAGATAAAACCCTGCCCAAGGTCCAGCAGACTAGGCTGGATCCTCATCTTACTTGCTATGTGATCCCAGGCAGTGCCTTCACCCCCGACCTCAATCTTGTCCTCTATGAAATGGCCACTACCTGCCTCATGGGTCGTCAGGAGGGCTAAGGCACAAGGTCATGTGCCAAGTGCTTTGCCTTAAACCTCGTATGTTGTAAGTATTCCATAAGCGGCCCCTGGAACTATTAATTACCCAAGAGGCAAATCATTCTGGCTCCTTGTAAAAACTACACGACTTCTGAGAGGGCTGACTGCAGCTGTCCAGCAGTGCTGAGCCTGCAATAGCACACCCGCATCTCGGGAGAACAGCCCCAGGGCCAGTTCACCAGCTGGATTCAAGATGCCCTCTTTGGCAGCAGCGTCCTGAGCCTCCCCAATAGCCCCTGAACCCTCTCTCTGCCTGCTTTTTCTGTGGTCAGTTCTCTGCCTCCAATATAGTCTCTCTTCTCAACAACCCACTAAGTGCGTTAGCCTAGCTGAGGCAGCCTGCTCTTAAAAACAAGAAACAGCCTCAGTGTTTTCAGAAATGCTGACTTCAAAACAGGCACACTCATCCTATGAGGCAGAGACCTCATAGGATTCCACCTCAAAGAATCTCAAAAGCACAGAACTTAAAGGGAGGATTTCCCTGACAACACCATAACACAGTATAACGAGTATGAGCTCAGACACTGGTGAGGGTAATTTAACAGGCTCCCATGCTCCCTAGTCGGGCTCATATTTCAAACCACTCAGCCTCACACCGTTCAAGAGACGAACCCACCAGAGAAACTCCTGCCAGGTCTCTGGGGTTTTGCAGGCACACACCCTAGGCAGTTCACCAAGAGTCACACTCAAGGACAAGTCTCGTGGGCATCAGGATCCCCTTAGACCTTTCTTCTCCAAGTGTGAGATACAACTCAGCAGCTTCAGCTTCACCTGGATCTTGTGAGAAACACAGACTCACAAGCCCCACCCAGACCTAGCCCATCGGGGTCCCCCTTTTAACTAGATGCCCGGGTGACAGTGCTTGAGAGTATTTAGAACAAAGTATAGCCAGAATAGACTGGGATTATTGACTGAGGTTTTCACTCAGTCTTTTCCTTTCTTGGTGGAAAGAAAAAATTAGCCACTGGCACACAGTAGATAATCAATATCCGTTGAATGGATGAACAGATGAATGGGTAGTCTACCAAGTGACTCAAGAAACTTACCCTGTATTAAGTGCAAAGAAAGATGCAAGCATGGGCCTGAGAAAGAGAGAGAGAGAGAGAACACTTGGGGGCAGGGAGAAGGGGTCTTTAAATGAGGTGGTTGGTGGAGGCCTCTCTAACAGGAGTTCACATCAGGGGCGGCATGAAACTACGGTGTGATGGATGAGCAGGCGCATGCTGGGAAGAGGATGTTAGCCCTACAGGTCAGCACTACACTTGCCACCATCAAGGGTCTCTGGCTGTAGGCCAGTAAGGATAGATAAGACTCATAAGTTTCTTGGTCTAGTGGTTAAGAACCCATCTTGCAATGCAAGGGACATGCATTCGATCCCTGGTTGGGGAACCTAGATCCCACATGCCGCAGAACAACTAAGCCTGCACACTACACCTAAATCCATGTGCTCCAGAGTCCTTGAGCCACAACTAAAAAGTCCATGAGGCACAATGAAAGATCCTGCATGACTCAATGAAGATCCTGTGTGCCACAGCTAAGATCCGACACAGATAAATAATTTTTTTTTAATTTTTAAAAGAACCCTGGAACTAAAAAACTAAAGGGAAAAGAAAAAAATTATTTTAAAAAGACCCATAAGTTGGGCTCTGATGGTAGAAAAGAGCAGCTCTCAAGAGGCACGTTCAGCAGGTCCCCGACTGTAAGACAGCTGGGGTCAGGAAGGCTGTGTCTGGAGTCACAGTTGCCATCTCCGTGGCTCCTGGAGGTGGCTGTGCCAGAGGAGGGCTGAAGAGGGAAGCAGTCCATCAGCTAGACTCTGCTTCCCGGCTACAACCCCTCCAGCCCTCAGAATCCCAAGCAGAAACATGGAGATCACTCACTGTTTTCTCCAGGTCGATCCAGGAACTTGCAGCCGAGCATCCAAGGATCCAGGAGCCCAGTCCAGATGTTACCCTCCAACAGCACGCTGGCCAAAAAGAGACAAACGGCACGAGTCAGTGCAGGCAGCCACGCTAGAGAGTAAGCAACACTGCCTCAGCATGAGCGACACTGACGGGGCTCAGACGATAAAGAGCAGAAAAGGAAAGCGCCCCCTCGGAGCCAGTGGTCTCAGAGCGCTGTGCAGTGATGCGAACGGCAAACTCCTCTGCCCTCAGTGTCGGGAGGAGCACCGGCCCACCAGCAGCAGCTTCCGAGCAGTCTCTCTGCAAATCCCCCGATATGGAGTCTAGACATAAGGCTGCAAGGGGCCCCTGGAGAGAATCGGGCCCAGCCTCTCCTTTACAGACAAGAAAAGCGAAGACTTAGAAAAGACAACAGGCCTTGTCTAAAATCAGCAGAGTATAAAGGCTAAGCCAGGAAGAGAATCGAGGAAGCAAGTCTATAAAAAACCTTAAGTTTACCTGTAAATTACCTTCCTTCAAGAAACCTGGGTTCTAAATAAGTGTTATTCTTATCTGTTCTGGCTCTTAACAGACAGACAAAGCAGCCTGCAGTTCCAGATCTTAATTGTTTCCCGAGTTCTCTCTCCTTTATCCCCAAAGACTTTGAAGAGCCAAACTAAAACTCCTGGTTTTCTCCAAAAACAAAAGAAAACAAGGGAAGGAAGAAAAACCCTGGAACTGTTCATATTTGAGTACAAGACAAAAAACCTAAAACTTTGGAGAAAAACTTGAAGACCTAAAAATTCTGAATTTATGAGATAAAAACAGCACAGAACAAAAACAAAAGCTTCTCTTCCATACATCAGGTTTATAGACCCAAGAGACTAGAACATTCCAGGGACATGCCTGGAGACCATAAGAAGTGGTACACTTCAAAGACGAGGGGGCTGTATTGTTAAAATGATCAAAATGCCAAGTCTTTAAAAAATGACGCTACTGATTATGTTTTTTTTTAATGAATTGTCATCTAATTATATATTTAAGATATAACTTTGTAAACAGTTAACTCTTCTCCTGGGGTTCTAGTTCCAACTGATCTTGACAAATCAATGTAACCTTGGGCATATCACACCTAACCATGCACGTCTTTCATCAACTCATCCATGAGAAAGCAGTGATGGGATAAGACTCAGCTCTTCAGCTGGAGAATTCTGAAAATCCCCTGCAAGCTGAAAGTATCTCCCATTAAGTCAGCTTATACAAAGCATAGTTACTCGCCTACTTTGAAAAAATGAATGTCAGTCATTATAAATTTAAATTGCCATCTCTTAGGAAATAACTACGAAGCTGGTGTAACAACAGTCATGTTCTGTTTCCAGGGAGTTTACTTCGACAGTGACAAATATGCCCCCACCTGACTAAATGGGGTATCTGGGTCTGTTTCCCCAAAGGTCCGTTATTATTTATAAGGATGAAAGTTAGGGTTTCTTTTGCATGAAGTGGAATTTAGGCAGTGAGGTCATTTGTTTTGAAACTACAGCAACCATTCCAGTTCTTTTCCCCCCATTTTAGCATTTCAGTTACTCTGGGTCAAGAGTAAAAGATGAAGAGTTCAGAGAAAATGCAAAGCCTGGTAGGCCACCCACGGAATGGTCAAAGATTCTGCCCTGGACAGTCCAGGGCACAACTAACTAGGGGGGTTCCCTTTCCCAAGTTAGGCAAGTTCACTGGTCAAAAGTCGGTACAGACTTGCACACAAGCAGACTCATACATATTGCAAAGAATGTTCAACAGTCCCAGGATTCATTTTAAAAAAATAAACAGCTCTCTCGCCAGGCGTCCTCGCGTGAGTGACATCGTCTTTAAACCCTGCGTGGCAATCCCTGACGCACCGCCGTGATGCCCAGAGAAGACAGGGCGACCTGGAAGTCCAGCTACTTCCTTAAGATCATCCAACTTCTGGATGATTATCCAAATGCTTCATCGTGGGAGCAGACAACGTGGGCTCCAAGCAGATGCAGCAGATCCGCATGTCCCTCCGCGGGAAGGCTGTGGTGCTGATGGGCAAGAATACGATGATGCGCAAGGCCATCCGAGGGCATCTGGAAAACAACCCGGCTCTGGAGAAACTGTTGCCTCACATCCGGGGGAATGTGGGCTTTGTGTTCACCAAGGAGGACCTCACTGAGATCAGGGACATGCTGCTGGCCAACAAGGTGCCAGCTGCTGCCCGTGCTGGTGCCATAGCGCCGTGCGAAGTCACTGTGCCAGCCCAGAACACTGGTCTGGGGCCCGAGAAGACATCCTTCTTCCAGGCTTTAGGCATCACCACTAAGATCTCCAGGGGCACGATTGAAATCCTGAGCGATGTGCAGCTGATTAAGACCGGAGACAAGGTGGGCGCCAGCGAAGCCACGCTGCTGAACATGCTGAATNAAGGTTGTATCATTTTTAGGTTACTTACAATACTTAATCCAGTTTGAATGTTATATAAATGGTTATAAATACAGTGTAACTTGAGTGTAAATAGTTGCTACAATATAGCAAATTCAAGTTTTGCATTCTGGAAATTCTGCCCCCTCTTTTTTTTTGTTTTGACCCACAGTTGGTTCAGTCTTTTAAGTGTAAAACCTTTGGCTACAGAGCACCAATTGTCTACTTGAAGTTGGGAGGCAGGGGAGATGTGTTCTCGATTTTAGAAATTATGAGATTTAAAGCAGGGATAGTTTAATGGGTAAGAGCCGGGCCTGAGCTCATCAGGCTTATACCCAAGCTGTCCTGCCTGGTTACTTCAGAGGAAGGCTTCACTGACATGGAAGTGGGCCCTTAAACCCAGAGCTCTACAGAGGCCGAAGGGCCGTGGGTAGTAGGGGTGCCAAGATGACCCTTTGACTGTGAACTTTGCCCTTGCTCTAGGTCAAGGCCTTCTTGGCTGATCCATCTGCGTTTGTGGCTGCTGCCCCCGTGGCTGCTGCCACCACCGCTGCCCCTGCTGCCACCACCGCAGCCCCAGCCAAGGTTGAAGCAAAGGAGGAGTCGGAGGAGTCGGACGAGGATATGGGATTCGGGCTTTTTGACTAATTCCCAAAAAGCAGCCAACCAGGCCAGCATTATTTGTGAAATGAGAAAATAAAGGCTTACTTCTCTTAAAAAAAAAAAAATAAATAAACAAAAAAAACCAGAACCTACCATACTGACCACATGGTTCCTGATCCTTACAGGGCAGGAGGGTCCATAAACTCCTCTGGAAATATGATGAACCCTCTCCCCCAGAAGGACACGATAGATTCGGTTTCAAATTTCCCCAGAAATTTCTCTGTACCCCTGGTTAAGGACCCTGGCTTAATTAATACAAGGAATCCCCTTTCATCTTTCTCTCTGAAATTTGTACAAGCCCTTGGTAAAGAAGGTCATGAGTGACAACCCCATTTATAAAGTGATACACAAGGGCAGGGACTGGTGAGAAAACTGGCTTCGTGCAGCTCTAGGATGGAGAGTATGACTCTGCAGCCAGCAATGCTAACAACTGTTCTTGAGGCCCCGGCTGTGCCTGGGAGCCTTTGCCAAACAGTTTCAACAGGGACCTTCCCAAATCTAGGTTTGCATTTGGTACTCAGTTCTTCAAAACAACAAAGAGTAACACGGAAACATATATAATACCATATGTAAAACAGCCAGTGGAATTTGCTGTATGACTCAGAGAAGTCAAACCGGGCTCTGTGACAATCTTGAAGGATGGGAGGGGGTGGGAGGTGGGAGGTGGGAGGCAAGTTCAAGAGGGAGGGGACATATGTATACAGATGGCTGATTCATTTCGATGTATGGCAGAAACCAACACAATATTGTAAAGCAATTATCTTTCGACTAAAAATAATAAAATGGCTGCAACAACAACAACAGAATAAACAAACATCTGCATTACTTAGGAATGTGTACAAAGGTACCAAGGATCAGTTGAAATGAAAAACCGAGATGTTTATCCTAACTCTGAGATCATGGGCAATTCTTTTTGAGATATTCGTAATATTGATTTCTTAGCCTGGCTGTCAGCTTCCCAGATGTTCAGATTATTCCTATACATTGCATATATTATTCTCCATGTATGTCACAGAGTAAAGTAATCTTCCTTACAGAGAGATTCAGGCCAGGGACAAGGCTCTCCAGGACTTGTCATCTCAGCCGCAGCTCAAGACACAGCAGTAAAACTGCGCTGAGCCCAGCAATGGTCTGAGGGTGGGGCCCACCAGGGAACAGTGACCAGCTCTGGCCCGTGGAACACCATCTATAAATAAGTCTTTTTTTTTTTTTTAAACAAGCCCACGCCCTAGGACAGTCTGGTGTTCTGGGCTGAGGCCACGCTGACCTCTGATGCTGCCCATCACTCTGGGAAATGCTGGTGTTGAGTTTCTGTGAACTCACTGGTCTTCCTCTTCCATGCTTGGCAGGCCTATAGCCTGGGGCACATTCTGTTACTGTGAACAATCTCAGCAAGTCTTCCTGAACCACTAGAAACGAACAAAGCCCAGACTCATGTGTGGAGCTTGCAGGACTGTTCAGCCATCTCCTTCCTCAGCTGGATACACAGGAAGGAGAGGCCTTACATGTTCTCCTGCAGCTGCCTCATTACTCCACCCTCCTGGTGAGAATTCTGCTCATTCAGTGAGCGGTCAAGACATCTACTGGCCAGAAAAAGAGGTAGACAGTGTAAGGAGTCGTGACCAATATGTCTAGATTCCTATCCCTTCTGTCGGATAAGGAAATGGCAACCCACCCCAATATTCTTACCTGGAGAAATTTCATGGACAGAGGAGCCTGGCGGACTACAGTCCACGGGAATCGCAGAGTCAGACACGACAGCAACTAACACTTACTTATCCCTTTTGCACACTTACCAATATTATCTTGATCAAATAAGGAAAGTATGCTCCTTGCCTAATAATTTGAGCAAGAGCATGCCATTCCAAAAAGACCCTTCTTAGGGTAATCTTACTAGCAGATGAGTGGCACTAGTGGTCAAGAACCCACGCGCTAATGCAGGAGACATAAAAGAAACGGGTTCAACCCCTGGCCAGGAAGACACCCTGGAGAAGGGCATGGCCCCCTACTCCAGTACCCTTGCCTGGAAAATCCCATGGGCGGAGGAGCCTGGTAGAGACCATGGGGTCGCTATGAGCAGGACACGACTGAGCGACTTCCCTTTCCCTTTTCACTTTCATGCATTGGAGAAGGAAATGGCAACCCACTCCAGTGTTCTTGCCTGGAGAATCCCAGGGACGGCAGAGCCTGGTGGGCTGCCGTCTATGGGGTCACACAGAGTCGGAGACAACTGAAGCGACTTAGCAGCAGCAGCAGCAGCAGCAAAGAGTCAGACACAACTGAAGCAACTTAGCATGCACACACGCACTAGCAGACAAAGCTCTGATTTTTTAGTTACAACAGCCAAATATTGACACCATGACATCACGTAACATTTTAACCCAGTTTGGAATAAGCTACCCCCATACCCTGTGGCTTTTTCATACTGTTCATGGGTTCTCAAGGCAAGAATACTGAAATGGTAAATGCAGCCATGAAATTAAAAGATGTCTGCTCCTTAGAAGAAAAGCTATGACAAACCTAGACAGTGTATTAAAAAGCAGAGACATTAGCAGAGACATTACTTTGTTGATGAAGGTCCATATAGTCAAAAGCTATGGTTTTTCCAGTAGTCATGTACAGATGTAAAGTTTGGACCATAAAGAAAACTAAGTCCTAAAGAACTGATGTTTTCAAACTGTGGTGCTGGAGAAGACTCTTGAGAATCCCTTGGATAGCCAAGAGGTCAAACCAGTCAATCCTAAAGGAAAGCAACCTTGAATATTCATTGGAAGGACTGAAGCTGAAGCTCCAATATTTTGGCCACCTGATGTGAAGAGCTGACTCACTGGAAAAGACCCTGATGCTGGGAAAGACTGAGGGCAGGAGGAGAAGGTGACGACAGAGGGTGAGATGGTTGGATGGCATCAACTCAATGAACGTAAGCTTCAGTAAACTCCAGGAGACAGCAAAGAGCAAAGAAGCCTGGGTTGCAAAGAGTGGGACACGACTTAGTGGCTAAACAAGAACATACCCTGTGGGAGACAGGCATGCAGTAGAACGTGCTTCGTAAAGGAAACAGCACAGTTCTTCATCTCTCACTGTGGCTCTTTCACTCTTCTCCTAGCTCAAGTCTGCAGTTCAAAAAAGTAAAGCCAGGGACTTCCCTGATGGTTCAGGGGCAAAGACTCCATGCTCTCAGTGCAGGGAGCCCAGGTTTGATCCCTGGTCAGGACACTAGATCCCATACACCACAGCTAAGACTTTTACACATCAGCGCAGCCAAAAAAATATTATTTAAAAAATGAAAAAAATTTATTTTAGAAATAAATAAATAAGCAACGCAAAAGCCGAAATACAAAACCCACTCTCTAACATGTCACCTTCAAAAGTAGAACATCCTTCTGGATTCTGACCTTTCTCCTGAGTTCAAGAATGGCATAGCTTGCTGTGCGTGTGTGTCTGAGTGTGTATGTAGCACTCAACGACACAAATGCATGCAAGCCCAACATTCTTGATGGATGCAAAACAATAGCTTACAGGGAAACTCTTGCTCAGAGCTCAGGAAAAGTAAAGGCCAGCCAATTCCAGAAAAACAAAGGGTTTTAGCAACTAACACGAGAACAAAATGATCTCATGCCCCTTTCCCACTGCGCCTGTGCCTAAGTGGGATCCTTCTCAAACCTGAAGTGCTCATTCAGAGGCAGTCACTGTTTCCACCCTAGGGAAACCCATGGGGAGGACGGCCAAGCCAGGAAGCAGATTCCAGAGGTAGCTTTTTGATGTTTAACCCAGAAAACCCACAGACGGGGCTCCTCAGCCAAGGAGGGGCTGGAACGCTCGGTGAGGTGAGAGACCTCGTCCTCAGGGCATTAGTCACTACATCCAATAGCCAGTTCCTTTACATCAAGGGCCTGGCCCAGGAATGAAGGTGGACCCTCAATAGCAGGCCTGAATCTCTGGGGCCCTAGACTGTGCTTAAGCTTCCTTCCTTTCCCTCTGTTTTAATTTATTTTGGCTGCACTGGGTCTTGCTGCTGCACATGGGCTACTCTCTAGTTGTGCTGCTCACACTTCTCACTGAGACGGCTTCTCTCGTGGCAGAGCACAGGCTCCAGGCACACGGGCTCCAGCAGTTGCAGCACATAGGCTTAGCCACCCCGAGGCATGTGGGATCTTCCAGGACCAGGGATCGAACCCATGTCCTCTGAATTGGCAGGCAGATTATTAACCACTGGACCACCACAAAAGTCTCTGTGCTTACTCTTTCAATCCTCGAGATTCTCTTACATCTCAGTGAACACAGACAAGAAATGACCATACTTACAGGGCTCCTGGTGCATTTCCCCCCTTATCATATAGAGTGGCATGCATAATAAAGGGACAGGTGAAAGCAGTGAGCATGCTCCAGATTTCCTACACAGTGCAGACCCCACCCCCCGCCCCTCCACTCCACAAACACACCAGAATAATTTGTATTTCTGGTTCCCTTAGAGAGAGAACCATCAAGACGTAAATGCTCTTAAATCAATTTTTAATTCATCCCAAAAGCCCCTACATGCATTTTTAAAGCAGCAAAAAATAATTCTAAGGCATTATTAATTTATTCTGTAAGCAAATACTTAATGCATATGGATTAAGGATCCCTTGAATGACTTCTACAACACAATAAAATAGCCTGTGTTCCACCTCAAAGTGGTGCTGGGGTAGGGATTGGGGGAGTAAAAATAACCCCCAAAACACCCCAAAACATTGGCCATACTTAAGAGGCTATTCTGTTTGGAAGAAACTCTAAATAAGTCACGTGTGAAGGTATGAATTGTTTTTGAAATCAGCCAAACCTGCATTGCCTCCCGCAGCTGGGTGATCTTTTCCAGCACACAACTCCCAACCACCATCCCCTGAACAGCTCTCCTGCAATTCCCTTTGCAGGGACCCTACCACTGTGCTTTTAATAGGGTTCCAAATCATCTCTTCTCTGGTCTATCTCACCTGGAGATCCCTGAGGGCACCTTTAGTACCCTGCACAGGGCACCCAGGAGATCAACAGTAAGGAACAGGTGGGAAGAGGGAGAGAGGTGATATCTTACAGAGGCCACTGCAGGTAACTAAGATGAACGATAATAAAATTTGGGGAGGAGGATGGGTATAAGTGTACCTTTCCCTGCCCCCAGACCAGCATAGCTCAGCCAATGCTCAATCAAGCTTGAAAACCCAGGACTGTAATAAAGATACAAGGAAACAGTCTTCCCAGAGGCCCAGCCCACATTGAGCAGCCAGCTTCCCCATCCATCAGCCTGACAGCAGCAGAGACAGAAGTAGGCTGGAAGCCGCTGGGTGTCCTCTGCCTCCTGCCTTCAGAGCTGCGTTTTCCACCTCCTTTCTCCCTTCTCTCCTGCACTTGACATTCACTGATTCCAGGGACAGTTCAAATCTCTTACCCAGGGAAAAGGCCCTGCATACCTTGACCCTATATTGAGCTCCCCTGGCTCAGCCACTGCCCAGAGATGCCCCTCCCCTCCCACCCCCACAGCCGCAACCT